>JARQZK010002170.1:1470000-1500000 GCA_030704885.1 Cynegetis impunctata | reverse complement strand
ATATATATATATATATATATATATATATATATATATATATATATATATATATTATGAAAGAAATAACCGGAAAGTAGGTTTTTTCGGCACAATATGATATTTCATTTCTAAGACCTTCGTTGGATATATACGAAGTTTCAATTTCGAGTATTGTGAACACAAAAATGTCCATTCAACTGCTAGTTCCATCCTATTGTTTGAGTGGCTGTGCGCAATAATTAGTTCTTCAATTTTTTTATGAAGTTAGTAACCCACAAAGAAATTAAATTATTCCAAATGATGTTCTTCAATTATGAAAGAATATTTCCAGAAACTATTCACAGAAATATTTCCATTATTCTCGCAAAGTCAAATAATACACGAATGAAAAAGGCGGACTGGGCCATTGTCGAAAACAAAGACGATTGCAATCTGCGAAAGTGCGGAATGTTTCACGGTGAAGTATTTGCGAAGAACTTTTCCCAGTGAGTTTTCAAAATATATGTTATTTTTGCACCGAGATAAAGGCGTAGCGGCGTGAAGTTTGGCACCAGAATGCTGGAAATTATCATCATAGAAATCTTTTGATAAAGTTCACTCCACGTGAGACAAAGACCTATTGTCAATATGTGAAAGGGTGGAATATGTGGAGCGAAATCTTATACGTGACTCCTGAGTGCATTGATATTTTGAAATGAAGAAGTACTTCACTACAAAAGCGGTCTCTATTTCAAAATACTTTTCGAAATTTTCTTTTTATGCTCGATAAAATCTACATTTTGCAAAATAATACTTATATTCATATCCTATAGATCCCTTCCAAATATATATTATTATTTTTCATGAGAATGAAGTTTCAAATTTTGTGAAAAAAGAGTTGTCAAATAAAGTTTGCTGATTTCTTTCAGAAGCCGTGAATTAAATTTCTACAAATGCTTAAAGTTGCTCATATATATATATATATATATATATATATATATATATATATATATATATATATATATATATATATATATATATATATATATATATTTATATATATATCCCTTCAAGTTGAAAAATACTCCTCAATCAGGATTTAAAGAGATATATAATCTCAATAAGATCACAGATACAAAATACAGAAAAATCACATATGCCATCAATGATATACATAGGACTGCAATGTCCATAATAATATCCCAACTCTTAACAGTTTAGCTAAACGATCGAACTATGTCGTTCGCCAGAGCTCCGAATTTCTCACAAAAAGGCTAAAATCGCTGTTTGCTAATAACTTCAATCCTTTGCATTGGCCATTTAGATATTTTTAACATTGTCCGCTGAAGGTTGAGGAAAAACAATAGAGATGTCGCAATTTCATAAGCAAGCCCTACTAAAGTAATTATTTAATTCATGCCCGATTGGTGTATTATTTGACAAATCGTGAAATTATGTCAAAGTCAAATAAATACAAAATATTACCCTGGGCGTAATTTTAGGAAGATAATGGCATGGGAAATTCATTTTGTTCAAACATATACATCATATAAAAATAATTTTGCTATTTATGCATAAAAATGTCCGAAGGAGAAGGAAATGCTAATCTCCCCCAAGATATTTTAGCAAAAGCTGCTAAAGCTGTTGATAGGCTTGTGCCAGAAAAAACTAGGGGGATAATTTTTTTCAATTTGCTTAAGAAATCAACTTTTCATTGCTTCTTATCTTCTCATGAACTATTACTTCTTCACATTGAAAAATTTGTCGAAATGGAGGTTGAAGAATATGACACATTTCGAAAATAAGCTATCAAAACGGTTTCGTCGACATGGTACACCTAGTGTTTAGTCAATCAGGCCACAAAATGGAGATATTCTTTCTCATAAAACCGTCTGTTTTTTCCTGGCACAAGCGCATCAACAGCTTCAGCAGCTTTCACTAAAATATTTTGGGGAGATTGGTATTTCCTTCTACTTCGGACATTTTCGATGTACTTATTGACAAATAACTCACAACTATGTATACCATCATAACGTTATGACTATTTCTTCAGGTAAATACTAGTATTTACTTGATTTGTTCTGAATAATATTTTTCCCAAATTAAACATATTAGAAAAAATATTCAGTCGGACATAAACCGTGAAAGGCACCTTTGGTATTATGGGGATATCGCTTTCGGTCAACGTATATTCCTCGGGCAGGGGCCCTCGGAAAACGCAACTTCGATCTGAAGCTCCTTCATCCTTATAATACCCTTGATACCTTCTTCTTCTTCTCCTTGGTCTGACTAGGATTGCTCCTGTTTGTCTGCCTCTCATTCTGTCTCTGTTGTTGTTGTTGTCAGTAGGTTGTCCTTCCATCCTTTCTTTGTTTTTCCTGCTGGTCTTCTGCTGCAAGGTTTGTTATTTTTGCAGACGTTAGCTTATCTGTCAGATGCCATTCTATCAATATGACTGTCCCAGTCTGTTTTCCTTGCTTTCGCCCATTTGTTGATGTTCTGGATGTTACATTGCTCCCGTGTGCTCTTATTTGTTTGTCAGTCTCTGAGTGTTATACCCTTTATTACTCTTAGAGTCTCCATCTCTACGTTACTCATAATCTGCATTGTTCTTTTTGTGTCTGCTCGAGTTTCCGCCGCGTAGATACCTTAATAACTATAATTTCTGGTTTTCAGATAACTGTCCCGGATACATTACAAATTATATTCCCATACTTGCTAACAGGATGAATTTCGATTTTCAGTATAAACTAGAGAAATACAGCAACGTTTAGAAGGATATTCATTTTAGTACATTGACGTGTCGATATAACTAAAAAGCATTAACCTAAAAGGTTTCAAATCCCAATAAATAACAGGATTATTCGTCTAAGTTCCGGAAAGCTGAAGGAGCAGTTTTCCTTACATCATACGTATAAGCCGTGGAATGCTTGTTTCGAGTCGAATTTAAATTCAGATTGTTTCACCCGAAGCTTTGTTTCGTCGTCCTCTGTCAACCCCATCAACACTTTGATTGTATCTGTCAGCTATGTTTGTTCAATATTTGCATGTACGGAATACAAATTTCCGGAATTTATTTTATCAGACGGTTACCAAAGGATTTTTGAAGAACTGCTTGCAAGTTGATCAGAAAATATTTTATCTTTCACTTGTATATTATATGTTTATTTCACCATGTATACGGTTGCTAAAAACACACTTATTATGCCCTAGAGCGTAATGAGCGGGCGTTATGGATCATAACGCCCGCTAATTGTACGAGGAGAAATGAAGCAACTTTCATTGTTTAAATACTCCATAATCCTTGTCGTATACGACTCTGGATTTCTACGGCAATGAATTATTCGCAGCTTTGGCTGCATTTTCTATGATATTCTTGGGTAAATTTATTTTCATTTCCATTATTTCTATAAGACTACACAAAGAAAGCACCAATAACATTCACTGAATATGATGACAAAAATTTTCACGAACGTCAAAATATCAACAAATGACATACATACTATAGGAAGGAAAATGGAATGTAAAGGAGCAATGAACCGATTTTAAAATCGATTTTTCATTATAATGAAATAATTTTTTCGTGAAGAATAAAATCTTGTATACACCACCTGCGTTACTAGATCCTTACGCCCATCGAGCGTTAGGATCTATATATATCGCACTTTGTTACATGAATAACTAATCCAAATGAAACTTATCTCAGAATATGTATAAAATGAAACATCACTTTCTCTCTATGATAATTTTGTTTGAAAAAAAAACGCGCGAGCAGCAGAGCTCCGTTACTAAAGTCGAAGTGCATCGCTTCGAGATTGGATTCGAAAGGAACAAATTATGCTTTGAAAAAGCACGCTTTAATAGCAAACTAAAATAAAAATTGAAGGTGGAACTGAAGAACCGTGCTTCAATAGAAAACAGTAATAAAAATTAGACAATAATTTATTCAAAAATTAAAAAGAATAAGAAATTCCTAGAAATGCAGCGTGTTTTAGGAAAAGAGTTGAAACCCGCAAAGGAAAGTATTCCAACATGACCTCGATCTACATACTAAATCTTAACTCTCTAACTCAATCTGCAAAAGCTGTGAATTTTTTGGAAAAATTTACACAAATTCTGATAACTTCTGCCTTAAAAACAATTCAAATGTCAAATTTCAGCTCATTAGGTTTACCTTAGTACTTGGCTAACTATCTCAGTTCAAATCTAAGAGAAACCACCATTTTAATGATTTTTTGTCAAAAGGAGATAAATACCAAATTTTATATTCCTAGATATTAACAAAAAAACTATATACTTTGATACAGTGTGGTTTGTTTTGCTGGAAAAAATTATTTTTCTACGACCGTGCGTTTTAACCCACTTTCCCGCACGCATTTTAGTTTTGAAAGTGTCACTTTCCCGCACTAGTGCGGGAATGGAATAGCGGGGATTTTTCCCGCACGCTTTTATTAAAGAATAAACTGAATAATGATATGTCTCTATGCACCGAATGCCACCGACGACGTTTCTATGGAAACGACATGTGAATTAACATAATATGTCATTAGTATCAAATTATTTGAATATATCAAATTTGATCTGTGTGTTGAAATCTAATCGATCTCGTATAAGCGCTTGTAGAAAAAATAATATATCAAATAAAATTATATTATATATTATATTATATATTATACCAAATAAAATTCTCTGTACTACAAATGACTTAAAACCGTTGCCGTCACCGTCATCGTTATCTTTATGCGACCTGCAACCGATGCCATCCTCATCGACGTCATCTACCTTCCAGTTGAAACCAAATGACTCCACTGGACCGGCAATTCTTACTAGTCTACAGAATGCAACAAATTGTGTTTTCAATAATAATATTTATAATAATTAGTAGTTTTAAGTTAAAGTTTTGTATATTATTATGTTTGTTGGAATGAAATAATTTTTGAAAAATGAGTTGGTATACTTTTTTGTATATACGGTCGTAGAAAAAATAATGTTCCTAACTCATGCGTAAAGTGTCTTTCTGCACTTGTTAGGAAAATAACTATTTCGATAAGTTAACCGATACTTAATCATGTGTAATGAGCAGTACTATTGTACAGTACATGGTTTGCCTATAGAAAATTACAGGGACAGAAAGAGCTAAGTTAACGGTGGTAGTAAAATGCTATTAGAGAAAAGTCAAGGAATAATGAATTTCTAAAAGGAGCTGAGTTCAGAGTAATAAGAGCCAAAGTGTCATGAAAATTTTTCTATTACACAAGACAACATAACTTCATACACTTATACTAATGTAGAATGTATTCAAGAGATTATGTCAATAAAAAATTGCCTATTTTCCTCAGAGATGTATGGCAGCATGGTCCGTAGGTTTTTTTTTGCTTCAGTGACTGATCCCTCTACAGGAAAAGTGAAAGAAAGAGAACGGATGTGATCGAAAGTAACATAAAAATATATAAAAATATAAATATAAAATATAACATTGACAATGGCAATATGATAACTGACCAGACTGGCACTTAGCTCCAATAGACTTTCAACCTCACCGCTCATACAACTAGGGTGTTCTCTGAGGCTTAGCTCTTATAGATACAAATTACCGCTGGCACATAGACCCGAATTTTCACAAAAAGTGTGTTTGCCGAAATTTGGCACTTACTTCCATTTGACAAAAACTCATTCATTCATTAAACCCATCTAGGAGAGTATAATAAGCGTTATAAGTAAAATATACTACCTGCTTGGCAAATATGAAATGCATCACAACTAGAATATTTCCCAAACAGTTCTTCTGTTATTTATTTGCTAACGTAAGGTATGTGAAAACTTCTGAGTTTTGCTAATTATTCTCATTATAATTTATTTTACCAATTTCTGTGCTGTTGTTTTGTTTCTATGTCAATTCATCAAACACAGAATTTTTTAACTATTATTATCTGTTTATATTAAATTGAGAAGTTTTATTTCTTTCTCATAACTTCCTTAAAAAAAATCACTGGAATACAGGCAATTCTATTTTTATTTTACATAATTGATGACTTCCATTTTCATATTTAAAATTTTCATATTTTGAATATACTGAGCATAGTGACTTCGAGTTCCATAAGGCTTAATTCTTCATAAATGTCTACTTCTATGTTTAATAACTACATAGATTGAAGCCCATTGCCATTTCGATTATAACGTCCTTGAAAAAATAGAAAATATCATTGGTATGTAGATTTTTTGGTTAAGGTTTCATTAGTATATTATTGTGAGATGTAAATATATTGCTGTTCATTGTGGTAACGTCCATTATCATAATATCAGGATAAACTCACAGATTTCTGTGAGCCTTGAAAAAGATGCAAGTAGCATTGAAACGTCGGCATTGTTAATAAATTAATAATGAACATTCTTTGTCCAGAAACCTGTGAGTTTATCCTGATGTGAATATATTGTTGTCGTGGAGAGCCCTATAAGTTCTCAAAACCAAGAATGAAAATTTTATTTAGAAAAATGAAGTAGTTTTATATTTTGAAATAAATGCGATTATCTTTTATCCTTATCTACATGCACTACACTAATTTCTATTCCACGTTAATTGTCGCCATATTTTATACTATATTTTGAGTATATGAAATTGTCTACTCTAATTCACGAAAGACAGAACTCACCACGACATAGAAATTCGAAAATACCAACAAACTCACACACGAAATCGTAAAAAGAGGAAATACACTGGCTATTAGAAAACTTGTGAACGTGCTATTGAACTATCCTGAATTCCTTGTGGAATACAGGATTTCACCATTACTTTATGAAAAAAGCGACGATTTCCACTTGGTCGCATTGGCCTGGAGACCCGAAGTAAGTGTATTCGATTTCACACAGCAGTTTTCCTACCTTGGCCAGACCAACAAAGTAATCTAATGTACGAGGGAGGCATCAAGAAATAATTGATCAGGATTCACGTAGGACGGCATATCATTGAAGATTTGTTTTTTTCAATTCACTACTACTTGACTGAATTTGAATAAAATTTCTTTTACAGTATAAAATACTCAATAAAATTGATAAACCCAAAGTAATGTGTGGATATCAAAGTTATCTAATCACAGGTTATACTAAATTATTTGCGGAAATAAATGTCTAATTGAATGCAAACTATAATATGTGAAATATTTTGAAGGTATTTCAAATCTTCTATATGAATTAATAGAATTGTGAAGATGAAAATCATTTGATCACTCGTTTTATGTCAATTTATAGCAGAAAATAAGTTTAAAAAGTTGGAAAAATTATTTATAATACAAATTAAGAAATTTATTCAATTTATCAATCAAATTGATATGTGACAATGAAATTATTTTGATCTTTACGTACAATAAATACGATAATGAAGATTTGACAGAATTCAAAATGAAAGTGTAAGAATATTTGAGTAAATATTTCTATTTTTATATCTAATTTCATTCAACGTCAGCCATTCTACAGTGTGGAACAGCCAAATGGAATAAATTCGATAACGAATAAATGAGAGCGTGTTGGGAAAAACGCTTAGACATGTCGATTTGTATTTTCAGATGAGCATTTATTTTTTTCGAAAAAAAATAATTATATAGGGTGTGTCATGCGACAGTGGCCGATACCAACTTTCTTATTTTAAATACAACCCCCTGTATATTATTAGTTTTTTGGATTCTTCAGAAAATTCTAGACATAATTCATGTACAATGTCCCATACCTATCTTCAACTGTTTCGGAAATATTAAGTGTTTTCAGATGTATTACAAAAATCAACATTAAAAAAAGAAAATTATTTTATTTCACAAATAATATAAAAAAAAAACAAAAAAACATTAATTTCAAAATGTTCGCCGCGAACGTCTTGGCAACATGCTAATCTGGTATAGAAATGTCTTCTAACGTTTGTAATACATCTGAAAACACTTAATATTTCCGAAACAGTTGAAGATAGGTATTGGACATTGTATATGAATTATGTCTAGAATTTTCTGAAGAATCCAAAGAACTAATAATATACAGGGGGCTGTATTTAAAATAACAAAGTTGGTATCGGCCACTGTCACATGACACACCCTATATAATTATTTTTTTTTGAAAAATATGCGCATCTGAAAATACAAATCAATGTGTCCAAGCGTTTTTCCCAACACGCTCTCATTTATTCGTTATCGAATTTATTCCATTTGGCTGTTCCACACTGTATATTAAATTGTGTGTATTCACTGAAACTTTAGCAGAATTTCAGTTGAAACAGCAGTAATATTTAAAAAGTTATTATTGTTTATATATAAATTGATTCAATGTCACACATTCTACAATAAATTATGTTTGGAGGCTGAAATTATCATTTTAGTTTGTTTATGATATCAAAATTATTTGATAGTTTGATTCATTTAAATTTATAGCAAAATAACCGACAGAGGAAGACTAAAACGTTTGAAACATCATTGAAACACATTTGATCAATCCTATCGATATACCAAAAAGACAATTCTTGGATCGTTACTTGCAATTATTAATATTAATAATGAAAATTTAGCAGAATAATTCAAATTGAAGCAGAAATACCATTTGGAAAATTATTACCTTTTTCATATATTAATTGACCTAGTCTCAAATATTTTACAAAAAATTAAAACGATTTTTTTATACAACATAAAGTGAACAAGGAAAATTCTTCAATAATTAAAAAAATTATCAAACAACTTTCCATGGGAGCTGGTTATGTGTATTTCTCGACGTGAATTCTACATTCACAATCCAACAGTGAATTATAGAAATCGTCAAGTCACTCCGACTCAAAATATTCATACAGCTGTTTCGATCTTATTAGATCTCATCAGTGCAGCTTATTTGACTTGAAGTGAAATAACAAATTTTTAATTGTTTCCCGATACATATCGCGGTCGGGACTACTCTCTGAATAACAACCCATAGCGCCCTTCAACAAGGATATTGGAAACCAACAATTCACCGCTTAGATCGAAAATGCAGAATTTATAAAATATTGAAGAATTTGAATAACTGAAAAAAATAATCCAAGGCATAGTACAATCAAAATTGTTCTATTCTATCTTCTCTTATAAATATCATCCTTATAGAAAATATTCAAGATATTAACAAAAATAAAAAAAGGAACGTTGTCATGGGACACCAGGTAGGAACGACGTTCCTTCGGATAATGTAGAAGGACCTCAATTTGCGAAAACGAAACATGCGCGTGTCGGGGCGCACGACAGAAGTGATAACTTATACTAATCCAATTTGAAATAATTAAAATTGAAATGTGGTCCTAAGAGCTCTCACGAGATTGTAAATAAAAAAATTAAAAAGCCAGGAGTAACCTCTGTGATTCGAACCCAGAAATACGTCACACTAGGATTCAGTACTTAGACCACATGGTCGTCAACGCAATGTAAAGATTAGACGCAAGAGTATATATAACTAGAGCAGGGGTGCTCAGACTTAGGCCCAGTTTTTCAATGCTCGGTTAAAGTGATTTAGCTTTCGGCTAATCGATAACCTTTAGGTAAACCGTTTTTCCACCTCCCATCTTGCGCTAACCTACTGCTATTCTATCGGGTAGAGTAACTATCACCTGAAAGTCTTTGTCAAATGGCTAACTGTAAGCTATCTTGCAGACGCATGCGCTCCGTAGGTTAACTACCCCGAACGGCCCGAACAGTCGAATTTGTTCAACGCTTTGTAACCAGTAACCTCATTTTCTATTTTGTTTTGTCTACGAAAGATGGAAGCATTTGATTTTTTAAGTGATGATGATGAAGAATAAATTAATAGACTTCATTGATCACCAAAGAAGGCCATACGTGGTCAGAGAAAGAAGTAATCCATTTGACTATTTTGATGAATTGGATTTTTTCACAAGATTTAGGTTAAGAAAAGAAACTGTTCTGAATATATTAGAACAAATTGAACAACAGATCATAATAGATAGGTGAATTATTTCAAACTCCAAAAATCTTTTTCCAAGTTTCTATTTTTTCCCTCCAAGTAGTAGAAACTGTTTTTTTAAATTCAATTATTGATTTTAAACCATTTGCAATTTTTAACAGCAACGATCTATCAGAAGGACTAAAGTTTGCCACTCTTTTTTTCTTCAGTGCTTTTGTTTCACCCATTTTATTATAAAATAATCAACAATAACATAACAAAACATATATTTCCGAAATCGACAGCAAAAGGGGAACGACCAATCAGAAGTGCTCCCTGAAACATCAGTACTACCAACGTTAACAAATATATCGCTAGCTGACAGTTTGCTAGCCTAAAGTCAATCATTCGAAGGAGAAACGCAATAGTTCTTAGCTGGAACTTTAGCTGATGGTTAAGCTTAACCTATAGTCAGCTAACTGTGAATTTTAACCGAGCATTGAAAAACTGGGCCTTACAGTGCTGCCGATCTACCACAAAATATTTAGGTGAAAAGCGATCGACCAACTTAATGTTACTAAAAAAGAAACAAATACATTTGCAAGAATATGATTTATTTTGCACTTTAAAAACACTGTGCTGACACGTTCTCGGTAGGGGGAAGGGGGGTCTTTGGCGGTGTGACCACGCCCTCGCGATCGACTCTGAAAGTTTCCGCGATCGACCGGTCGATCGCGATCGACCGTTTGAGCACCCCTGAACTAGAGGATAACGTATCGCCATGCTATATAATTGAATATAAACCTACAATACGTAGTCATTATTTTATGGAACAAATTTGTAAAGCTTTATCTTTTCATTATGCCATATCTGATTCCTATCGTAATCTGTTCTTTTATGCATATAACTTGTAAAGAATTATTTCGATGTTTCACATCTGACGTTTTCGAGTTGCTTGTACATGAATTAATGAGTACATATAATGCATTGGCGATGATGGAACGAAAAGAAAGAGCGAGAAAGAGAAAGAAATACAATATTCGCTTGTGTTAACTAAAAGCGTGACTTTCGTCAGTCAGTCTACTTCCGTCACACTTTTATTCTCGCATATTTTCCAGTTTGGTCCCGCAGCGAAATCCCTGTCTCCTCCAAGCCTGCCATAAGGAACTTCGTTCCAAAAATCAATATCGGAAGCTGTTACCAATCAACATAAAGTAAAATTCGATATAAAAACAGCCATTCTAAGTTCTTTTTTTATAATACGCACAATATAAACTTTTTAAAATAAATCATTACGTTTCATCAATTTAATTAAATTTTTATTTAATATATAATTTCTCATTTTTCCAGAACGTTATTGATTTATGTCATTAATCGTAAAGTCAAAAATTTTCTCAAATCGAACCTACCAAAATTCGATCTCGTGATAGCGAAATATCGGAAAATTCCTTGTATATTTTCTTTTCCAATTGACCCGTCATGCAAAAACTATCGGTCGTGCCCCGTATTCGCCTCGTCAATAAACCTCATCCACGTCCATCCTTGTCTCTCCTTCAGCGGATTGGACAAGGGAAAGTAAACTTCAGTGGAAACAGCACGATAGAAGTTCGGCACGATCTGCGATAAACCCTTATCAAAACGTTGCTTAGAAAATTAATGTAGACAATTATACGAGTCCTACTTTTTCAGTCTCGCTAAAATTAGAAGTTTTTATTCGAAAGCTTATTTTTAGAAAACAGGAAGGTACTACGACATGCTATCGGTTACCTTACCTGATTGCGATGTTTTTTTAAATACACAGATATTATTACGAGTAAATTGGAAATTAGTATTTTGATCTATACTAAAACGACTTCCATAATTGATGGAAATCGCGGATGTCGCTTACAAGTGTAAAAAAATTTTTTTACACTTACTCGCGGTTTTATTGTTGATAATATAAAATTTGTACATATTTTGTATAAAAATGTGGTTTGATGTGTTTTTATTTCTATGTTTCACATTGTTTAATTCTTAGATTTTTTCGCTTGATGTGTTTTTGTTTCTATATTTAGTAATATATGATTTCAACAACCTTTTCGGTTATCTTTCGCACGAAAATTCGTCTTCTTAAGAAGACATCTCGTCTAAGAAAAATATGAATTGAGTGGTATCTTGCATAGATAAAGATACTTCTTTGCTCGAAAGAAAGGAAGCAGAAACGGTTTTTCTTAATAGATTAACACTAAATTTCATTAAATTTTGTTTCTGCTCTACCAGGGCTTCTTTAAATACGGACATTGACATTTTCTGAAAAGAATTCGAGCCAAATACAGCAGGTACTTGCATGATTCAAGAAATGAAGTACCTATAAGCATTCTTGGAACTCTCAGATAGGTTTTTCAAATTCAAAATAGGTGAAAAAAAGGAGTATGGCGAGGGAAGAGAGCTGGTTGATTTGTTAATATATGAGAATTATTGCAGTGCTATCTGTCACAAATTAAATGTTTTCGTTGATGTCAGTGGAAATCGGGTACTTTATATTGTGTTTTTATGTAACTGTGATCCAAACAGTAAGATTTAGTGGTTTTCATAATTGTCACGATGTCCAATTCATTCCCTTATTTACCTGAATATTGTAGTTTGTCATTATTAATGTCCCTCAAGACATTTTTATTTAAACCATAATCAGCAGAACAAAATAAACACTTTATTTATTTGTTGGTTTCTTTTTCATATAAGGTTCTGCTCTCACGGTAATTTATAAACTCTCAAACTTCTGGATCTTGGCAGTTAATTTTTGACACAATGAATTTTCACTCGAGTTATATCCCACGCAATAAGCAGTTTATGCCAATGCCAACTACTGAGCGGTTATCCGTTTAATAAAAGATAAACTAATTAGAAACTTAAAGACACATCTTAACTGACGGATTCATTGACTAATGACTTAGTTGAAGATAGTTATCATCAGAACAGGTATTTCTATATAAATCATACATTTGAAAAATCATCGAAATTCTTTATTTTATTGTTCATATTTTAATCGAGAAGTATTCCGAAAATCCCTCCATTAGTACAGAAAATAATGAAATATTGCACAACCAATTTGTTATTGAATATTGTCTATTGTTTTCTATTGAAACGGAAGACAAAACTCGGTGCTATAAAAACTACGCGCAAGGTACGAAATAATATAAAGAACACTTACATAATATTTATCCTTCAAGGGAGAATGTTCTAACATTTAACGAAATCCAATCCTCATAATCACCTTATAGTTCCTAAGAAGATTCGATGTCGTTCCTCACTCGGTCGATGGTCGAAACACTCGTTGAATAGCGAAGCAGACTGTCTAATGTTTCCGTCATGTATAGCACGAGTGTCGAATTTTCTAACATTCTCCCTTAAAGGATCAATGGGAGTTCCATGTTCTCGAGTATTTATTTATACAAAAAGCGCTTTCAACGTCAACTTTTCCGTTATAAACTTAGGGCCATTTTTAAAATTTCTTTTAGATGAATCTGTTTTAAGAATTAACAATTACATAACGAAATCTACAACGAGATATGATACCAATATCGATGCAAACTTTTTCGAGTAACTTACATAAAATTGCATCACAAATATTGTCCTACTTTAGTGAGCACAAACCAACAAAGATTTAATTTACTGATGAAGCTCATTATCAGTTCATACTTTTATAATAAAATATTTATTTCCATACTTTATAAAAAAATTATTATTTCCTTAATGTTCTTTTCATTCGGTTAATTACTTTTAACTTGGTCAACTTATTTAATTGTGCCTGCTATTTATAACACATTATATGAAGAAATGAACTTTGTTTCAACCTGATGTCCCACGACACATTTTTTTAGTCATATTTTCTCCTATTAAACACATACACTGTATCGAAGGAAAGCAGTCAAGTGCGGGAGTAGTTTTTCTATCCGTTTTAGTCCCCTAGACCACGATTTCCGAAAAGTTTTTACATGTCAGATATATATATATATATATATATATATATATATATTCATATATATATATATATATATATATATATATATATATATATATATATATATATATATATATATATATATATATATATATATATATATATATATATTCATATATATATATATATATATATATATATATATATATATATCAGGGACGGCTAGTCAAAGGAGGCTAAGGAGGCTAAGCCTCCTCAATAATATTCCGTGTAGTTTTTCAAATCTTGCAGCACAAGTTTTCAGATGTAATTTACTCACAAAATCGGCTCAAGTTTCTTTTGGAAAAAATTTCAGAATTTCGTGCAGAAGTTTATTTTAAAAAACTATTTTCTGTATTTCAAACTACTGATGATACGACTCAATTTAACCCAAAACGAAAGAAATTCAGTTATGCAGATATGGAGCTTCACTATAAGCAAATATTTTATGAAATTTTGGATACTATTAGGGGTCAAATAGAAATAAGGTTCTCTGATTTGAAAGAACTGCATTTCTTCGACTTCCTCAATAAAAATTTGTTTACCGGATTTTCGGCTAATTTTCCAGATAAATGATATAGATTATAAATTTGGAAAATTTATGTCAAAAATAGACTTTTTTTGATAAGGTGGCCATAAAAAGTGAACTGTGTGTTGTTTATAATGACAATGAAATTTTGGGGCAAAATGAAAATCATGTGAGGACTATTAAATACCTTTAATATAAAATGATTTGAATCAAGATTTACCCCAAGTTTATAAACTCTTATGTCTAATTGTTTCTATCCCGGTGACATCGGCTTCCGTAGAGCGCTCGTTTTCCACTCTTAAGAGAATTAAAACTTATTTACGAAACTCAATGAGCCAGGATCGTTTGAAAAATATTAGTTTGTTGTCTATTGAAAAGGAATTGGTAAAACTTTTGGCGAAAGACAAAAAATTTTATGAGGATATTATATATCATTTTGCTAACGTTAAAGATCGCCGAATCCCGCTAATCTTGAAAAATATATAATAACTTTTTATTTGCTCTCACCAGCTGTTAACAAATTCGTTAAGTAGGTAGGTAGGTACCTATTTTGTGAAAGAAAAAAAAATTTGATGAATAGATGAATTGATTAATTGGCTGAGAAGAGTTTTTGTGAATATTGTAAATAGGAGTTGTAGGTCTCAAGGTAGACACTCGAAAGTGAAAACAAATTAACAGCTTAGGGTGCTTGTTTTACTTTTATTTTCTTTAAATTATAAGGCGGTTGACCTTGAAATCCTAAAAATTTTCGCCTATGGTGTATTTTTCAACACCTCATGTAGCCTCCTCAAACCAAAACCTCACGAGCCGCCACTGATATATATATATATATATATATAGATATATATATATATATATATATATATATATATATATATATATATATATATATATATATATATTCCCGGTACGTATTGGCATCTCCAGTTCCCATCGAGCCAAATGGGCTGAAATTTGGTACCTGGAATTTTGTTCGTTGCAGAACGAAACTATTAAAATTTGTTTCCAACCGTCGCCATTTTTACGTAGATATTTTTTTTTTCCGTGGTTTTGGAGAAATTGCCGAATTCTACAGCTTCCGCAGATTGAGTTAGAGAGTTGAAGTTTGGTACGTACATTGAGATTATGTTCACATAAAATCTTTTTTTGGTTTCAACTTTTTTTCTCAAACGCGCTGTCTTTCGTGGTGATTCTTCCGTTCGAATTGTATTTCGATCTGGCTATCAGTACGCGATGCATTTTTTTTCACAATAGTGCGCAGAAATTTTGTACGTAGATTATGGTGATGTTGAGATACGTTTCTTCGTAGGTTTCAACTTTTTTTTTCATCCACGATGCACTTCGCAAATTTTTTTATACAATAAAATAAGTTGTTTGCTATTTAAGTGTGATTTTTCAAAATAAAATTTCTAACAAAATGAAAATGTAGAAATGTTAAAATCACAGTGATATTTAACCAGAGTGTACTTTCGTTATAATCAGTCCCAATTTTAATTAAATTTCTTAATCGAAGATTTTCAATTTTCAAACACACATTTTTGCAAATATAGTGAGCACGCCGTATCATAGACGTGCTAAAACGTAGCCGTAACATGGCGTCAACTAATTGGCCACAATAAATTGCTCGAACGTGTAAACGTTCAACACAATAAAGCACACAACGTACGATTTTATTTTCGTTTCCTGTTTTATAGCTCTATCAAATATTTATCACAAGAACCAAATTGATTCTTCTCCAGATCGAAAATATTAAGATCCTCTGTGAGAGACTTAACCTCCAAGCGGTAGGTCGTCGATATACGTTTACATTCTCAGGGGGGTAGTATCGTTGAACAGCGGTTCGCCCAACCCGCACTAAATATTAAACTAGAACGTAAATGCGTGTTTATCCTTCATCTTTTTATTGGCAGTTAATCAGAAATTTGGTACGGATGTACGGAATTTTGATACGTGTATGTTTTCAGTAGATTTATGGAAGGATTTGGGTTGATTTACGGTCAGCCGACACAGCATACTAATTTTTTTAAGAAATGGGTAACCTGCCAGAAGATTTCAGGCTGAAAGCAAATAATTAGTCAAATTTCGATATATATTTAGACGAATTATTATTTAACGAATATTATGAATTCAGCTTTTAGAAAAATTCGTGACGTTGTGGAGTTCGTAAAAATAAAAAGCTGAAAGTATTAGTAGAAAACTGTAATTTTAAGGATGCATCAAAATCCCAGATCTAGCCTGAAATAGTTTTACGTTCAAAAGCTCAATAACAATCAACCTAGTTCCCGAAAATTGATCAAGAAAATTATAGTTTTTAATTCATCCGGAAGGTCATTGTAAACTTTCATATAGTCTGTCCAGCCAAAGTTGGCGTGTGCGTCACAGTCATGCGCAAATAATGGCCCAATGCTGCCTACCTAAATAAATAAAATTTGAAATGGTCAAAATTAATATCTGTCTTAAGTAATTTTCTGAAAAAGTAGTTATATGTTGATAAAGACCGTATCGTCCATTTCGACAAATATTCTGTTCTTAACATATCAAATCTTATGTATCTCTCAAAAAAAATTAACATTCCGAGTAATGAAAATACGTTGAATTTTTATTAAGTTGTCATTTAATTGAAAAATTTGCAATGTTGTCGGACCCTCTCGACCAACGCGCCGGTAATCGCCATTTCACGTTTGACAGTCGCCGAGTAAACAAGAAGATTTTGTAATTAAAAGTTTGATTTATCGATCGATAAATATGGATTCCAGTTTGAACAAACAATCAAAATGCTTGGTCAAATCTTTGATTGAGTATTTTGAACAAGAACGTGACAATAAGGGACCATTTTTACCGCTTCATGCTGTAAGAGAGGTGAGTTATTTAGAAATAGAATTTTGTTCTTTACTGATTAATTTAATTTTTCAGAGAGTGGCTAATGCTTTAGGACTCTCCATCAGAACTGTTTCCCGTATTTCCTCTACCGCAGAAGTGGAGAGTCCAAAAAGAACACGTAGTAGGTCGAAGTCTCTGACTATTGAACTGAATCCAGTACAAAAGACTGAAATACGAAATGAAATATATGATATGTGCAAAAACAGTAGGTGATCTATTGAGTATTTGAGTTGGCTTGTGAATAGTTTGATTTTTTAAGAGAGCATATAACCTTGAATACGTTACTAGAAAATTTGAAATCAAAGAGTAAGTATGAAGGCTCTAGATCATCACTGGCCATAGTACTGAAAGATATAGGTTTCAAATATAAAAAAGATGACCCACGACGTGGTATAATGGAACGAGATCATATTGTCCATGCCCGAATTAAATTTCTACTTGAATATACAAGGAATATGGAGAACAAACTTTATGAATGTGTTTTTATTGATGAGACATAGGTTTTCCAAGATGGAATAAATACACGTTCCTGGCAGGATTCTAATGTCAAAAGTGTTAGAAAGACAAAAGTGGACGGGAAAAGGTGAGCTACAATTATTGTGAATAATGCCAAATCGAATGTTCAATTTTGGTTTTCCGTACTTTTTATAAATAGTTTGATTATTGCCAATACTTAGGTTTACAGTTTCAATAAGTCGGAGGTTTTCTTGCCTATTCGGAATAACTATTTGGCTAGCTTCAGGTTATTCAATATTCAATAAACGTTGTTCAACAAAATATATTGGTATTATTTCTGTTTACTTCCTTGTCCCACTTTCAGCACTCGCAACAGGTTTGGTATAGTAGTGCTTTCATCGTAAAATATAATAGATAGAGTGAACTTCTGGTAGGGAATACTGGTTAATTTGAATTTATCGCTAAAAATCCCCGTCATGTCATTATTGAAAATTAGGTTAGCTATTTAGACTTGAGATTATTTATTATGTCTGGCAACAGTGTTCACATTCTACGTCATATACAATTGATGACGTACACGTCAACGGTCGCTGGACAGACTATATCATTGTAAATGATATGAAAAAAAGTCAGGGTTCCGTACCATTGGCTATGCCACCCTTAAATATTTATTTTATTATTTATCATTAAAGTAAATATACAATCAAGTATTTTGTGAATATTTCAAGGGCCTACTTGTTACCTTCTATTGATATCGAGCAAAAATAGGCATTTTTTGTATGGGAGTCCAACTTAACACGTTAACCCCGGCTGTATATAAAAAAAATCGGTCACTCAGCCGGCAAGTTTTTTTTCCATTATTTGCTTCCATTTTTATCATATACGACATATATAAGCCTCTTAGTTGAACATTTCAAGTTTTTTTTGGTTTTTCAATATATTCAATTTGTGGCATCACATTAGTGCCACGCCGTCACAAGGAGCTACTTTGGCTATAGAGCCGGCATGACATCAACGTGATACTGCCAAGTGATAACCAAGTTAGAATAAGTTACTTTCAGATTTTTATATTAGTTTGATTTACTTAACCATACATTAGAGTTCGTTTATAATTTTTATTTCCGTTTGTATTTGAATGTTGTTAAATTTTTTTGATACCCCGTTTTTTTTTCCTGAGACCTGTACCCCGGTCCGGCGCATGTGAGCCGACCACTTGGACGGCGCCAATAAACACTTCGTTCACTCAGCATTGTGCAATGGTTTCTAAGGAGGTACACGCCGTCTAAATCACATTCTGTTGTGTGGCATTACATAGATGCCGCGCCGGCTGAGTAACCAAAAGAGCGTGACATACGTGTGATGCCACGCCGGGGTCAACGTGTTAAATATTTAATTTATTTTAATTTTATTATTTATTATGAAGTAAAACACAACTGACTATTTGGTAAATATTTCAAGTACCTACCTGTTGCCATTATTACCCCGAGGCGAAGTTAAAGGGGTTATAGTCTCACCACGAAAATTTGGGATCTGGTCCGATTTTAAAAATTCCAACGGATATCGATAAAACACATATGATTTCATGAGAAAAGTGTTTTCAAAAATTTTTCCCTACGAATAATGAAAGATTATAGCGATTTTTAGATTTTTTCACCTCTTTTTTAGTCTCACGACAAAAAGTTGGGATCTGGTCCAATTTTAAAAATTCCAACGGATATCGATAAAACACATATGATTTCATAAGAAAAGTGTTTTCAAAAATTTTTTCCTACGAAGAATGAAAGATTATAGCTTTTTTTAGATTTTTTTACCTCTTTTTTAGTCTCACGACAAAAAGTTGGGATCTGGTCCGATTTTAAAAATTCCAACGGATATCGATAAAACACATATGATTTCATGAGAAAAGTGTTTTCAAAAATTTTTCCCTACGAAGAATGAAAGATTATAGCGAGTTTTAGATTTTTTCACCTATTTTTTAGTCTCACGACAAAAAGTTAGGATCTGGTCCGATTTTAAAAATTCCAACGGATATCGATAAAACACATATGATTTCATAAGAAAAGTGTTTTCAAAAATTTTTCCCTACGAAGAATGAAAGATTATAGCGATTTTAAGATTTTTTTACCTCTTTTTTAGTCTCACGACAAAACGTTGGGATCTGGTCCGATTTTAAAAATTCCAACGGATATCGATAAAACACATATGATTTCATGACAAAAGTGTTTTCAAAAATTTTTCCCTACGAATAATGAAAGATTATAGCGATTTTTAGATTTTTTCACCTATTTTTTAGTCTCACGACAAAAAGTTAGGATCTGGTCCGATTTTAAAAATTCCAACGGATATCGATAAAACACATATGATTTCATAAGAAAAGTGTTTTCAAAAATTTTTCCCTACGAAGAATGGAAGATTATAGCGATTTTTAGATTTTTTTACCTCTTTTTTAGTCTCACGACAAAAAGTTGGGATCTGGTCCGATTTTAAAAATTCCAACGGATATCGATAAAACACATATGATTTCATAAGAAAAGTGTTTTCAAAAAATTTTCCCTACGAAGAATGAAAGATTATAGAGATTTTTAGATTTTTTTACCTCTTTTTTAGTCTCACGACAAAAAGTTGGGATCTGGTCCGATTTTAAAAATTCCAACGGATATCGATAAAACACATATGATTTCATAAGAAAATTATTTTCAAAAATTTTTCTCCTCGAAGAATAAAGAAATTATAGCGTTTTTTTAGATTTTTTATTACCTCTTTTTTAGTCTCACGACAAAAAGTTAGTAGCTGGTCCGATTTTAAAAATTCCAACGGATATCGATGAAGCACACATGATTTCATCAGAAAAGTGTTTTTAAAAATTTTTTCCCACGAAGAATAAAAAAATTATAGCGTTTTTTACATAGGCATTACGACATGCACATGAGCCGAGGGGTTTAATCATTCCTAGTGCTACGCAGTAGGGTGTCCGGATTTTTTAAATTTTTAATGGCTAGCAAAAAGGCAAAAAAAAGCGTTTGTTGTATGGGAATCCCCTTAAATATTCATTTTATTTTGGTTTCAGTATTTTTTGATATAGCGGCAACAGAAATACATAATTTGTGAAATTTTTAACTGTCTAGCTATCGCGGTTCTTGAAATACAGCCTGGTGACAGACAGACGGACGGACGAACAGACAAACAGACAGCGAAGTCCCTGTAATAGTAGGGTGTCTAATACAGTATAAAAAAATGTGACAATACACTAGGGGATACTGGTGATTTTTTTTTCTGTCATAAAATCCTAGTTATCATTTTCTCCATAAGAGTACAGTAAACATGAGCAGAGTTATAAAAACGAATGCTGGTGAAATATAGAATTCGTTGATTAGGTAGAGGGTTAGTATGAGGGTGGTAAATTCTGCACGTAGGGCACTCAAATTTTGGTATATGTTAGAAAATGTGAGGAATCGACAGGGGGTTACTGGTCCGGAACCCGTTTTTACCCTTAGGGTACGGAACGCTGAAAATGATGACTTTTCATTTATAGAGAGGAATAGAGAGGTGAACATGGTGTCTCGAGGATCTTGTGAAATATCTGTGCTGTGGAACCAAAGGAATGACATGACAATGCAATGTAATATTCTAGGAAAATAACATCATAAGGAAATTCGATTAGCAAAAGCAATGGAGGTAAATTTTCTTATTTTCTTCTTGTATGCGACCTGGCACTTATGCATCTCATAATTATTTTCAACCTCCTTAACCATGTCTAATATAACTAGATTGGCTTGATGGAGTCAATGCTCAGAAACCTCATCGAACACAATTATGACTTTCGCGATGTAAACAAATTACGTATCTCACAATATTGGCAGTTAGCATGAAAGTCGAAATGGGTAAGTTAGATAGGATAGACTGCGGCACACGCCAATTCCCAACGGGCACTAAATACAACGAAATTTAACAATCGCCACGGCTATTATCCTAAAAATAAAGTTGAACGCGAATCCTGACACGCATACTGTGAATTATTTCGGAGTAAATATCAAACAGATATATACTACCAGCGACAACCCCAAAAGATACCCTTACATTGTGCGTTGGAGGTTTGTTCTATCAACTGAAATAGTTTGAATAAAAGTATTGAGACAGATTTTATTTACATTGGTTTATTAGGTAAATAATAATAATATCTTTGTTGTCTGGAACGTTCTGACAAATTTATCAATGTTATGACTATCGAAATTACCGTCATTGACGAAAACAAATTTTATTCTGTCAATTATAATAGGTCGTTGATTCTCATTAAGAATTTCTTGGGTAAAATAACAGACCCTTGAGGTACTTCAGGTTTCACATTGACTCTCACGCGTATAGCGTCAATTCAAGGGTTTCAACTCTGTTATAAGCTTTGCAGATAGCGACCAAACATGATTTTCTTCTCTTCGCGAATATGTATAGAACCGTCATTTGATTATTTTATAGTTTCTGAAATTATTCAGATTCCTACAAAAATTACAGCTGTTTTAATATAAAAAAAAATAAGTTTCAAATCGTCAGGTATGATATACCCTTCTTTAGGAAAAATGAGTAGGTATTTCCAGTTGCTCATTTGCTTGATGAAAGAGAAGTTGGTTCATTATTTTAAATGAAAGAAGGCTACGTGTTTCATTATTCCCTCAAGTACGTGCGAGCGAGGCGTGCTGCACGAGTGAAGAACTCCTTCACCCAAATCAGAGGATACGTTCATATGTAAAGTACATTAAGGATGAGTGTGACCGAATAATATATGGAAAAAAGGAGGGAGGTGGGATTCAGAAGATGTACACTGGCCAGCATTCGTCGTTGCAATTTGACAGATCAACAGACTACTGTTCGATCTATTGATCAGTATATGGGTCATTCTACGATAGAGGTAATGTGCACGGAAATCAATATAAAATACCTTTTATATATTCTCATTTTATACGATAACTCGCAGCATCTTAATGTAGTTTATCGATTATATCATGATTGGATACCCAATTGAAGCACATTTTTCTCAAATAACTAATTTAAACATGAAAAAGTCTCTACCCTGGCTTGTCCCCTTGACGTTTTCTGTTGAGCATGTAGACATTATGTACTTTCTTTTTCGTAGTTGCCTAGTCAAATTATATTTAACATAAATTCAAATGAGCATACTCAAGTATAATGAAGAAAAAATACAATAATATTTGTTAAATTTTAATAATTTTTAAACATTACTTTTGACCCGCTTTTTTCATGTATCTCTACCCTGGCAAATTCCGATCCGCTAAAACAAAACAAATATCAAACGTCCATTTTGCAAATGGCGCGCAATGGCACTCATTAACGACAATTTAGTAATACCAAATAAAGAAGCGGTTCAATGGTAGTTATATGTTAATTGAAGCGACGCAACACTGGGGTGTAATTGTTTTAGCAGGGTGAACGTGTCTCTCTGGTAGGTGTTACTATTTATATAACTTGCTTAATTCACTTAGCATTAGTTGTTTGAGTTCAACGAGAGTGTGATAATTAACGTGTGACGTAATATTAATCCAAAATTAACGTGCGTTAATAAAAAAAATTCAGTTTATGAAGAAAACGTCTCTCCCCTGTTTTATTTCCCCTGGCGAGATTATTAACAGGGGAAGTACTGAATGACCAGGGGAGATAATTTTGATAATTATATGTTTGTATAAACTAATTTAAATATAGTTAATATTCTAATTCAGATATAGTTTAGTACTATTTTAATAATAGTTTTATCACATCAAATCTTTCCTTTGACCGAAAAAGTCTTGATGTCTTCACCCTGTCTTATGTATTTTCCCTGGCTACCTGAAAAATAACTAAAAATGTATAAATTGACTTGCCCATACGTAAATGTGCACTTGAAAGAAACTAAAGTCGTAGTATACGTGTTAAATAAAAAAACTCCAACTTTTTTCCTTGGCCGCATCCTCTTTGTACTTGAGACCTCTTATCGTAAAATGACCCAAATATATATTTGATATTTTTAGTAGCGAAATAACTTGACCAACCGAAATATGAATTCCAACGGAAGAACCATTGCACCACATTTCAAGAATATATTCCCTTTTTCTCCTTACTTTCTCGAGATAACAAGCAGAAATACATGAATTGGATTTCCTATTGTATGAAGTGAAAGTAGCTTCCGATGTCTAAATCCTCACGTATTTACGCCAGATTAAGTTTCTCAGCACATCTCGTAGATAAACAGCTTTTTCTTCTCTCCCTAAATCTCAACTAACAATACGTTGAGGACGTCCTTTATAAGGACGACACAAATCGCCCTGTATTATCGAAATAACTGCAGGTCCGCTAGCGAATGAAGCACGAAAGGATCCTCTTCATAATGAAATATCGAGTAGTTATAAATAGTCTGAAAAGTTCGGGGTACTAAAAGTGAGGGTTGATCTGCTATTATTTGAAAGGTCGGTGGGCGAAGAAGGCTATTGTCTATGTCAGAAACCTTGAAATAAAGGTCATTGTAAATGATATTACATTATTGGGTTTATGAGAACGCGAGTTATTACTTTCGTTGCTCTATTGATTTATTGTAACTGTATTCCTTTGCTTCCAGTGGAGGCCTGCCTAAATATCAGTGCTATGTTTTATCTGTAAGGCAGCGGTTCTCAACCTGTGGGTTGCGGCCCTCTCGGGGAGCACGAACAGACTGAAAGGGGGCGCGAGCATATCCAAGAGAAACTATTATTTAAAAAAATTAATCAATTGACTCAATGGAAAGTATACACACATACAAAATAAAATAACTTTTTTCAAATGGTACTCTAGGTTTAGAGCTGAAAACTCAAAATACATTATTATTGTTTACATTTTATTGTATGCAGGGGTTACAAATAATTAGTGAGAGAAAAAACCTCATTCTAAACTGCCAGTGACGTAGTTCCGTAATTTTGAAAAATTTAGGGGGCTTGTAGAATGATCAATTTGGCTATTCAAAGAGGGAACTAAATGTTTGTATTTATTAATTTTTAAAGGCTATAGGAGATTTAGTTCAATTCCCATCAATTTCAACAATTTATTTCTCAATTTTTTTTAAATCAAATTAACTATACTACAAAACCCCTTCTGAATATTTTCAAAATTACGGAACTACCTGACTAGCAGTTTAGAATGAGTATTTTCCTCTCTTATTAATTATTTTCAACCATCTTTGTATTTACCATTTCTTAATACTTTTTTATTTATTCATTTCTTTTATTAAATATATCGGAGAAGTTTCACCGGAACGTGCTCTTTGAATAGAGTAACGTTCAATATTCATGAAACTATATTGAAAACTATTCGAAAATGACAATATTGCTGAATAAATCAAACCAAAATTAATTATTATATTACTTAATGAAAACAAATTTAGTTTTCACTGGAAAATATATTGAAATTTCGAGAGAAATTTATCAATAAATCACATACGTAAAGTATCAGTTAAGATGAAAACTCAAATCGATTTACATAGTTTCTTCTTTTTCATGCAGTTTTTGTCCACTCATTGTTTTTTTTTATACAAAGGTACCAGGCCAAGATGTGTGTGATCTGTTTTTAATATAGCTTGGTTTATGGTTATTACTCCTTTTAGAGCTGTCAATCCAGATATATTCCAGTCACGTTTATATTTACTCCACCCTTGTACATAAAATTGTTGTGCATTCATTTTGTCGAGAAGGCTAATATTCTCGGACAGATGTGACCACAAAGTGTGGCGCATAGAATTTAATTGAATTTGAGGTCAAAATGCTGTTGTTGTAGTTTTCAACTGGAATTGGGATTTGGGGTGAAAAAGTGCAATAACGACATTCTAAACAACCCTTCATTCGACTTCGCTAAGCAATGATCTGTAAATTCTGCAAATTTACTGACAATGAGTTTCGAATTATTTGCATATTCAGGATTCATTTACTAGGCATATCATGTTGAAAAAAGGGATTATGTACCTAATTTTGACCAGATTCCTGATACTAAAACATAATTTATTGATATAATCGCCATGAAAGGTAATAATTATTTATATTTCGAGATGAACTGAAAATCTTCTTTTGTTTGAGTTAACTCGTCAATATTTTTGTGTTAATAATTGGACTTGGCATTGAATAGGTACGAAATTATATATATATATATATATATATATATATATATATATTTTTATATTTATTATATATATATATATATATATATATATATATATATATATATATATATATATATATATATATATATATATATATATATATATATATATATATATGTATATATATATATATATATATATATACTCATATGTATATTTATATATATATATATATATATATATATATATATATATATATATATAATTCAAAAAGTTTTGAAAAAGCCACGAATGTCGTGGTGAAACGTCAACTTTTTAATAAAATCGAGTTTTTTGAGATTCACCAAGCCTGTTATTGCTAATAATTATCAAAAAATTAAAAATAGTTCACAGGCAACAACAATTCAAATAAATTAAAATATATATATATATATATATATATATATATATATATATATCTATATATATATATATATATATATATATATATATATATATATATATATATATATATATATATATATATATATATATATATATATATATATATATATATATATATATATATATATATATATATATATATATATATATATATATATATATATATATATATAAAGCAGTTTAGTTGTGTGTTCACAAACTAAAATGTTTTGTCAGAATGATTTCCAACAAACTAATATAAAAGGTCCAAAAATTACTACATAATATTAATATTCTGTTTATTTTACGTAAATGAAAAGTACCTAGAAAATTTCCATTCAAGCTAAATGCATAGTAAGCATTTTCTCCAAAGGCAGTTTTATCTTCATTTTCTAGTAAATATAATCCAGCCCATATTTTCACAGATGAGGATGTTCAGATTATTTAATTTCATGCTGGTCTTCTGAAGCTACTAAGAGGATTTACAGGAGAGCTTTCTATATGAGATTCTTCTCACATTATTTGTCGGCTTGAAAATTTCAATATAGAAATTCCTCATTATAATTTAGATGTTAAGTATTTAAATCAGGTTTACACTCGTTATGGATGGTATGACAAAGTACGAAGTTCTGATTTTCTCATATGTTTATATTGTAAGAAAGCCCTACTATAAATCAAAAATTATTGAAACAAATGTTCTTTTGTTATTATAAACATAACTAATAAAAAGTTCAGGGTTCTCATTTTGTTGTAATTTTCTTTCATTGATTATTTTATCTGAAACAACTAGATAATTCCCTAATCAAACCATTTTTATGTAGATAGGTCTAATTATTTGGGCTGATACTTAAAGAAAATCCATGACAATAATTTGAATGAAACTTGGGTTCTTGATTAAACATTAAACAACAATTGTTTCGCCAAATACAGAGGCTTCTTCAGATGAGTAATTCAAACTGAATTAACAAATTGAATATCTTAAAAATATAAAAATGGTAAATGAAAATGATAATTCGTTGTCTTCTTCCAGTGCCTTACCCGGTTTCGGGTATTGGCGATCTCTCTACAACTATTCGTGTTGTGCGTGATAAAGTGATACACGAATAGAAGGGTCCTCCACTTTTACAACGCTTCCGAACGTCTTTATAGAGAGGCTTTACAAGGCAGAATACTTCTCGGTGGTTTGCCATGTTCTATGACTATGTTCCAGGAGATATGATGAATATGCCGAATCTATTTTTCCTTATCGTAACTTCTTGTATGTTCAGATATTTTATATCCGAAGTTTCTGCCAGTTTGGCCAACATATACCATAGGACATGATCCGCAAGTTAGCATATAAATACGTGATTTATTGTAGAGTTGTGTCTTATCTTTTGAATTTCTACTGTTTACCTATTATATTCTGAGTTTTGAAGAATATTTTATGTTTTGATTTGACAGGAAAGTAGAAATTGTGTGAGTTTCTATACCTATCTGTAAGAAAATCAATTTATAAACTTAGTTTGAATTACTCATATGAAATAGCCACTGTGTTCGGCGAAACCATTATTATGTTTAACAAAATATAGTGAAAATCAAAAACCCAAGTTTTGATTACATTATAAATAGTTCTTGTTTTTTCGTGGTTTTTGAAAATTTTTTCAACTCTACACTCTCTGCAGATTGAGTTACAGGGTTGCAATTTGGTACGTGGATTGGGTTTATGTTGAATTGAGATCCATTGTAGATTCCAACTCTTTTTATCAACAGCGCTGCACTTCGTGGAGACTATTCAGTTCGAATCCCATTTTTGCCTGTTTCGCTATCAGTACGCGATGCACTTCACGAATTATTTTAGGTTTGCTATCAAACCATAGTTTATTCCGTTCGAGTCACTATACACGATGCACTTCGCGCGAAAAATACGACCTTATTGACGAAGCTCTGCTGTTTACGCGTTTTATTATTATGTGATGCATGATAGGATAGAATATTTTTTAGGCTAATTAATAACCATCATGACATGGTAGGAGCGTTAATAATACTAAATCTTATTATATTAAAACAATGGCTAATAATAACACTTTACACATTTATTTAAAGAAATAACGCATGACGCAGGTTTCGGTGGAACTTCACCTTCTTCAGATACTAATTTCAAACTAACTATGTTTCTCTGTTATATCGAACACAAGAAATAAAGAGATGACAAATTGTGTAGAAGGGGTAAATAGAAGAATGGTTATAAACAATTATTAGAACATTAACATTGCTTATCGTACCGGTAATAATTTAGGAAATCATATAAATAATAATAAATCCAAAGTTCATTAAGATGATAAATCAGGAGTTTATAAAATTAATTGTGATGATTGTGATGAGTTTTACATTGGTAGAACTTTCAGAAGTTTTCAAACTAGAATTTCAGAACACAAACGGAGCTTTGTTAATCAAAAGTCGGATTCACATTATGCAAACCATTTAATCCATGAAAATCACACTTTCAATTTTTATTTTAAATATTAAATGCTGAAAGTAAGGGAATTTAACTTAATGTTTTAGAATCATTACAGATAAATAAATACAAGTACTTATTCCGGTTTCCTATTGAATAGCCAAATCGATCATACTTCAAGCCCCCTTCTTAATCTTTTCAAAATTACCGAACTACCTGACTAGCAGTTCAGAATTGGTTTTTCCTATTCTTCTAATTATTTATAACCATCCTTCTATTTACCCTTTCTACACAATTTGTCTCTCTTTATTTCTTGTTTTCGTTATAACAGAGAAACATAGTTAGTTTGCCACTAGCATCTGAAGAAGGTGAAGTGCCACCCAAACGTACGTCATGCGTTATTTCTTTAAATAAATGTGTAAATTGTTATTATTAACTATTGTTCTAATATGTTTATTAATTTACACCATGTATCGGCCCAATTAATCCAAAATCTAATTATGTTATATGGTGGATGCGCTGAGAAAAGACGTTTGAAGATCTTATTTTAATGATATTTGAGACTGATAATAACAAAAAAATGAGTTTATTGTATTATTACAAATTCACATAAATAGGTTATTTTGATATTCGTTATGGTATATGTTTGAATTTTAAATATTTGTATAATATACCTAGAAGAGTTCACGGAATATAACGACAAGATATGATGACATTTCAATTTTTCACTATTGACAGACATTCTCGCAAATTCTAAAACGGCAAGAAAGCCCGCATAGATATTAAGGGTATGAATTATACATTAGAATTCGAAGCTTTACAGAAATAACCAAAAACGCCAGGAATATCAACCTGCATATATCGTGCATACGGCTCGAACGAAGTAAAGATAAAGCTTTCACCTAGCCTCTGAAAATTTGAAAAGAGACATTTCAAACTGAATTCTACGTAGTCGACATAATCTTACTTGAACTGAAAAAAGGTTACGTCTAGATATCCCTAGAGACAGAAGGAATTCCCTTTAGGTTTTTTAGTCGTATTTTAACCGAAAATAATAGAATTTTCCTCTGTATTGCAAGTCAACAGTGAGGAGCTGGAGTGGTCTTTAAATCCGTTTTATATCTCCCGAATCTCCTGAACGATTAACGAGATTTTTTCAATATATATATATATATATATATATATATATATATATATATATATATATATATATATTATATATATATATTATATATATATATATATATATATATATATATATATATATTATATATATATATATATATATATATATATATATATATATATATATATATATATATATATACATATATATTATA
>JARQZK010002170.1:1462500-1465000 GCA_030704885.1 Cynegetis impunctata | reverse complement strand
TGCGTCACCGGTTTTACTATGTTTCATAAACATTAATATCGAGAGAGTTCAGAGAAAATTCTTGAAATGGGTTGCATTCAAGCCAAGGATTTCCAACCTCGTTTTCAAAAATTATTAATTTGATCCAAGAGCAAATGAGTTTGAGATCTTTGGAATCCACGGAGGGAAAACTTTGACGTGATGCTAATTTTCAAGTTGATAAACAACTTTACTGACAGTAAATATTTGTTAGCTAAAATAAGCCTTAATTGCAGGTCCGCATATTGAGATCTAGAGAAATTTTTAACTTAAGTTTTTGCTCCAACTAATTATTTTTATGAACAGCCCTTAATTAGATCTCAAAGACTTGCGACATGAATGCGAAGTTGATCTTTTTGCAGTCTCAATTTTTTCCTTAAGAAATATTTCGAGTCGCAACCGATAAGCAGATAGTTAGGAGAGCAGGCTCGTTTTGCAGGTGCTTATGAAAATTGTCGATTAATTATAAAGGCATTTGATTATGAATGTTGTTTCATGTTCTTTTTCTTTTTGTATTTTTAAATTGAAATGTGGAAATATTATTTTTTTGTATCTTTGAATTCCACTTAGTTTAATAATGTAAAATGGCAAGTCCGTTTGCATTAAATAAATAAATAAATAAGATATATATATATATATATATATATATATATATATATACCTATATATATATATATATATATACCTATATATATATATATAATATATATATATATATATATATATATATATACTATATATATATATATATATATATATATATATATTATATATATATTAATATATATATATATATATATATATATATATATATATACACTCACCGGCACGAAAAACGGCACACCCTGATAATTTTTCAAGAAATGCCATTAATTTTCAAATTTTTTTTCTTAATTCGGTTTTTTCAACAATGGAATCGGTTTAGTAGAATACCCTGCCAGATTTTTTTATCAAGAAAATGTCTTCCCAAATTGAACATAATTTAGGTATTGTACGAAATCTCAATAATGTATATAAGTTATCATCTTGCACTTACTTCTGCGGTCCAGTAGGCCTATGCGATTTTCAGTGATTTTCACGATGAACATTTTAAGTTTAAGTTAAGTGTTTATTTATATTGTATGGTTTATTACTTGCTTATGTCAATTAGTGTGAATTTCAAGATGTCTTTAAGCGCAGAAACTGTTGCATATATTGTTGCTCTTATTCAAGACGGAAGAAGTCAAATTTACGTGGCTAACAGATTTGGGGTATCACGCAGTACCGTGCAACGTGTATTTACACGTTTTATAGAGACGGGAGCTTACATTCGACGTCCTGGAACTGGTCCCCAGAGAAGAACTACTCATCGAGATGACCGTTTTATGATATCTTCAGCACTAAGAAATCGTCATACAACTGCTATAGAGATTAGAGATAACCTTGAACATGTCAGGAACGTAAATGTTAGTCAACGAACAGTTAGAAGAAGGTTGAATGAAGCGAATCTGAGATCTAGAAGACCCGCTATAGGACCAGAACTTTCCAAAGAACATCGTGTAGCCAGATTACAATTCGCTAGGGAACATCAAAATTGGAATGCATACGACTGGAGCTGTGTGTTGTTTACCGATTAATCCAGATTTTGCTTACGATCCCCAGATGGTCGCGAAAGAGTCTAGAGAAGAGAAGGTGAACGATATGCTGAGTGCACTTTTAGCCCTAGAGTAAGTTTTCAAGGAGTTAGAGTTATGATGTGGGCTGGAATATCTTCAGAGGCTCGAACAGAATTGTTCATGGTCCCTAGAGGATCTGTGACTGCAGATAGGTACGCAAATGAGATCCTACAAGATAATGTTGTTCCATATGCACCATTTATTAGTGAAAACTTCATACTGATGCATGACAATGCACGCCCTCATACCGCCCGCATTGTCACGGAATATTTGAACGAAGTTGGTATAACCCAAATGGTATGGCCAGCGTGCAGTCCCGATCTAAATCCAATCGAGCATATTTGGGACATGCTAGGTAGAAGAATTCGAAGCCGGGTACCAGCTCCTCTTACCTTGGATCAGCTCAGAGTGGCTCTTTTAACGGAACGGGAAGCGATTCCACAGAATGAAGTATCCAACTTAATTAACAGTATGCCTAGAAGAATTAATGCCGTTATACAGGATCGTGGAGGTAATACGAGGTATTAATTAGACAGAGAAGTGATAAATACTGGGTTTTTAAATTTTTATTTGTGTTTATGATGATAATTGTATAACTGCTAATAAATTTATTTTCTTTGTGTTAATGTTAACAGGCGTAATTTTCTTGAAATAAGCGCTTTCCGAAAACATTTCTGAAGAAAGCATACTTTAAAAACATGTATCAATGCGTGCCTACCGTTGACAAAGGTTACAATAAGAAAAATAGAAAATTTAGTCATTTTAATACAAAAATTATAGGGGTGCCCGTTTTTCGTGCCGGTGAGTGTATATATATATATATATAT
>JARQZK010002170.1:1447500-1457500 GCA_030704885.1 Cynegetis impunctata | reverse complement strand
TTCTAATAACCATTTTACGAAAAATTATATTTGGATAAATGATCTATTTAAGGAGGTGTCATTGGTAAAATTATAAGTAACTGATGAAAAAAAATGAATGTTGGTTGTCTGCAACTGTGCAATCAGAAAAAAATGGACGCAGTTATTCCTTCATTTTAAACAGAATAATACTGCTTGTCAAAATATTTTGAAAAATTGTAGAGTAAGCGCTGTCCCTTCCAGGAACAAATGGAGCAACATAACGTGTGTTTTAGTTAGCATCAATAAAATATGTAGGTACAACTGAAAAAACGCAGTTGAACATCAAAATTTTAAAATCTTTACTGTGGACAAAATATAATTCGACCAATTCATGTTAAAAATTTTACTACATTTTATTAAATGATCTGAATCTTTCGCAAAGTATTCACTCAGATCAAAAATAGGACTATGAAAGAAAATCATAAATTTTTTTGAAATAAAAAATTAATTAAAGATCATAATGTTCAAATCAATGTTTTTTTACAAATATTTTTATAGTTAGCAATAATAAATACCTACTTTTTTGTATATGTATAGACAAGTATATGAATGTATATAATAAAGTTTTTTTAAAATTATTGGTCTGCTTTCATAGCTGAATTATAATTTTCATTTCATCCCATATGTCCCGCTTTGTGTGAACGAAAATGTGGTCACTTTAAACTTGTGTCAATTAGAGAGTTTTGGAAGGTATTGAACTTTGCAGACCTGTAATCAGAATCTTCATCTAAAAAAAGTGAGTATTTGTTTAGTAGGTACATATTTTTGTAGTTTTGAATAATCTAATAAGTAGGTATAATATTAGCTACCAATATTTAAGATTTAGAATTGAATTTCATGGTATTATTACCACAAATTTGGGAGATTGTCTGGACTGTTAATATATTCATTAAACTTTAAGAGGATTTACGGATCACAGAAAGAAAAACGTTTATAAAATCATTACAATCATTTGTGGCTCGAATAACACTTTCCTTTTCTGATATTTCCAGTACTTTTGAATGGATAAAGACTAAGAGTGAAAGTGAAAGATTTAGAAAACCAATTGTGGTTGTGGAATAATTTTCCTTGAGTGTTGTAATTTAGTGAAAAATAGAAAAGCGCAGTTGGTCATTCATAATGACATTTTAATCTGAATGAAGTAGGATAAATATACGTTAGGTGTAATCACACAACCGTATCTGTTATGAAGAACAATCTTTGTAATAATCAGGAATGCATTTTGATGTAACTTTCCTGAATAGTATGTTATATTCGGTATGCTATAGTTTAATTAAGTAAGTCCTGGTTTAAATTTTACATTCAACATATTTAAAAAATTAATTATATATTTTTTACCCTCCTGATGTAGCGCAACATTTCATCTTACTGACGAGTCATTTGTAACGGATTTATCCTTTTTTTTCAAACAATCCCGATGAATGCACGGACTGTCCCATTTTTTGTGCAAATTCAGCTAATTTACATCGTGAATTAATTAGCAAACGTTGACGTTTCTCAACCGCCTTTGTTGATTCAAGCATCAAACTATACAAGTGATTAATTAGTGTTTCAATACCTATAACAAAAATATACCTAACCACTACTAGGTTAAGTAAGATGGTACTAATTGGATTCTGCTTCCTGGGAGTAAAACGTAAGGAATCTTTAATTCGATACGAGTCATCTTGATTTCCCAACGAATCGAAATGGTAAATAGAGAAGATTGACACTAAAAATACCGATAGCATAACGAGGTGATCTATTTCGTAATACCATTTCTGATTAATTATATAAAGCGGAAATTTAGGTTTGAATACAGTGCCGGATTAAGCCAGCGCGGGCCCTGTAGCAAATTCGGCCAAGAGGCCCTTGATTTGCTTTAGGATCTCAAGTTTATGGTATCAAACTCAGATTAGAGAATAAAACCAAAAATGTGCGTGACAACCCGGAGCGGCTATGTAGGAACACGTATGCGCGTAATGATACCAGTTTTTAAAATAAACTCCCTATATATTTTTTATTACTTTTTCAAATCAAACTGGTTGGCTTTTCTTAACTTAGGTAATAAAATAGTTCGTATATTATTTTTAATATTCGTTAGGTACAATCAAAGCTACATACGCACAATCAAATTCAAATTTATAATCATGTAAGAAAATGACATCCATGATACTTGTGAAAGAGCTATTTGAGCCAATTTGCCTGCTGTCTGTTAGCTACTGACAACAAACTCTTTTTCATTCGCCAGGGGGTCACAAGTGTTGGTGTTACAATAATATGGTGAAATGTAAACTGATGAGCTTTTCACAGTTTTTTACGTTGTGCCAAATATAAATGTACATCAAAATCTAATAGTTTGATAGTCAATAGAATCCTATTTTATTCGTTTCGGGTTTTACGACTAGCTCGATAGATGACAATATCAGGAAATTCCCCTGTTTGTTTTGCAGTGCTAAAAACTTGCGTGTAGTGCAAAATCAATTTCTAGAAATGTGGTACAACTTTGAGTTATTGTTGTAGATTTTGACACCAACGTATCTCGTGGTAGGTATTATACAACCTATACCTACAATTTAACGTGACGAAATCGGGTTTTAGATTTTCAGGTGTGAGTGGAGCATAGCCTAAGCGCTTCGCGTTTAAGGCATGCAAGATATTTTATGCTCATCTAAACTTATTTTTTTTTACTGTCAGATAGGTGCTGGAGCGCGGGGCCCCCCAATTCGCGGGGCCCGTAGCATTTGTTACTCTTGCTACGTGGCTAATCCGGCACTGTTTGAATATAATTACGATTATTGTTCGATAAAAAGGACATTATGGAATTAGGTAGATCGTAATCCAACTCGCTTTCACAACTCGCCCCCGATTGTGACAGCTGTTGCCATTAAACCGGACATAATGTCTTCATAATTATCGGTCCGTTGTTCACATATTATTCATTATTTTTTATTGATTCGTTTTCTCACATTTCGCACAGTTGGCGAGTGAAATATTTGCCCAAAATTGTGTCCGCGGTTAACATTACAACGTTGCTAGGTCTGCGCGTCAGCTGTATTCGTATATGCGTATTGTTGTTATTTTATCAATTAAAGATTGATTTGTGAAAGTGATTCCGTAGAATTTTAGGATTACGATGATGAAATTTGGTAAGTAGTTACTATAGTTTGTAAAGTTTAGTGAGACACTCTATAAGTATAGGTATTTATGATGGTATGAGTATATCAGCGTTTATTTACTTAAAAATCAGATATGAGATATAAAATTTAAAATGTTACATGTAAGATATAAGATTCAACATATAAGATATAAGTGGAGAATTCATTATAATTTTTTTCAAATAACGGGTTTTGAAGGATTTTTGAACCATTAAACCGCCTCCAAATTGAGATAGGGCATGGAGAATCGATGGAGATTTCTTGTTTTTTCGTGGTTTTTAGAGTTGTTACGCATTGAATTAAAGTACGTAATATTTTAAGTTGATTGAGTTATGATTTGAGAGAAGTATCGTTTGGTGATATCAACTATTTTGCTTAATCGCTACCTTTTTATACTGTATACATGTTAGGGTTCCGTACCTCGAAAGGAAAAAACGGAACCCTTATAGGATCACTTTGTCGTTCGACCGTCTGTCTCTCAAGACCCTTTTTCTCAGGAACGCGTGGAGGTATCAAGCTGGAATTTATATCAAATACTCAGGTCTACTGTCCCTTGGAACTGTGAAAATTCTAAGCCAACGAAATCAAAAGATACAGCCCTTTATGCCGCAAATTTTCGACGCTCGCAAGGGAATCAAAACCTACAGGGTACTTCCTGTGACTTTGGTACGAAGCAACGTCTTATAGAATAGATGAAGAAAAATTACGAAAACCGTAAATTTTTAGTTACATCATATAATAAAAAAAATTTTTGTACGGGACCCTCGGTTCGAGAGTTCGACTCGCACTTGTCCGGTTTTTTTAGAGTTCTGCTATCCCCCACAGATTCTCCAAATTAACCTAGAAGGTTAAGAACTTATCTCTAAAAAAGAAAATAAGGGAGAGAAAACTGATGATCACGCCTTTCTGCTTTAAGAATGTAACCTCCTAATTTTCAAACATAAAATTGCAATATGATTAAACTTCAGATTGAGTATTTCTAGTTGACCACTCTTTTCTCTACCATTCATTGATATAAGCCATCATTCACATCCAATTCGTTATACTGAAGCTCGAAATAACCTCATATTGAAAAATCATCGAATGTTCCAATTCGAAAATTCGTGTATCATTCTCCGGACCAGATGCACCAAATACGTAGACTTTCCTGGCAGATATCTCTAATTAATGTTTATAGATCGGCTTCTCGGTCCTTAAATGGTCGCCGTCATCGTCAAGTTGGCCGGTGCGCGTAACGGGTTATGTAGTAGGCTGCGAAGAAGAAAACGAAGATGCTCTCTCGCGGGCAAATCGCTTGCACCGATCCGATCAGCTGGTCCGTCGTAAGGAGGTCACCGAATTCGAGAGAAGAGGTCACCCTTCGCCTCGGGCCCTCGTCTTCTCCACCGGTGGATCTTTTCAGATAAGGCTTGTCGCATACCGAGCGCTTTTCGCACACTAGGATGTGTGTGAATGAGATTTCCAGGGCCGGATTAACCCTGTCCGGGCCCCTAGGCAACAACCCTGTCCGGGCCCTAGGTCTTTTTAAGTTGATAAAGGGATGTAAGTAACTTCCAGAGGATTTACTCCAGGTATCCTGTTACTTCAATGTCTTATGTGATATTGCAACAACATGGTTACTTTGACTTGATGCAGCAGCATCACCTTACCTGACTCGTTAGCTTTATTGAAATGGTCTTAATGAATAGGTCATAGATAAGTGATGAATTTTCTCCTGATGCGCCTAGGCAATCATGCCTACTTCCGGGAGAGGCAAAAAAAATGGGTAACAAATCCTCCCAAGAACACCCAGGGAGAGTAATTATCGTCGCGGAGAGGTTTTTTAGTGGGTAGTACAGGTACATTATCGCCAAAGGACCCGCAAAGTGAGCCCCACACACCCCCAGCCCAGAACAAATTCCGTTGGGGGCAAGTGAGTAAATGCATTTTTCCTCTCCAGAAAAAAAAAAAAAAAAAAAAAAAAAAGTGATGAATGATGATCCAGGTTACATGATGGGTTAGGAAAGATAAATGAGACGGGACGCGGTTATTTTCAATTTAATCTTGTTAAACGCAATAAAATACAATAAACGAAAGAAAACAGTTTTGTGAAGTACACATTGCAAAAGGTCAACTTGCAAGATATTTATTGTTTTTGTACAGTACAGTAAGTTTAAATATTAACTTTTTTAACTTTTTTAGAAACAAAATAGTTTAAAACATCTTGGAAGTTGACTGTTTCTAATACATCATTTTCAATGGCCATTATCGACAATGAAGTCAAACGGGTCTGAGACATTTTTGAACGAAGATAGTTTATTAGTACTACTACTCGATACTAGATGGTTCTGTATGTATGAAGTATTTCATCAATTGACAACATGCGTCGAAAGGAAGCAATAATAATGTTGAGGAATTTCATACAAATTTTCAAACAAAATTTTCCTTCGATAAAAATTTTTTTCTTGGTTCGTGTACAGGCCCCCAGTCGATGCGGGGCTATAGGCAGTTGCCTACTCTGCGTAATGGTTAATCCGGCCCTGGAGATATCCGAACATTGGAGAAATGTATCATGTTGTAACGCCTACGTGATGGATCGGGAAGAATTAATTCAGATCGTACTCGTTCAATGGTAGCTTTCTAAAGATAACTTCGACATTGTTGTTGGTTTACGTGTGGATCGTAAATTATACCGTCCACGTATAACCAGATAGTGAAGTAGTTACTGGCTGAATGAAGTTCGTTCGAACATTTTTGGAAGGAAGTTTCTTATCTCATGTTACACTTCAGACGCTAGGCAAGAGATTCTCAAACTTTTCTGAACCATCGCCCCCTTAACCCTTTCGCTCACGGTATACAATATATTGCACTTTACGTAAATCCTAACGAATTTATAGTATGCTTCTATTCACTTTACTCACAAAGTACAGTATTCTGTTAATATACTTATTACTATTTCAAACTGTTTCCTTCACCTAGCGTTGAGTAGTTTACCTAAAAAAATTATTAACCCTTTAACCGCCATGGCAATTCAGATATAACTGCCTCTGTGCCAAAAAATTTTTTCGCTAAAATTGTATCAAATTGCTGTCTAGTGGTAACCTGCTGTAGAAAATGTTATATTTTATTGATTTTTTTGGTGATACTGCATATATTTTTTTGTGACAAAATGTCTCACATGGCGCAAGAGCAACTAAAAATCGGTTTGAGCCGTGTGCTTCATTATGACTCGCACAAATGTGCGTGATCTTGCAACGCTTTCTGCACCGTTCGGGTATTTCCCCACCACTATTTAGTGGATTAAAGAGTCTTTGCGTGTTTTATCTAAATTTTCTGATGCGCAAGGGAGAAATTATGCTATGAAGATGGCCAAGACAGTACGCTACGTATGTGTCGGATGTCCGAGCAACTGCATATGACTGTGCAAAGAATGTTTTTATAAATTACATAAAATATCATAAATATTTGATTTTTGTATGACCTATAGGGTTGAAAACTTCATTAAATTTGCATATAAAATATATTGCTAAATAAAAAATTGAACCAAACAAAAAATATACTTTATTTCTATAGGCTATTTCTGGTGAAAGTTCTTCTACGCCAGGGCTATCTAAAACTTCATACAAACATATGAGAGCTATGCGCGCTTCAGACACACGAAGCGGATAAAACTTCTTATACGTGTGCGTCAATATGGCGCACATGGCGTTCAGTGCAGTGGCCGTGTGCGCTGATATGACGCACACGGCAGTTAATGGTACCTGTTACTGAGTTGTAGCAGTTGTTTGAGAATGTTGAAATGAGGTGGCGCTTCAAACTTTAAAACATGTTGTGACATGTCTGCAACATTTATTTTGGTAATAATCGATACGTGTATTTGTTACTTTCATAGTGAACTTGCTGAAAATTCAGTTTGTTTTTTCTATATTGGAGTAAATATTACTGTACAATATATTGTACATTATGAGCAAACGGAAATCAACTGGTATGGTTCAAAACTCCACGTTATTTAGAGTTCTGGTTATATTAGTAGATTTATATTATATTATAAATGAAAAATGAGTAAAAGAGTGCCGTTAACTGAAGAACAACTATTGAAACTAACTGAGGAGGGCCTAACAGATATTGAAGGTGAAGGGCTTAGTGATGACGATTATGGGTAGGGAGATAGGGACGTAGAAGTAAACAATGATTATGATGATGAAAATGCGGTGAAAGAAAGAAGTTCAGATGATATGGAAGGTAATTTTGATGAAAAATCTTCTTCTTTCAGACGCATTTTCTTCGTACTAAGTGCAATATACATTTATGCATTTCAAAAAAACAAAATTGTTTTTTGATATATCACACAAATAAATGATCAGTTGTAACTTTATGTTGTTTTTCAATTGTATTTAATTTTACAAAATCGCAAATACACTACCACTCATTCAAAATGTGCAATATATTGTACAAGTCATATATACCGTTTGCTCACAATGTACAGTATATTGTAGGTACAGATCACACCCCCTAAAATGAATGACATAGAATTTTTTCGAGTACACAAAAAAATTGTAAAAAAAAATAAAAGAGTAAGTCTTCATAATTTCAGATTTTTATCTTGAAAAATAAAAATGCGTGAGCGAAAGGGTTAAGAAGAGAATAAAAATTCAATACCCCTTTAGCCCCATGCCATAATAGTTGATTTTATACAAAATATAAAAATATTGTTGCATTCAATTCATGAAAAATATACTTGTTGACCACAGTCAATTTTATGTATTACATAAAGTGAACCAGGAAAATTCTTCAATAATTTTTATCAAACAATCTTCCAAAGAAGCTGGTTATTATATAAAATGGTGAGTCATCTAAAGCCACTATTGCAGAGTAGACATCTTCATGTCACGAAGTATTTGTTGTCTCGATGGAATTCTGCATTTTTGGTCTTAACAGTGAATTGTTGGTTCCCAAAATCTTCGAGAGAGGGCGCTATGGGTTGTTATTCTGATAGTAGTTCCGCCGCTATTTGCATTGGGGAGCAATGAGAAATATGTTGGCTTACTCCGAGTCAATTAAGCTGATCACTGAAGAGATCTAATGAGAACGAAACATCTGTATGCAAATCTCCTTGCTCCAGTTTCCATTGGGGAGCAGTATTGCCCCCTTTGGAAATCTCTTCACTAGGCGAATGGAAGCTATGCCTGAAACTGTGTCCAAAATCTTTTGGCAGTTTTAATTTTTTTCATAAAAACACGTATCGATTTCAACATCATCTTTTCTGATAAAACTGCAAAAAGAGTCATTGTTACAATTTCTTATGGAAGAATTTGACTTAAGAATTCATGATTATGCTACAAAATCCGCAACAGGATGCAATACCACTATCGATGTAGTTTTTTCGAGACACTCACATGAAATTGAATAGCAAACAAGTGCCCTACTTTAGTTACCTCAAACCAATCATTAGTAAGATTGAATTTATTGATTAAATTCATAATTAGTTCATATTTTCATATTAATTAATAATAAAGAATCCATTTTCAATATTGAAAAAAAATTATTAATTGCAAGTTTATTGTCATTCTTTTATTATTTTTCTTTTAATCACACTCGACATTTCTTCATTCAATTATTCTCGAACGTTTTGAATTTATTTCTCTGTGCCTGCTATTTAAAACATAATATTTAGCGAAAGGAATTTCGCTTCAATCGGGTGTACCACGACGCGTCTCGTCTTTTTCTTCAAAGTTGCTTTAGTAATTCCATTTCTATACTGGAACATTTGTGGCATATCCAAAACAAAAAAATGTTAGAATCGAAAAATTAAATGAAATTAATTTTGCTGATTATCCTTGTAAATCATATATATCAATCAACATATATAGATAATACCATGTGGAAAATTTCTTGTAATTTATTCAATTAAAATGACAAACACTGGCTATTCTATCTAGGTAATGACATAGTTAAATATGAAAACAAAACAAAAATTTCAATCCGACTTCAAGCGAAATTAATTATCGAACTCATCAGTAACAAATTGAAAATTAATAGTTGTAAACTAAATAACAAAAACCATATAAAAATAATTTATCAAATATTTCGTAACCTCCATTCAACTTAGTAAAAATAGTAATCAACGATGATTTGTGTTTTCTCTGGAAACAAATGTGAAGTTTCCAAATTTTTTGAGGAAACATAACTCATATAACTGAGATTAAAGTCTTGCATATCACTTGGTGACACCTCGTAAAGTTTAAATTTCAAAATAAAATATCACTTGGCTTATAGTTTCACAATATCAAAATAATTACTTTATTTAACAGAAAAGGACAGTCTACAAGTTTCGAGTCATGAACTTGATTGAGGATAATCCTAACTAATATAAGTGCGAATGTAAAATGAAAAAAATTTTTGTTTGTTTGTTACGCTTTCACGCGTAAACTACTAAACAGATCATCATGAAATTTAGTACACATATTTTCAAGAGTATAGTAAAAGACATGGTATTGTTTTTGAAGGGCTTAAAAATCAACTTTGGCATTTATGAACATCCGACGAAGAGTTTGAGAAAGTAACGCCCTCTGGAATTCCAATGAGCAAATAACGATCTTTGACTTTTATTTCATCAACAGCTATTGAGTTCATAACTCGAAACATATCGACTGTCGTTTCCTTTTAAATACAATTATTATTTTAATATTGTGAAACTGTAAGCCAAGTGACATTTTATTTCAAAGTTTGAACTTTATAACTCATACACCTAGTGAATTTAATCGCAAACCTAATGAAGCATCGAAAAAGTGTGTGGAGAACTTTAAGTTTAAGAAACGGGAATCATTAAATCTACTTGTCGCCCGTTTGTACCTCGTTATTTC
>JARQZK010002170.1:1340000-1442500 GCA_030704885.1 Cynegetis impunctata | reverse complement strand
ACACTCACGGACAAAATTATTGCATATTTTATTTAGGTCTCAATTTTTTTCTCTTTAATACTTTTATGATTTCGGTTGCTAAATATGTTACAGTGGAGTGTACTACGTATATTGCAATTTATTGCAGATGAAATAATGGTAAGACATAGCTTTTATAAACTGAAAGCTATAATCGTATCTTATTGTGTCTTGATGAGTACTAAAATAATGGCTTCTCTTTATTTGACGTTTTCAGAATGACATTTTCAGTTCATTTTTTCTTCAATCTGTAGTTTCATTTAGTGAGATGCCATGTTTGAATGAGTTAGTCGCGGTTAAAATTGTTTGTTTGATCAATGTACAGACAAGAAGACATTGCACAGAGATTGAATGTCCATCAATCGACTGTTTCTCGTTACAATGAGAGTAAAGGATACAAAAGGCTGCCTGGTCAAGGACGTAAAAGAATTACAACGCCAAGAGATGAGCAATATTCAAGAACTCAATCTTTGCGAAATCGTACACTTAGTGCTCCGCATCTAAAAAATCAATTACTAAATGCAAGGCAAGTCAATGTTTCCACGAAAATAATAATAAGGAGACTTAAGGAGGTCGATTTAAAGCCAAGACGTCCTGCTAGAGTTCCTCGGCTTCTTCCACGCCATATAATCGGACGGTTACACTTTGCAAGAGCAAATGCTAACTGGAATGAACATCAATTGGGAAAAGTTCTTTTTACAGACGAAACAAGAATACAATTATGGAAGCCTGATGGACGTAGTATACAGAAGGTCAGGAGAACGTTTCGCAGAATGTAATCTTGTACATAATCTTAGCTTTGGTGGTGGTTCCATTATGCTATGGGCTGGCATTAGTTGGGAGAGTCGCACGGAGCTCATTGAAGTGAATTTAAGGATGAATGCTGACTGGTACATACTTAATATCCTTGCAGAACATGTTATATCATATGCCAGCTTTATTGGATATAATAACTTTGTGCTAATGCACGACAATGCCCGTGTCCATGCCGCAAGAACAGTAAACCAGTACATTGAGGATGTCGGGATTGCAAAGCTAGAGTGGCCATTATATAGTCCTGACGCAAATCCCACAGAACATGTATGGGGCATCCTAAAAAAAAATATTCGAACACGAAAACCAACTCCTAACTCAATTAAAGAATTAAAGATTGCTGTACAGGAAGAATGGAATCGAATACCACAAGAAACCATCAAAGATCTTTTGCGCAGTATGCCTAGAAGGATGCAGGCTATCGTTAGAGCTAGAGAAGGAAAGTACTAAATTGTTATAATTTTGTCTTAAACAAATGTATGGTGTCGATGTTGTTGCTCTTTCCTAATTAAACGTTATTATCAAAAACAGACCATTTCACTAATTTCTCTACGAATCTGTTCTAAAGCTTCAATATATAATTAATTTGATTATTAATAACGTAGAACACTCCAATGTAACAGATTTAGTAACCGAAATCACAAAGGTGTTGTAGGAAAAAAAAATGAAGTCCTTCAATGAAATATGCAATAATATTGTCCGTGAGTGTAAAAAAATATATTTCAATATAAAGATAATAGTACGTTGGGTAATTCATTTAAAAAATTGTTGATTAATCAAATCAACCATCCAGCAGAGCTAGCTTCATGAATCTCTATGACATAGAATTCCAATTGATCCTTCAAGGAAAAATGTTTCGCTCTTCAACGATCTCATCAGTAGTGTCGCGTCCATTGACCGAGTGGATGACTATATCAAATCTACATATACACTATCGACATGTGAACAAATCACAGCGCCATCACAGGTATCTCACTTCAAGCCAAACAGAAACGCCAAACGTCAAAAATGCATGTCACATCACAGTCATAGGTGTCCACGGTCATAATGGATGGGACACTACTGATGATCTTGTTTCAAAATAGACTGTCTAATGTTTCCATCTTGTATGGCGCCGATGTCGAATTTTCTTATATTTTCCCGAGACAGCTTGATTTTGCCGCTAACATGATGGCAACACTTTTAAGAATCTAAAATGGCACTGAGGGTCAAGAGGTAGGTCATTTGAAAGGTATTTCAATTTGCTTTATAAATATGTAATTTTATGTAAAATAAATGGAAAATATATCTTCTCATATGGAGTTTAATTAATTAGATTCAAATTTCTAGCTTTTTACTTCCAAACAGTGATAAAATGTTAGTTCAACAGTTTCCAGAATATCTTGGAACATAGCCATCAAGGTCTCCAGATTTAACACTGGCTTTTTCCATGCTTCCATTTGTTAATGTGTGTTATTTATAAAATGGAACCTACCCTTTTAGGATCTTCGCCACCGAATAGTGATAACATTTGGCGATTCATAAATGAAAATATTGTGGTAATTTGTGAAGAAATATTTTAATAAATTTTGGAAGTAAATGGCTGATAAATTGAGATTTGTTTCAGCAATTTAGTGCGGCACTTCCACCAGGGTTTTTAGATTAATTTCAATACAGACGAAGAAAACTGTAGCTTGTTTCTAAGAGAATTACTATTTTTTTCATTCTCCTACTCTTTTAATTTATTTCATTGTGGCTCCTATTTAATACATAATATATTGGGAAATAAGCTTTCTTCCAACCGACACCTTTCGTCTTTTTTAAGAAAATATTGTGATAAATACAGTATCGTCTCATTTTATATATCCAACAAGAACGTCACTACCATTTATAAAATAGTTTTGGGTAATCTACAGTGTTTACAAGTCCATAAGCTATTCAGAACCGGCGTTAAACTGTAGGTCCAAAAAAAAAATTAAACAAAATAGTTTTTTGAATTGTAACATTATAAATCTCGTTTGAAAAACTTGTCTATTTATTGCATATTGCAACATATAGGTTACTGATGAAGTATACGAATCCCGGAGACCCGGTTTCACAAAATATAAACAACGGAACCGTAGAACGAGCACTGCCTCAAGCGTTTTATTTTATTCATTTCTCCAAGCAATGATGCTAATATTTCACGTGTAGGAAGCGAACCAAGAAATACCTGAATTATAGCTATTTATCATTGCATAGAATACTGTGCTTTGAATAATCAGTTTCGTTATTATTCAGAATTAGTTTGATATTCCTTTTCACCGGTACGAATTAGTTGTTTGCAAATTATCTACGTGATATGAAGATAAGAAGATAAAAGCCATTCATTCGTATTCATGTATTGTACCTTTCTTTTGAATAAGTATCTTTATATTTGGCACTAATAATTATTTACACATTGAAAAGATTATTCTGCATTTCTATTGAAACCATTCAACATATTTTATTTCATTTTATTCTATTTTTTAATTATTAATAGGCGTTTCCCCCCCCTTGATGAAATATATCGAAATAGTTAATTTCGTCACGAATTTCGTGACTTTTCTTAATATTTTTTGTTGCATGCAATATGAAATATATCGCAATGCTATCGAACCCGCTAAGGAATTAAACTTATAATTTTTTCCATCCAATTTTTTAGCAAAAACGAGCGTTTTAAAATAAATGATGAAATAAATCAAAATTGTAAACGATTCATTCTAAATTTCTTGATATTTGTAAAAATTGTTTGTTATTAATTTTTTGAATTTAATGATGAAATTCATCAAAAGTGTTAACGTTTCTTCTCGAAAACAGGCTTTTTGAAATTAATGATAAAGTATATCAAAATTGTTAATATTTTGGCACGAATTTTGTGACTTTTCTTGATATTTTTTGTTGTATGAAACACGAAGAACTCTCAAAACATCGCAATGCCTTCGAACCTGTTGAATATTCAACATTTAATTTTTTCCATTCGATTTTTTAGCAAAAACAGGCTTTTTGGAATAAATGAAAGAATATATCATTATTTTCAACGTTTCGGCATGAATTTAGTGACTTTTCTAATTATATTTTGTTGCATGCAACACGAAAATCTTTCAAAACATGCAATGCATGCGCAATGCGTTCGAAACCTACAAAGAATTGAACAATTAATTTTTCTCATTCGATTTTTTAGCAAATATTGACGTTTTGAAATTAATGATAAAATGAAACATGGAAAACTCTCAAAACATGCCTTAGGGATAGTTAATTACGTGAGATAATTTAGGCGATTTTTGACTCCCCCTTTCCTCTTGGTAAGATGTGAGTTCTTGCTCGACCCCCTCTACACTGAGAAAAAGAAAAGATTTTCTGTTTACTAAATGAATGGTTATGTCGATTAAGTTTCATTGAACAATCAACATGTCAGACATACTACTTTTATGAGTGCTCAATATCACGACAAATCTATTACATACCACATCCAAATGATGATAGCTTCAATTATTATTGACTACTTAATCAGTTGAAATGTTCAATAACAGGTATAATTATTAAATATCTTACCTGTAGTGGTATTCGGTTCAGGGTGTATATAGCTTATTTAATATTTCTATTTACCACTACAAAAGATAGCACATATGAGATTACTTCCTGTGATGTCAAGATTTACCACTACAAAGAGTAGTAAAAAAGCCGAAAGATTCCGAAGTAACAATCACGCGACGCTCCAGCTTCCGATGTGTCGCCATTTTATCATTATTGTTTTCCGTATTGGCCGTTCGGGATTTGTGCACCCATTCTCATTGTTTTAATTTTGCACTACTGTTCCAAGTTGAAGTTCATTGTTTACGAATGGAAAGCTTACTGTTTCAATGGAATTTGGATATTTTAATACCTGTAGTCAACGGTAAGTCATACTCTGTTTCACGGCGAATTTGGAATGGCACTAACGGCTTCAGTACCTACCTACTTAAAGGCAGAATTCATAATCGCACGTATGTTTGTCTGACATATTTGATTAACTTAATCAACTAGGAATATGTAAGTATATACCTATATGACTACATTTTTCCATATTAAATTTATAACTAACTGCATATTATTGAAAAGTCAACACCTTATTTGTGTAGAATTGTGTTGAAACCTTAGTCTTTTGTATTTTTCAGAAATATTAGATGAACAACTTGAAGAAGAAAGCAACTGACTAAAGTACAATTATGAATCTTCAGGGAAGTTCTAGATCTTTGGGACAGGACTTCAGAGTATCGAATAAATTAATTTTCAAACACCCTATCTATTGATTACTAAAGTTGAATAAACCAGCCTGTAAACATTGTCTTACTTTTATTACATAATTACAATTGGTTCTGTTTCCGAAAAACAACATAGTACGTATGAAATACTCATTTAGTTAAGTTATAATGAATCTGCAAAAATCCCTGATATTATATCAGTGAAGATAAATAATAACCATAGATTTATGCACAAAAATACAAAGGTAGTAGTTTACATTGTCAAATAAATGCTAGGTAATACCCTTATTTTGTTATGTAGTATTCCATGCCACTGGTTTTTCTACGCTTTTGGGGATAAACTTGCAGAAACATAATCGACAAGTAGGAGTTACTTGTTTGTAGTGGTAAATAATAACCAAACAGGAAAAGTACTTGATGCTTTAAGCTTCAGTATTCATTATTGTTTGGATCATACTATTTTTTAGTGGTAATATTTAATAAATGTAGTGCCCCTATTTGACCACAACGCTTGGTATAATATAGTTATCTTTCGGTATTCACAACGGATTATTTTTTTCAGTGTACCCCTCTTAGAATCTCACGTGAGATTTTTTCAAAATTATATTTGATATATGAATGAGTTAATCTGTGCTAATTCAATTAGTTCAAGTAAATCAGTAATATTTTATAAAAATGTGAAAAAAATTAAGTTAATAATAAAACAGTGGTTTTAATAAGTCACATTTTTTTCAGTGAAAATTATTAGTGTATGTTTATTATTAAAGGTTATGGCATCATTTTTTTATGAATAATATTCACATTGTAACGTATATGAAGAAGAAATATTTACTCCAAAGTATTTACTGTTAATAAATATTTATCAATAGTTAACGAATAATGTTAGACAAATACTTTTTCATATTAAAAATAAATGAATAAATTATTTCCAACCAAATAAATTTATTTATAGTTAACAAATTCTTCCATCAGTTCATAATTAAATCGCTATGAATATTTTTATGAACGATTTAGCTATATTTTAGTGGAAAAACATTTTTTACCTAAGTTAACCCAATTAACTTGCAAAAAAAAATTACGTGATATTTGATGAGACTACCCCCTCCCCCACTTGAGATTGAGTGAGATTTTCCTCGATCCCCCCCCCCCTTAATACCTCACGTAATTTATGGATGCCCCCTTGCAACCCGTTAAAGAACTACGAAGTTGTATAACCTCCCACCTTTCAAAACCTTTGAACGTACAGATCCCTGACAAAGTCCAATAGGTTTTCCATATTTATCCTACATAAGAGGCACGTTCAAATAGATATTATCTCGGAAACTGCTCGAAAATATACGATAATTCGTCGATATTTGAACACTCCTGCGTTCAGAAACCGAACACCAAGCGGAGATTTCAATGCTCGGCTCGTAAACAAACTCTCGGATGTTGCCCGGAGTTGTGGGTCAGACAGAACTAAATGAACCATTGGACGTTTTTATCGCCGGTTGCGATTTGTATTACGGCGATTTCCAATGTTGAATAATATATTACCGGCCACGTAAAACGTGCAACGCCAGGGGTCAATGTTTTGAGACAATACGGCTCTCAAAAATGACTATACTTGAAGTAAAGAATAATTGCGGAATCGTGTAGGTACGAGACAATCAAAACATATTTTTCACTTCGACTAATTGCGTTAGGCAGGTATATGGAGTTTTATTGATAAATATGGTTAACATGGGCCTCTGGTTATTATAGATTGATTCGATAGCCTTATTTTTAATATATATCACATGAAGTGAACAAGAAAGATTCCAAGGTATCTTGTTACCTCAAAATCTGTATACAGGTGTTTCGATCCTTTTAGATTTCTTCAGTGTAGCTTACTTGACTCGGAGTGAATTAACATTATTGCCCAATATACAAATCGCGACCAAACGGCTATTAAATATATATATATATATATATATATATATATATATATATATATAATATATCTATATATATATATATATATATATATTATATACTATATAGGTCCATATATATATATATATATATATATATATATATATATATATATATATATATTATATATATCTATATAGGTATATATATATATATATATATTTATATATATATATATATATATATATATATATATATATATAAACATATAATTTATACATAAGGCCCCGATATGGCTTCTGATAATTTTATTATTAATAATTTTTTTCTTTCTGATCGTTTTCAATGTTTCATACCTAAACTTTACGATTTTTGAGATAATTAGAATTGAAAAAAATTACATTTGCAGTCATTTATTCTTATATTTCGAAAATGGCTGAGTATTTTTCAGTATTGTATAAAATGATTTACTGAACTTCGATCAGTGAGCTAAATTGTGCTTCTTTATACAGGGTTTTCTAACACAAAATTGTCATTCGAATCCTTGGAATAAAGAGAAGAAGAGTCAATACGAAATAAACATATCGAAGATAAAATAAAGTAGGATACAATTCATCGAAATTAAGAATATTTATGGGATCATCCGTGGCGGAGCGATATGATATACCGTCACCGTTGCGAAATTGGTGGGTTCGATTCCCATCGTCCCCTTGGGTCTATGAGTTTTATTGGCTATAAATATTGATAATTTCATGGATAATGTACTAATTTATAAGCCCAATATCCATCAGAACCGATGTTGAACTATAGGCCCACTGAATAAAAAAAATTTAATATTACTTGGAATAAGATATAATGAAAAGAAACTTGAAGAGTTTAAATACATTAGTCGTTCAGAGATGCTTCATAATTTCACAGAAGCCATGAATATTTAAAAATGACTGATTATATTTAAGATAGTGGATCAGTTTTATACTACTTTTCTTCTAGAAGAAAAATTTCATGGGTGAAAGATATTATTACCCAAGATTAACTGTATTCCATGATTGATTGCTTCAAATTGAAAATTGCTTTTATTATGAAAAATCTAGAAAAGATAACCACAGCGTTTCATTATTCGTTAAGGTGTATTTGTAATTAGATTGATCGAATCAGTATGCAGTAGAGTACCATAATGAAGTCACGAATAGGTAGAAAGCCAAACCACAGTGAAATATTCGCTCTAGAGAAAACGGTTTACCACCAACTAGTATTACACAATATATCCGATACCTACAAGAAATCATAAATATGAAGGAAATTTTGAAGCTATGGGCGTTATCGACGGTTCAGTGAAAGAGTCCAACTACATTACACATATGCATTGGCGTAACTACGATTTTTCTCGGGATGGGGCCTGAATCCCCATTCTGCTTTTTTGTTTCATGCAAATGTTACAATCGCTGTGTAATTGAATTTTTCATTCTCTTATTTCAAGGATTTCTGGGGTGGGCAGTGACCATCAATTTTATGAATTCCAGTCGAATTTCGACCACCACTTATGTAATATTCGAAACGATTTTAGACTTTCGAAAGTCATCGGAGTTTTCACGGGCCGCCTAAAGCCGATTTTGGATCTAATTGCAGGTAGCTACGAGAGCGTCCATTAATTACGTGAGATAATTTTGACGATTTTTCGATCTCCCCTCCCCACTTGGTAAGATGGAGTGAGATTTTGACCGACCCCCTCCCCCCTCCTCGAATCTTAGGTGAGATTTTTTTAAATACGTATCTATTATGTAAATGAGTTAATCTGTGCTCGATTCCATTAGATTTATTCAAAGAAACCCTTTTCATTTCATTTTTACCCCGAGGCGAAGCTAAAGGGGTTATAGTCTCACGACAAAAAGTTGGTAACTGGCCCGATTTTAAAAATTCCAACGGATATCGATAAAACACATATGATTCCATTAGGGAATTTGAATTACCACTTTTTCCCAACGAAGAATAAAAAAATATAGCGTTTATCCTCGAGGTGAAGCGAAATTCTCACTACAAAAAGTTGGGATCTGGTCCGGTTTTAAAAATTCCAACGGATATCGATAAAATACATATGATTTCATCAGAGAAGTTTCGTTCCCAATTTTTTCCCAACGAAGAATAAAAAATTATAGCGTTTTTTAGATAAGCATTACGACATGCGCATGCGCCAAGGTCGATATGTAGGAAGTCCTACAAAACATGCGTCGAAGTGCTCTGTGTGCCACGGTAACCAAGCGACGTTGATAGCTTAAGCTTGATTCTGCGTCTGTGTCTTCCCATCCATAGAGATATCTTATCAATTTGATTCATAATTTGCGGCAAAATGAGCCAGGATAGGGAAAACATAATAAGAGATACGCCCCCTACCGATGTCGAATATTACTAGAGCATGGGAGATAGATTGCTTTGTTTACATCTGTTTACGTGTATTTTATATGAGAAGTTGTTGAGTTTTAATTGTATTTTGAATCGTTTACAAACGTTCAGAAGAGATGAATCACTATTGTTGTGTATTCTATTGTTCATATTGGGCAAAAAAAACCGAATATAGCTTACATACCTTTCCGAAAGCTGGACAATTCAAAGTTGCATTCCAAACAAAGTTGGGAAACAAGGAAATGATGGACTGAAGAAAGGTGTGGATTCATACCTTGAAGATTGAAAAAAAATGTCTGAACATAAGAGAGTTGTTCTTTACAGTTTACTGAGATTAATTATTTTCCCTGCAGTAAGTTTCTGGATTTTTCCATATAGAATTATACCAACTAATGATGTGCAATTTTCAGCTAACCGAAAACGTAGAGTTTTTGAAGTCCAATGCTATTCCAACGAAAAATCTTCCACTTTTATCGGAATCTGAACCTGGGCCATCATCCAGAGATTCTAGATTATTGTATTTTCTTTCATGTAACAACCAGAGATACTATTAAAATAATAATAACAAATGATGTTTATTTGCACAACCAAAATAACAGTTTATCATAACATCAAGAATAATTAAATAAATCTGGACTCTATAGCTAGGTAAAAACTAAAATATTCAATTATATAATCAGGAAAACAGAGATTCTATCAAAAAAACCAGACTCCCAGAAGTCCACCGTACTTTCAGGATAGCTGTTATATGTCAGGAAAATTCAAAAAATATAATAACTTATTACGTTCAAACCATTCAAGCAGAGTATTCATAATAATTCTTTTATTTCATGTTGTTTCTTTCAGTTTAGCTAGTAAGTACTTAGTTTTGTCCATTATACTCAAAAATTCTTCAGTTCGTCATGAAAGTAGACATGTCAGAGATGTTTTCTTGAAACTTTTGAAAGTTTTTTTATTTTTTAAATAAATAGGTGTTCTATCATACAGCCTTTTCATGAGGTATACATAGTTCCTTCAACCAATTAATTTATTCGTCCTCTAATTTATTTTATTATTGATTTTCATGTTCAATGATAAAAACTCAGTGTAAATATTTCAACTTGATGTAGATAGGTTATCTACTGTTGAACAGAGATAAAATTGTCCTCAATCCAAATACAATATATCACAGGAAAATACAAGGTCCAAAAAAAACACAAATTACGACGATAAACGTTCGAAAACTCAAAACGAAATGAACGTAAATACCATTACAACCAATGTAAACAAAGAGCCAATCTCCCATGCTCTAGTACCGATATTAGCCGTTCCGGCGCTACGATCTTAATTTCGGACGCCTATAGGATATTCAAATTCGACAGTCAAACAATGAATTTTTTTGCTAAATTTTCACGGATTTTATTCGTAATATCGACTTATTAATACATTTATTGCAATTTTCCTTCATTACATTCATAAAATCGACTTTCATTGTTATTTAATTCATATAATAGGTACATTCAAAAAATATTGACGACATGCACATGCGCCGAGGGGTTTTATCATTCCTAGTGCTACGCAGCAGGGTGTCCTTCATTTTTTCTATTTACGACTAGTATTTGATATTTTTGATGACGTAGCATAGAACCACAATGAGATTTAACCATAAAATACCTAAATGGAAACTACTAAAATTTTTAAAAAAATATTCACTCTAATTCAATCTACGGAGGCCCATCTATGGTCTCAAGTGTGAATACTACTTTAACACTTTTTATTCCGCCATAACTTCAATAAAAAAATTTCTTAATTCAAGTGAATTAGTAATATTTTATTGAAATGTGGGCAAAATGAAATTAATAATGAAATAATTGTTGTAATAAGCCATAAAGAATTTTTTTCAGTGAAAATTATTAGTGCATCGTAAGTATATTTATTATAAAATGGTAAAGCATCATATTTAATAAATGAATAAATTGTTTCCACACAAATGTAATTTATTTGTAGTTAATAAATTCTTTTATCAGTGCATAATTAAGCCGCGATGAACATTATTATGTATTTTATTTATTTATCGTATGGCATTACAGCAACAGCAATTTAAAAGTATAAATGCCAGTGACCATGATATATTAAAAAAAAAAAAATAAAGAAGATTATTATGTATGATCTAGCCATATTTTAGTGAAGAAACATTTTTTACTTGATTTAAGTAAGTTTTCTTGCACTTTTATACTGTTTCTTGTGGGGAAAAAATTACGTGATATTTACCGGGACCACCCCCTTCCCCTCGTGAGATTGAGTGAGATTTCTCTCGACTCCCTTCCCCCCTAAACACCTCACGTCATTAATGGATGTCCCCTAAAAGCGATATAGATAACTGACCGTGGAGGTACTTTTGCCGATTTGATTTGACTTGGACTCGGTACAGGAACTGATCCCTGGATCTGTTTTTGTATATGTATATTAAAATGCCTATATAATTTATAAACCTATATAAAAATGCTTTTTCAAATCTAAATATTCTACTTAGTATGATCAATACCTACTTCTTCATTTTTGTTCAAATTCAAATATTACGCACGTTTCTTTCGATTGCAGTGATATCCAAAACTCACCGATTTTCGTTCGATTCGTGATTTCGTCTCATATAGGTATGTATTATGGCCTGATATCGAGTAATGGACCAACTTACAAAACCTGTTTCGTCCCCGATTGAAATGGATCGTATTATTGACTTACAAGCGGTAAATCAAATCAATTAAATAACATTCTGATGAATTATACATCCTTTGAACGTGACTGACATAGAAATATGTTGAAATCGTTCATTATAAGCTACATCGATGTGTGCTGATTAGTTAATTTGACTGTATATTCGTTATTTAAGTTTTAAAGTTTGATTATCTTCTAAATTTGACATAAAATATTTGTATGATTATTACTCACTTGATACTTTGACTTCAAAAACAAAACTTTAATATTTAGTTATATTTAAAATTAAACGAAATTATCATAAGGAACTTGCTAAAAAAATATATATTCTCTAAGTTATTCATTACAAAATAACAAATTATTTTGTAACTAGCTATTGGCGGGCTGCACACGGACGTTGATGTCTTAATACATCGACGTGCATCCAAAAACGTGAAACCAATAACGTGCAACCTGATTGCGTACAGACGTACGTACAAAATCATAGTTTTGTCCAGTCTGCTAAAATATTTGTCCAGATGTCTGAGCAGGAAGAATATTTAGCTCTGGTGGCAGTGGCGTGTACAAAGAAACAGGAAAATGAAAATCGTCACCGAATGTAGCCTGAAGGTTTTTCTTAAAATGATGAAAATTTTCACATATTCATTTGTTAGAAAAATGGAGGTAAGAACTGGAGGACTCTCGTTATCACATAGGGATGGACGAAGAAACCTATTCGTAACTCTTAGACATGGTTATTCCATTAATAAAACGTCAAGACACAATGATGAGATTTGCAATAACTGCAGAAATTACTGCAAGAAATTACCAAGATTTAAAATTCACTACTTTAATATCTCTGAAAGCCTCACCGTACCACTTCTCTTCGAGATAAAAATTTTTTCATTTTATCTTCGAAGCCCACCACGAAGACTATTGATTTTAGCGACAACTTTACTTTTTGTAGCATTTGGTTGAATGATTTGCAGCTTCTCTATCAATATTTTGTATGCTTCATTTTTTTTTTTCGGTCTAAATAGTGCTTGGATTTTGTCTGCCACAAGCAGGGTAGGTCCCTGTACAACTTCACAAATTCCCGTAGAAATTCCCGAGACATTGTTCTGCAGTCAGACATAATAATGAAACAATCTGCAAACATTTTTATTAAATATTATACAAATTCATGAAATATTCAACTTATTATTTTAAATACCTACCGCAGTAACAAATTATTTCATGAATTTAACCGCCGCTACTGCTTTAAAAAACGCACACTCCAAAAATTTGAGCGATTCCTGAAAACATCAACGCGGCATTCATCCGGGTTATGCATTCAAAAACCACATTAACGTTATTGGTTGCACCTTCTTGGATGCACGTTGATGTATTAAGACATCTACGCCCGTGTGTAGGGGCCTAATGATATAAGTAAAAGCTCATTTTTGTTGTTGAATACGATGATCCAATTGGTGAGTTCAAGATATTAAGTAGAAACAGCATTCGCTTGAAACAATTATATTATTGATATGATTAAAATACTTTTCCGTCGACCTCTAAATAAAAGCTTACTTTAACGTACACGAAATTGATCATTAATGACCCATTTTAATGTGCAATTTCTCCTATTTTAATGTATGATTGTCATGGGCAACCAAACACAGAAGTATTCAGCACGGAATAGTTGAATTATTCTGTGTCTGTACTGTTATTCCACAGAGAAAAGGAATTCATAATTCAAAGCGAAAAATTTAACTCAATACAAAATAAAGTAGAAACTGCTGAAAAAATTTTATGCAATAATCTTTCGAAAGTAAATAATACATCAGCTTCCACCAGTTCCACATATTCCTTATCGGATATTGTAGGTAATGTTAACTATTCAGAATATCATATGTCTAATATTCCATCTATGAATTTCTCAAATTGTTCCATCGAGAGCATAAATATAAATATATCGAAATGATCATAGAAATTTATATTGTGTCAAGTGTATCTGTCATGCAAAATAAAAATTTATTTCAATCAAGAATTTATACTCAATTCATGATGAGGTCGACGGAAAAATCTTGTAATAAACTCGTTTATTAATGTAGCGATTAATGGTCTCGAACTATTAACGCGCTCGCTCCGCTCACGCGTTAAAATATCTCAACCATTAATCGCTGTCATTAATAAACTAGTTTATTAAATAACTATTAACCTCAAAAAATGTGCATTAATTTCGTTGAAAAAATATTCAAATTCAACAAGGTTTCGTATTTCGTGAATATAATTAATTGTGGAGTTCAAACAATTTATTTTCAGACATGAGTATAAATAAGGTATACTTTTTTCTACATCTTTAACTCTAATACAATGGAAAACTTTCAAATCAATAACATATTTCGTATTGCGGTTTTCAATATTTGTTCAATATACTTTAATGTATTTTTTACTCGAAATGATTGAGTCTCAATCTATCTTCCAAGAAACTAAAGAACATTAAAGAAGAAAGTTTCATGAAGATGTCATAAGTAAAAAAATTAGAAGTAGTTAACAATCACATTAACTTTCCGTAGCCAGATAAATATAATCTAAGTATAGTATACGAATGAAAAACTTCAATTTCCTTTCATTTTAGACTTTTTGTTGTATTCCACTCATCATAAACGCATCATTAAATACCAAGATCTGAACTCTGATGCGAATTTTTTTTCACGTAATAATAGTTATTTTTATTTTCATGAACTTCAATTGAAGTGGACGTTAATGTCACGCAATAGTATTATTCTTAACAGATTATATTCATGATATTATACTCGCAAGAGTATTGAAAGTAAATGAAAAACAATCGTATTGAATAAGGTTTACGATCATAACAGATTGAAAAGAATTTTTGAATGAACAGTTTTTTGGTGGTATGAAGTTTTTTCTCCAACCGTCGCCATTTGTGGCTGAAGATATGTACATTGATTTAGATGATTTTTTTTTTAACTCGAGGGACCTACAGTTTAACGCCGGTTCCAAACAGCCAATGGACTTGTAAACTATGTACACTACCTAAAAAATTTTAATCATAAATAACCACTAAATTCCGGACATACACCATACACAACACCCAAGAACGAGGTGGGACTCGAAGATTTAGATGATATTTCAGTGGCGCTATTAGGGGATTTCATATCAGTAAGTACATTGAATTATATGGGTTGATAAACATTTTTTTAAACAAAATTATATCAGAAGTTTTCGATAATATTGCGTAACCGATTTTTTCCAACACAAAACTAAAAATCCTCCTCTTTGAAGAGCCGTTCTTTACATAACTCGGTTAATTCTCATGGTTCAAAAAAAAAATTAAAAATTCTGAGGTTTCAGTGAGTTCAAATTAATGAAATTAAGGATATGAGAAAATAATGGCAATGAAAATATCAAATTTTGAATTGATTGGGCCGATACATGGTGTTAATTAATAAAGATATTAAAACAATAGTTAATAATAACAAATTACACATTTATTAAAAGGAATAACGCATGACGCAAGTTTCGGTGGAACTTCAACTTCTTCAGATGCTAATGGCAAACTAAATATGTTTCTCTGTTGTATCGAAAACAAGAAATAAAGAGATGACAAATTGTGTAGAAGAGGCAAATAGAAAGATGGTTACAATTAATTATTAGAATAGGAAAAACCAATTCTGAACTGCTAATCAGGTAATTTTGAAAAGATTGAAGTAAGATCGATTTGGCTAGTCCGGTCTCCTATTGAATAGCCAAATCGATCATACTTCAAGCCCCCTTCTCAGTCTTTTCAAAATTACCGAACTACCTGACCTGCAGTACAGAATTGGTTTTTCCCATTCTAATAATTATTTGTTACCATATTTCTATTTACCCCTTCTACACAATTTGTCATCTCTTCATTTCTTGTCTTCGATATAACAGAGAAACATAGTTATTTTGCCATTAGCATCTGAAGAAAGTGAAGTTCCACCGAAACGTGCGTCATGCGTTATTTCTTTTGATGAATGTGTAAATTGTAATTATTAACCATTGTTTTAATATGAAAATATAATCGTATTGAATAAGAATATTGCGTCACAGTATTTCTTTGTTATCTTGAATAATAAAATTCGTTAATCTATAAGAGTGATTTTTCAACTAGTAGATCTTATCCTTAAGAAATATTAGATTCAATTAATTTTTGAAAATAATAATCTATAGAAAAAAAATTAATGTCCCCCAATTTTGAAGATGAAACAATAATTTTAAGAGAGTTGAAGGTACCGATAACGGTAAAACCAAGTGGATTATATATACGTACCGCATATTATGCGGTTTACATGAAATTGAATGAACGAAAAAACAATGCATGGCCATATATATATATATGAATATATATTGCACAAGATAGAATGTGCTATGGGAACTGTTGGAGTCGTGCAAAACAGTACTTCTCTTCCTTCAAGAAAAAGAATTTAATGATGTAAACATGACCGTGGTCGTGACAATAATTGACAACATATTTAGGGATAATTTCCTGAGTTGCGATTTTCCACTGGAGTAGGGACAGAGACAGAGATACAACCAGTTCTGGCTTATAAAAGCTCCATCCACTGATGGATTTTTACTCGAGTTGCAACAATACAAATATACAGTTTCATTCCTTGGGATTCTAATTCTTCGCAAAAGAAATAACCTACAATTTTACTATGTTAAAATGAATTCCATTTTTGTTTTTCTGTTGCAAGTGGATTGTTTCGAAATTGAAACGGAAAACCTTTTCAAGTACCTGAATCGACAATAGCAACATATTTGGGGATAACCCCATTGCGCCTATTCTACCTAGTCTAATCCGAGTCTCAAAAGGGTCGGGAATTTATGATAACCTAGTTGCACCGATGGTAAAAATAAGCCTAATCTATAGACTCAGCAGGTTATGTCCTTGCTCATTATCGGATCACCTCCTACCCTAACAAATACCATTAAATTAAAATTACAAATAAATCGTATAAAGACAGAATTGGAATCTTAGCCGAAAAATTAAATTAATCTAAACAAGGACAAATTGAAAGGTTCGATTTTTTAAAAATTGCGTCTTATCATTATAATAAAATTTGTATATAAATAAATGTCTTGTATAATTTGTCAATGATTATTTGAAGTATTTTAGTTGAAAAGTAAAACCGGCATTCCCAAAACCCTATTTCCTATCGAGCACCCTTCCCATCCTCTTAACTAGCGCTATAATCTCTAATAGGTCTCCCGTAGTGACAATCGGCGCAAGTGGGTCATGGTGATTTTAGGGGCTGGTCGGTTGCGGGCGCAATTGGGTTATAGGATTTCTTGTACCTGTTTAAATTTGGCGCAACTGGGCTATGCCCACATATTTCAAGAAGGGCTAATCGAGAGGATTTCCCAAATTGGTACAATAAAATGTTCTTAGAAAAATCATTATTGTTTGAATACACTAAATATAGGAGAATATATCGAGTGAATCTGGTCGTTCAGCAAGATATCTTTTGCATTATGATTGAGTTTAAAGATTTCTAATGATTCTTAGTAAGTTAGTTTAGTTCCTTTCGGTAATTTGTGCATAATTTGGAAGTTATCTATTTGTGGTGTTCTTTAAATCTTGTCTTGAACGATCGACCAGTCTGACCTATATACACACCTTTACATAAAGGACAAATCAACTTATAAACTCCTGAACTTTCAAATTTTGAACTGGTATCTTTGGCATTGAATAAAAATTCTGAGAGTTTTGTGTTAGGATTCCGAAATTTCAATCGCAGTGTTTTATTTTTCAATGTATTTTTGTGATAATAAACGTAGTAAATTCAAGTACCGTAAAACGGGGTTACTTTGGCAGATTTCGGGAGATATTTGACAATAAATCTAAAACCTTCGCCAATAATCCACAAGAAAAAATCTCATTGTAACAAAAATCAATAAGGCTGTAAATGCAGAATATTTTATTAGAAAATATTGAGAGGTAACTGAGAAAAAAATTGTTGAGAGGCTGCCAAAGTAGGCAAATGATTGGGGTAACTTTGGCATGATATGTATTTCGCTTAAAATATGAAAGTAGACTGCTCTGAAGGTCTTCTTTGGCACCGTTTTCAATTTAAATTTTGATTTTGACCATTTTTCTTCAAAAATGCCATAACTTAGCTTCATTAAAATAAGGTTTTTGTACAAAAATGTCATTTTTATTCAAAAATAATAAACTATTGCATAAAACAACATGCAGATATAGCAACAAAAACAAAAAATCAACTCTGACCCTGTGGAAAATAATCTTATTATGTTTAATATCTGAAAGGTAATTATTCTGAAGGATTATAATGTCTATCTTCTATGGAGTCGTCACTGTCAAAATCCATTTCCTCGCAATTTGAGCAGGTGTAATAGCGATCCATGCTTCCCTCATTACAAATACCACAAACCCAATGATTGCATTGTGCACATGCAATCCAATCAGGTCCTTTATATTTTGGCCAGTCTGCATAACAAATAGAACATCGATCTTTTGATTTTTTGTCATTTGTTCTGGTAGAACGTTTAATACCGGATGGTCCTGGATGTGGTTGTGGTTCAGATGACACTTTCAGTTGGATTTTCTTCATTGCTGATTTCCCAGTCTTCTTCTCCGCATCTTGCTGGTAAGGTAAAACTTCTTCCATTTCGATAGCTGGATTTTCTGGTAGGGTTTGATCTTCACATTTGTTAGTGGAAAGCACCAATTGCTGACCGTCGTCAGAGTGTGTTTCAGTAACTACTCTTCCTCTTGTACAATCGGATGACCTATTGTCTTGGTGTGCCTTCCAACCAACTTATTTTGGAGGGTTCCACGGGAGATTTTGTATCGGCGACTCGCCTGGGCTTGAGACATCCCTCCTCTTATGGCAGCTAACGCTTGTTCTAATTGCTGGGGGGTGTAGTTACCGTATGTACAGCCCCCAATTTTCTTAATGTAGTGGCGTGGCATTTTCCTAATAGTTTAAACATGTAATAAAGAAAGGAACCTGAAAAAAACCGCGAAAAAAAATAAAAGGGATAAAAAATAATTTTCAAAAAAACAAAACGAATAACTGCCAAAGTTACCCCCGGTGCCAAAGTAACCCCGTTTTACGGTAATCAAGTAGTAACGACGGATTCCATCAACTATTCAAATTTATCTATAATTATTTTCAATAGCCCAATTACCTTGGTCTTTGTCATTGTCTAACAGAACAAATTCAGTCTGAAACCTACAGTCAGTGGCGGATTATCCTTAAGGCAAAGTAGGCATGTGCCTAGGGGCGCGAGGGTACAAAGGGGCGCGCGGGCGGAATTGTGAAATAAAGCAAAAATATACCATAAAGCAAAAAATTTATTGCGCCAGTCAGTAAGCCACCCACTTAGACAATAAAAATTATTATTTTTGCTTACAACCTCAATTTCCTTCAATTTATAACTAAAGATAAATTCAACGGATGGGACTGACTAAAACTTACGCCTACAAACAACCTTGTTCTAATTCACATAATTTCTGCAGAAAGGGAAAATTTTACTAACTATAAGCAGCAAGCTTTGGAACTCTCACTAGCCAAAGAATATGAAAAGTATAAAAAGAGGATTCGGAAGAAAAAGCTTACAGCAGATGAATCTGCGGAAGATATTACTTCTTCACTATCTGGTTGGGACACATTCAGAGTGACAGTATTTTTAGTAATTATAGACAAAATTGACGTTGAACTTCAAAAGCGACGAGAATCATACAGTAATTTTTACAGCAAATTTTTATTTTTGAGCAACTTGACCAATTTGAGCACTAAAGAAGTAGCAAGTACGTTAGTAACAATGTATTCCGGTGATTTAGAAAAGTATTTTATGGATGATTTTATCCACCTGCCTTCTCATTTAACAACGGTAGCTCGAGATGGAAAACTGCCCAGAACAACCAAAGCAATTTTAAAGGTTCTAAGAAATGAAAAACTTGAAACAATTTATATAAACTTTAACATAGCTTTAAGATATGTGCATCGACGGCAGTCGGCAAATGTAGTGGTGAGCTGAGCTTTTCCTGTATAAAGAGAGTGAAAATTTATCTCCGCTCAACTATGATAGATATAAGATTAAATTCGTTAGCAATACTTAACAAAGAATCAAAGTTATTGCACTCTTTAAACTATCACGATGTTATTGACAATTTCGCAAGACAAAATGTAGGCGCCAAAATTTTTAATTTTTTTTTATTTTGTCATTCAAGCTGTAACAACAAGTAAATGAAAATGAGCAACTTTAAAGGCGAGCGAAAAAGCTGCTCAATTTTACATATGTACCATTATAATCTCATTTTTTACTGTAAATAATTCAATTATTTCTAATTATATCTAACTTTAAATTACCAGAGTGCCTTTAAGTTCACTTTAAGTATACTTAAAAATTCAGATTGTGTTGAAAATTTAACTTTGTATCCGTGTTTAACTAAATAATTCGTAACTTGATTTTTTTTATTTATCAAGTATTAATAAATTCTCAAAATTAATAAGAGCGCCAGACAATCGCGACGATGTTCGTTTCCCAAACCTGCCCGACCGAGAGAGAAATCCGGGATCTTCCGCGCTTACGGCAGACACCTAGGCCACTATCTATACCATTGATTCCCAAAGTGGTCCAGGTGGACCCCCAGGGGTCCACGGGAGACTCGACGGGGGTCTACGTAGGCGTTACAAAAATATGGGGGTTCCCAATTCATAAGCGGGGGTCCACGAAAATTTATTTGGTTTCGATATTGAAGAAATAAAAGGCTTGACTTCACCTATCAATGTAGGAAATAATATTTTGAGTAGTTCAGCGACTGTTAGGTACTTGTAAAAATTTGCATATTCCATATTCAGTACATCGTGTCGACACTGCAAAGCATCGTTTTCCGTCGTCCACAATTCTTGTTCAGACTTGCAAAGGGTCGAAATACGACTTGTGGTGTGTGTGCTTGCAATCATGCATGAAGTTGTTTGATTCTTTACCAATATATCTTGGCATACGAATGCCAAAGATAAACGTTACTCATTTATTTCCTGAATTTTGAAAAGAAAAGTAAAGCGAATCGATGATAGTGCTTGCCAGTGTCGAAAAAAGTGAGTACTTTGTCACAAGTAGAAGTCTTGATGAGAATATTACATACATTCAACATTTAATTGCCCTGCATGATGACTTCCAAATCAGTTTCGAAGATATTCTGACGATGCAAATATCACCATGGATCATGAATCCATTTGATGAAACGGAAGTGGAGAATGTGATATTACAAGAGAAGTTACTCGAGTTTAGTACTAGCATAGTTCAGCATAGTGCTGAAGGTGAAATTTAAAAAATGGTATAAAACATTTTGCCTGCAGGCAGAAATACCCGAAAAATATACTGGACAGTGGGGATTTGCGACAAAGCTTTTGATAGCGTTTTCCTCGTCATATCTTATCGAAAAAAGTTTAAGTGTCGTTACCAACATTTTAACAAAAAAAAGGAGCCAGAATTGCGGTTATTTCTAACAAAAGCCAAATATTGATAATTTGCTGTCAATTCATCAAGTACATCCCTTTCCTTGAAATTATGGCTATATTTTGATTGTCATTGTAGAAGTAACGTTACGTTATTAATATTCAATTTTCAACAATCACAACTGTTATCATATTACAATGTAATGTAAACCTTACAATGTAATATGATAACAATAATAATTAATAGTATATTAATTACATATTTGAATAAATACAACACAAGAAAATATATTATTTCTGTTTTTATTTTTTCCACTCCGAATGGGGAGGGGGGAATTTTCTATATAAGATAAGTGAGAATTGATTGGTTTCTTGTACTTTAAGTAGATGTCAAAAAAGTGTAGTTGGACGGAATCACTTTTTTGATTGGCCAACTTTGCTTTTTTGGCATCCGCTCAAAGCACAATCAGTTAACTAATTAACCAATAAATTCTCATTTTTCTCTCGAAAACTGTTAATTCGTAGTTGTAACTCCGCCCCAAAGCAAATTTCCATAGTTAGGTATACCTATTCTTCACATTTTTTATCGAATTTTGGGAATATGGTAGAAATGTAGCTGCAGGGGGTCCACCGGAACCAGCAAAATTTTCTAAGTGGTCTATGAGAAAAAAAAGTTTGGGAACCTCTGATCTATACTATCGAGTTCGAATTAAGTATATTGAAGTTAGTTGATATAAGTATATAAATGAAATATTAGAAACACTGATTCACTTAATTTTTTACCCTGTTCAATAATTTAATTCATACGACTGGCGTGTAAAGCCAGATATTATTATATAGGGAATTTCATGATTTTCGGGTTTACATGCCAGTCGTACCTTGAAGCTTTTAAATATTGTAAACCGAAATCGTAAGATCTGTCCGACAATATCGATCTCATGTAAACTCATGCTCTTTTTTCCTTGGCCCCCATCTCACCGCGTTTTCCTAAGGGGTGGTACATCGGTTTAGGTCAAACTATAGTACGAGTTATTTTTAATATAGGGGCGCCGATAAGATGCTTGCCTACGGCGCTCTGAACGCTTAATCCACCTCTGCCTACAGTTAACACAAAATTATGATACATGTGCCAATTATCTCAATGACATAATTATGACTGAGAAATTGAAAAAATTTGCAGTCTGAAAGATGTAATAAATGAATTCCCTATGTCGATTTGGCATAAAACACTTATCCCTTCACTTTATTAATGCTCCCATATAACTCTCCGTCGTGTATTTGTCGAAAAACCGGCACACATTTCAATCTGTTCCCATTTCCTACCAATTTTCATTAATCCGGGTGCCTCTATACAACTCTGGCCTAGAACCGCCCGACAATGAAAGGTGAATTCACTTGAATGCAAAGAATGGAATGCTTATTCTTAATACGTACAAAGCTGACAAGGTCATATCTCCGAAATCTATTACTCGATAAGATTAGAGTGAAATTATTATACCTAATCGATTTTATAATTTTTTTAAAATCTCCCAAATCCATTTCGGCTTGATAGGTAATCGAAACATGAAATAGGAAAATTTTAATTCAAGTACAGTTAGGTTGGCCTGAGTTATTGAGTTGAAGACATGGCAGAGATGAACTGTAGACATCGAACAATCTTTTTTAGAAGTGGAACTCGTAGTGAATTTTTAAAACGAAGATTGAGAGATGTTCTACATCTAAATTCGTTGATACATTTTGACAAAAATTGAAAATTATTGATAGAAATTGATCGAAATTATTTTTCGCACGTTACACTCCTGACACTTACACTACACACAAGCTAGGCGTAAAAAAATATGTAATAGTCACGACAGCGTTGCTAGGCGTGCACGCCAGCTGTATTCGTATTTACTTATGTTACTCTCAAACATTATTAATTTAGTGTTCTTTTATCAATAAAGAATTAATTGTGAAGGTTATTCAGTGGAAGTTGAGGATAGCGATGACAAATTCAGGTAAGTACCTGTGTTGGTAAATTTTAGTAAGATATTCTATGTATATATAATGATATAAGTATAGTACTAGTGTATTATTAAAGATTCCGTATCATTTTGAAGTCAAGAATAAATTATAAATTTTTTCAAATAATCTCCTTCCTATAAACAGATGTGGTCTTAGTTTAGTTACCACAAACTAATCATTACTAATATTAAAAGTACTTAATAAAATCATATTTTTATAATAATAATGAAGTTTGTAATTAATTAAAATTTTATCAGAATTCTTCATTACTTTTTCAATTTAATTATTCACAAACATTGTTAATTTATTTCATTGTACCTGCAATTCAAACCATAATCAAAAGCGGAAAGAACTTCATCCCAACCGGGTGTCCAACGACACCTCTCGTCTTTTTTATAGTTCATTTAAATTGTTTTCACGAAGAAAAATGTTTCACTTGAAGGATGAAAATTCCATTGAGAGAAATAATGAGTTAAATTACTAAAAATGGTAATGATGATCAGTCTATAAGTGATTTTAGAGTTTTCAGAAATATTATTTTAAAATTCTAACTAAGACATTCAAATTTATAAAGAATACTAAATAACGAAAAAGATAAATTAAATAACATAAAAGTATTCTTCGATTTTTAAAGTGATAACATTTTTCAGGAACCAAATAAAATCAACTTAAATATATCACAATTTTATAGAATTTAGAAACATTGAAATTCATGTTAGTAATATTGAAAGGAAAATTAATAGTCCCAATTTTCATAAAATTAAGTTCGCTCGAGAAGACGTAATTGAATACAAAATATAAATTAATGTTTAGATAAAATACATAAACTATTTAATACAGTTTGAATGAGATCAACGATATTTCCGTTGTAATAGAATTCCCATTTGTTTTTCTAACCTACAAAACAAGTAAATGCATTTATTTCCTGATTAAATGATGCCACAGTTTCCTCAACAACCAATTCCCACTTCAGAGATTTTGCATACTATGAAATTAACTTCAAATTCTCAAGGATGCCATGGAAGTGATTCTATTTTTTTTCGATTTATAAAAAACTTTCGAATAGATCTTCCATAATTAATTATCACCAAATGTTGATATGAAAGTTTTTAAATATAAACTAACATATCTAACGTTGAATATCTTTTAAACTAGAAGGACGCATCAATTTAAAAACCTTTTCCAAATATATATATATATATATATATATATATATATATATATATATATATATATATACATATATATATATATATATATATATATATATATATATATATATATATATATATATATATCAGTGGCGGCTCGTGAGGTTTTGGTTTGAGGAGGCTACAAGAGGTGTTAAAAAATACACCATAGGCGAAAATTTTTAGGATTTCAAGGTCAACCACCTTATAATTTAAAGAAAATCAAAGTAACACAAGCACCCTAAGCTATTAATTTGTTTTCACTTTCGAGTGTCTACCTTGAGACCTACAACTTCTATTTACAATATTCACAAAAACTCTTCTCAGCCAATTAATCGATTCATCAAATTTTTTTCTTACACAAAATATGTACCCACCTACCTACTTAACGAATTTGTTAACAGCTGGTGAGAGCAAATAAAAAGTTATTATATATTTTTGAAGATTAGCGGGATTCTGCGATCTTTAACGTTAGCAAAATGATTCATAATATCCTCATAAAATTTTTTGTCTTTCGCCAAAAGTTTTACCTATTCCTTTTCAATAGACAACAAACTAATATTTTTTCGAACGATCTTGGCTCATTGAATTTCGTAAATAAGTTTTAATTCTTTTTAAGAGTGGAAACGAGCGCTCTACGGAAGCCGATGTCACCGGAATAGAAACAATTAGACATAAGAGTTTATTAACTTGGGGTACATATTGATTCAATTCATTATTAAAAAGGTATTTAATAGTCCTCACATGATTTTCATTTTGCCCCTAAATTTCATTGTCATTATAAACAACACACAGTTCACTTTTTATGGCCACCTTATCAAAAAAAGTGTATATTTGACATACATTTTCCAAAAGGTTATCTGGAAAATTAGCCGAAAATCCGGTTAACAAATTTTTATTGAGTAAGTCGAAGAAATGCAGTTCTTTCAAATCAGAGAACCTTATTTCTATTTGACCCCTAATAGTATTCAAAATTTCATAAAATATTTGCTTATAGTGAAGCTCCATATCTGCGTAACTGAATTTCTTTCGTTTTGGGCTAAATTAAGTCGTATCATCAGTAGTTTGAAATACAGAAAATAGTTTTTTAAAATAAAATTCTGAAATTTTTTCCAAAAGAAACTTGAGCCGATTTCGTGAGTAAATTACATCTGAAAACTTGTGCTGTAAGATTTGAAAAACTATTTCTGTTCAAAAATTAATATAAAGATGTTTAAAAAATATATAAATTCCTTATCTTGTAAGTAAGATATCAATCCGCGTGCGGTATTTGAAGTTACTTTATCGGTGAAAAATTCCTCACTTTCAACTATAGAATTAAATCCTCAAATCCTAAGCGGCCTCAAACAGAGTCATTTTCCCTAGTAGAAAGCAAACACTGCCAACAAAATAATTTAGTTTTTATCTGTGATCCGGTTAGGCAAGGATGTCTCTCATAATTTCTTGTATTAAAACCGCGGTTTTGTTGTCTGTTACGCTGCACCAAATTGTTTAATTCAGGGGTAGGTCGCAATGTTTTTATCAAAACTTTATTCTCATAACTTAGTGCACTAAAGTTATGGGATAACAAATATTCCACTAAGTCACCATTGAAATTTTTGAAATTAACTTCAGTAACCAAACTCATTTTAAAACAATACGCGAGCAATATAAGTAAACAAGCTGTTTTCGGCCATTAGTCACTACGATCACACTAAGATTAAATTAATGCTTTCCAACGAATTCACTCGATGTCACGCGAAATTCTATAGTTGTGATTGGTCGACATTGTATAAGACTGGGTTCCTATCCGTGTTGCCATTTACATGTGTTTTGCTTTTCTATTGCAATGAAGTATTCATTCGGAGTATTTGCATCGTTGTTTGCTTTTCTGTGGCAGGCATAATGAACGTTGAGAATATACCTTTCTAAACCTTCTGCAGCGTTGCCTTCTATCTTAATTGATAAATTATATTATATAATGTAGGTTGAAAGGAAGGTAGGTGCATAAAATAATATGATTTTGATTAATATGAATATGCTGAATGCTGACTATTCAATATAATATATTAGTGATACACGGAATATTATTGAGGAGGCTTAGCCTCCTTAGCCTCCTTTGACTAGCCGCCCCTGATATATATATATATATATATATATATATAGATATTTATATATATATATATATATATATATATATATTTATATATATAATATATATATTATATATATATATATATATATATATATATTTATATATATATATATATATATATATATATATATATATATATATTTATATATAAATATATATATATATATATATATATATATATATATATATATATATATATATATAATAAAGTCTATGAGTTCCCGGCAAATAAAAAGGGGCCAACTAACGAAGAATCACAACCATTTCGTTAATAATGTCTATATTTCGGATATAGATTATATCCTTCCTCAGGACTCTACAAATATACATGGTATTAGAACATAATTAAAAAATTAAAATATTCACAACTTACAACTAATAAGGTTGGATAGCCCGGGAGCCAGCGACCTTTTGAGGGTGGTCATTTCACCAAAGCTGAAAATTTTTTCCAAGCCTTATTTGGTATCACTAGTAAGTGAATGGACCTCCAGCTTGCGCAGTTCCGGGGGGTGCAGCTGCGGCAGCCTCCCACACATGTAAAATAATAATTTAAAAAAACTAATACCGCAAAAGCTGAAACTTTGTTAACATTTACATTATGTTATAAAATAAAGAAAAAACGTATCCAGCTGAATGTAGAGTGGGGAATTATGTCCCAGCTTTTCACGTAAAGAAGTGAAAAATGCGGGCTGAGTAAACTGATACCGCAAAAGCTGAAATTTGGTAAATTTATAGTTAAGTCAATAACTTGAACGAATGAAACATCCAGCTTCATATTTAGTGGGTGAAAAGTGTCCAGCCGATGTAGTCAAAGACGCTGCGCATCGACATGCGCTCGGGCGCGTTGTATATTTGAATGCATCAGCTGGACACTTTTCCCCCACCAAATATGAAGCTGGATGTTTCATTCGTTCAAGTTATTGACTTAACTATAAATTCACCAAACTTCAATATTCCCCATCCTTTAAATATAGATACACAGATTTCGCTTTTTGCAGATGACACGGCGATATGGACCGCGGCGAGGACGTCGACACTATGCAACCGCATAGCGCAGGGCCACCTAGACCGGATCAGTACGTGGGCGAGCAAATGGAGAATAACACCTAACCCAAGTAAAACACAAACAATACTTTTCCATCACCCAAATTACACTCAAACACGTAAATTCAACAAAAACGACGTCCGACTGAGGTTATGGGGTGAAAATCTCGAACTTCAGGAGGACATTATTTACTTGGGAGTCACATTCAATCAATACAACAATTGGAAATCCGATCTTCAAAACACACTCAAAAAAGTCCGAAACAGATCTAACATTTTATATGCTCTAAGAGGCAGAATTCGAGGATGTAATCCTCAAACTCTGTTAAACACGTATAAAACGTTCATAAGACCAGTAGTAGCATATAGATCGTTACTCTATTCGACTTTACCTCACAGATACGTCCGACAGTTGGAGAGCTGCGAAAGAGCAATCTGCCGTAGTATTTTCCGTCTAGACAGACGTTATCCGTCACACTTAGTACACGAACACGTAAAAATTCCCCCCATTTTCGAACACCTCCAAAATCTCCAAGCTCGATACGCCCAACGTACATTGCACGGTCCCAACATCGAAGCCCGGGCGACGCTCATGACGCCGTGGCACCGTCGACGTAGAGTTCTCTGCAGAAGGCCAAAGAAAAGGTTTCCTTTCCCCCCTTCCAGAATCCTCCAAGTGCTTCAGGACCCTCCTGATGAAGTCTTCGACCACCTAGAGGACATACCACTCATAATTCGCTGACCAGAAAAGTGCGCGTAGTGCCGAAAGTACGCGAAACGTCGATAGTGCGAGGAGTGCCGAAAGTGCGAGTAGTGCCGAAAGTGCGAGTAGTGTCGACAGTGCGCGAAAAGTCAATCCGCTCCGAAAAACCGAGTGCGGTTCGGTTAGTGCGCGAAACGTCAGCATCTATTGTATCTATTGTCAACCATTTGTAAATATATATAATAAAGTTAAGAACATCAGTACATTGCGTGGGTAAAGGTTTTCTGTGGTTTCCCTTACCATCTAATGTCAGTTGAAATATATTGACCTTGGACCGAATGGCACGTAATTAGAAAAAAAGTCGGCCGCAGCCGCATTCCCCGATAGGAAAATTAGGATTTTTATAATATTGTAAATGTTAGAGAATTAATTAAGTAAAGCCAGGGTTGAAGAAGGTTGAAAAACCTTATAACTTCCCACCATAATATATTTAGCTAGAAACAAAAAATGTACCCCATCCCCCCAGAAATTGAATAAACGTATTTTGATTGATTGATTGATTGATTGCTTTTGCGGTATCAGTTTACTCAGCGCGCATTTTTCACTTATTTACGTAAAATGCTGGGACATAATCCCCCACTCTATGTTCAGCTGGATACGTTTTTTCTTTATTTTATAACAAAATATAAATGTTAACATAGTTTCAGCTTTTGTGGTATTAGTTTTTTTAAATTATTATTTTACATGTGTGGGGGGCTACACCCCCCGGAAGTGCGCGAGCTGGAGGTCCATTCGTTCAATAGTGATACCAAATAAAGCTTAGAAAAAGTTTTCAGCTTTTGTGGTTTTGGTCATCAAAAACGGTCGCTGGCTCCCGGACTAGGATGTAAATTAAACCATAACAGAAAATGCAGTGTATGTTGAATATAAGAGTCGCCAAACAGTACTTAATAAAACATTGAAACAAAAATAAGAGCTAAATCCAAAATATCGATATTGATTTTGGATTTAGCTCTTATTTTTGTTTCAATTTTTTATTAAGTACTGTTTGGTGACTCTTATATTCAACATACACTGCATTTTCTGTTATGGTTTAATTTACATCCGGCCTTGTTAGTTGTAAGTTGTGAATATTTTAATTTTTTAATTATGTTCTAATACCATGTATATTTGTAGAGTCCTGAGGAAGGATATAATCTATATCCGAAATATAGACATTATTAACGGAATGGTTGTGATTCTTCGTTAGATGGCCCCTTTTTATTTGCCGAGAACTCATAGACTTTATCATCTAAATTTTACGGCAATACTCCTTTTTCTAGATATATATATATATATATATATATATATATATATATTTATATATATATATATATATATATATAATATATATATATATATATATTTTTTTTTTATATATATATATTATATATATTTATATATATATATATATATATATATATATATATATATATATATATATATATATATATATATATATATATATATATATATATATATATATATATATATATATATTCCTTGCTAGGGTTGATATATCGAAAAGAATTGAAGACTATTAAATATTGGGAGTAGGTTAACTCATAAATGATTAAATGATCAATTTGGCTATTCAATAGAAGACCTGAATGTTTGCATATTAGTTTAATTATTGCATATTGATCATACTTCAAGCCCCCTTTTTAATCTTTTCATAAGAGTAAAGTTACTATATTAATTTTAATTGGTAAGTGATAGATACATGGAAATTTACTAAAATAAAGTACGGTATGTTATGGTTATTCTATTGTAAAATATATAGGAATTAGTGACAATACTAATTATTCAATTGAAAATCATTCGCATTCGTTGCATTGGACTAAAAATTAAAATTATCAGTGGGACGTATCAATCCATAACTGGTTTTTATTAGTTCAATGTCAGTCCAGTTCTCCTTTACGTTACGCAGACGAAGTCGATCTAGTCCGAAACGACAGATCAATCGCTGGAAAAATGGTAACGTTATTACGATATTCGTACGGTATCTGAATTTTTCTATAATTGATAACATCGAATCGATTGATTAATATTTTCAAAGGTCACATTACAAACTAATTAATTTATAATCTCATATAGTCCAAGCAATGAACAAAATCGAAAAGAAATTTGCAGACTACAAATTTGTTTTAGTTTTCAGATGAAAAAAATATATATTTTGTATTAACAAGCAGGCAATGGAGAACAATTGAACAATGTTTGAGAGTAATTGAATAAAACAAAAAATGTAAGGAATGATAATAAAATTCTAATCAATAATTTCATTATTAATTTAATAAAAATTTTAATATCAATTTTTATGAAAATATAAACTTAATCATTACATAATTGGTAGATAATTGGAGAGGGCCAGTGAAAAAAACACACAGAAATCTATCTTATGTTAATATCAACGTTTCGACAAGTTATATTGTCATCCTCAGGATACTAAAAACAGAAATGGCAAATTCACAACTATAGATACGTTATAGAACAGGTAACATTATAGTTAATTCAAAATATTAAAGAACCAAACATAAAGATATGAAATCTTGATTAATATATTCTTCTTTAAGTTTACAATACAACAATCAGATAAAATAAAGAAGCAATTGTTATAAGTACACGTAAAACATATTTACAATTATAATACTGTTATGGAGCAATAGAAGTACAAGAGGTTGTTAAAAATTGAACAATTTTGGTTCTTGGAATAGACAATTTCTCTTAATATTAATTTTTGCCTAGTTTATTTACAAACAATATTTGACACATACAAAAATTAAAAAAACATTTAGCATTTTAAAGTTTTCCAAAATTAAACATTTTAAGCGCCATAGCAAAACAGTAAAACATCAGGACTTACCAACATATTCAGATTTCTTTAGTTAGAAATTTAAAACACAGGATGCAATGGATAATTTCCATGTTAAAGTTGTTGTACATATAGGTACAGTGCCAAAGAAATACCTTTCTTGTTCTTTCTGTTTAGATTTTCTTTTTGTTTAGATTTTTCTTTTTTAATCATTACAGTCTATCGAAGTAATTATTAGTTGCTGATAACAAGAACAAATGATTGCGATTAAACTATTAGGTGCCTCAAAAAAACTGCGTGGATAGTGTTTTTTGTGGATTTTTCTGGATTATATTTGAAGAATGACATATGAAGAATATTATGCGATTTTGACAAAAGATATCAATTTTTGATCAATTCAAAGCACAAAAAAATAAACGATGTTCTCAGTTTTTGATGTATTTTTATGGACCAAACTTTTGTAAGATTTGAAACAATTTCTATGAAAATGATTGATAATTATAACCTTAAATAACTTCGTAATTGAAGAAATGTTTTTTACAGGTAATAATTTTACTTAAATCTATTGCATATCAATGATTTTCAATTATGAAAGTACTGAAATGTTTCAATGGTTAAATTTGAGTTTTTTTTATTAAAATCATTTAATAATCATAATTACTGAAGATTGAAATGAAACGGTGAAAATCAAAAAGGTCAACATGCGAAACACACAATTATATTCAAAAGTAAAAAATATAATATTTCAAAATTATAGACATTGAATCAATTCTCCAGAAAATATTAAGAATTTCATTGAAGAACAAAACTAAACACATTATATGAATAAATTTTCAAATGCTATCAAATACAATATACGTGCAATGATAAATCATAACAAGTATTCAAATTAACGTTAACAATATCAAAGAAGAACGAATTTCGACATACTTGTCAATAATATATCCATGCATTAATAAATCCTATCACTTCGTCAAAAACATTCATCACACAAATGTTAAAAGCACCATAACAAAAATACACAACTAAAAAACGCACGAATATCGCCATAAAACAAAGTTTTATCGTCGTCCTAAACTAAAGCAATAACTCATAATAAACATCCTAAAAATGGAAATTTTACTTAAATCTTTTGGTTATCAATGATTTTCCAAGATGAAAATAGAGTCAATTACTGAAATGTTTGGAGTGTTAATTTAATTTTTCTGTTAGTTTAATTTTTCTATATACCTAAACCATTTAATTCATTGATATCACTACAGAAGATAAAAGAACAAAACCGGGAAAATTATAAAGGTCAACATGTAAAACACAAAAGTCTATTCAACAGAGGTAACCACTCAACATTGAAAATTAAATTCAACTAATATTTTAAGAATTTTCATAAATGAACAATATCAAAGAAGGACAAATTTCGACATACCCGTCAATAATAGATCCATGCATTGATAAATCCAATCACTTCCTCAAAAACATAAATCACACAACTGTTAAAAACGCCACAACAAAAAAACAAAACTACATAACGCACGAATGTCACCGTAAAACAAACTTTTACCGTCGTCCTAAACCAAAACAATAACTGATCATACAAATCCTATTTGCACAATCCGATGGCACCGATAGCGTCGTATCCTTCGCTTCCGCGTCGTTGGGTACGACTAAGAGCCATAATCAGGTCTCGTTCTCAGACTGCCCAGCGTGGCTGTCGCCTTGTTGCAAAAAGAGAAAGGTGGTACTGACGTTAATCGTGAAAAGAACAGAATGAAACGGATTAATCAGTTGGTAAAGCTCCAGGACTAAAGCTGGTTGCGTCACAATCTTCCGAACAAGAAATTAGGTACCTTCATAAAGAAACAGAAAACTAACTTTTCACAGGTTTAAACAAAATTTAATGAGTAAACGCGTTTCGTCATAACATTGACTTCATCTCGTACTAAATTGTGGTATCACAAAACAATCTATTTATACGAAAAATTGAACATAACACAAGGGGGTTCATAGAGAAACTAAATAACAATAAGCAATTCATTCAGAGCTATTGGTAGGTACATTGAACAGATTAAGGAGAGGAGAAGGGTTTACTTCAATCTGGTCGTTAACTAGGTTTCCGGAATTTTTATATTTATTGATGTAATGGGGGATTCCCAACAGTTCATTTTGTGGACACTATTTTCTAACTGTAATATATTATAATTGTGATTAATTGTATGTTTTTCTTGAATAAGATGACACGCATAATTAGAGTCCGTTTTCTGCTTAATATAGCTACGTTGGTGTTCGTATATTCGAGTTTTGAAATTTCTATATAGGACGTACAATTAGAAATTTCAAAACTCGAATACACGAACACCAACGTAGCTTTATTAAGCAGAAAACGTACTCTAATTATGCGTGTCATCTTATTCAAGAAAACCATACTTTTAATCACAATTATAATATATTACAGTTAGAAAATAGTCTCCACAAAATCAACTGTTGGGAATCCCTATAAATCAATAAATATAAAAATTCCGGAAACCTAGTTAACGACCAGATTGAAGTAAACCCTTCTCCTCTTCTTAATCTGTTCAATGTAACTACCAATAGCTCTGAATGAATTGCTTATTGTTATTTAGTTTCTCTAAGAACCCCTTTCTGTTATGTTAAATTTTTCGTATAAATAGATTGTTTTGTAATACCATAATTTAGTACGAGATGAAGTCAATGTTATGACGAAACGCGTTTACTCATTAAATTTTATTTAAACCTGTGAAAAATTTGTTTTTTGTTTCTTTATAAAGTTATGAATATGAACTTTCACCAAGTAAATGCCAATTCAATTCAATTAGGTACCTACTGAAATAGTTCACTTCTTTTAGTTATTAGGGGGCATCCAATAACTACGTGAGATAATTTTGGCGATTTTTCGATCCCCACACCCTCCTTGGTGAGATGTCGTGAGATTTTGCTCGACCCCCTCACCCCTCCTCGAATCTCACGTGAGTTTTTTTTAAATGCGTATTTATTATGTAAATGAGTTGATCTGTGCTCGATTCCATTAGATTTATTGAAAGAAACTATTTTTTTACCCCGAGGCGAAGCTAAAGGGGTTATAGTCTCACGACAAAAAGTTGGTAACTGGCCCGATTTTAAAAATTCCAACGGATATCGATAAAACACATATGATTTCATTAGGGAATTTGAATTCCCAATGTTTACCAACGAAGAATAAAAAAATATAGCGTTTTTACCCCGAGGTGAAGCTAAATTCTCACTAAAAAAAGTTGGGATCTGGTCCGATTTTAAAAATTCCAACGGATGTCGATAAAATACATATGATTTCATCAGAGAAGTTTTGTTCCCAATTTTTTCCCAACGAAGAATAAAAAATTATAGCGTTTTTTAGATAGGCATTACGACATGCGCATGAGCCAAGGTCGATATGTACGAAGTCCTACAAAACATGCGTCGAAGTGCTCTGTGTGCCACGGTAACCAAGCGACGTTGATAGCTTAAGCTTGATTCTGCGTCTGTGTCTACTTCCCATCCATAGAGATATCTTATCAATTTGATTCATAATTTGCAGCAAAATGAGCCGGGATAGGATATTCAAATTCGACAGTCAAACAATGAATTTTTTTGCTAAATTTTCACGGATTTTATTCCTAATAGCGACTTATTAATACATTTATTGCAATTTTCCTTCATTTCATTCGTAAAATCGACTTCCATTGTTATTTAATTTATATAATAGGTACATTCAAAAAATATTGACGACATAAACATGCGCGAAGGGTTTTATCATTCCTAGTGCAACGCAGTAGGGTGTCCTTCATTTTTGTATTTAAGACTAGTCATTAATATATTTAATGACGTAGCATAGAATCATAATGAGATTTAACAATAATACCTAAATAGGTACTACTAAAATTTGTAACAAAATATTCACTCTAATTCAATCAACGGAGGAGACTCATGTATGATCTCAAGTGTAAATACTCCTTTAATAATTTTTATTCCACCATAACTTCAATAAAAACAATTCTATTAGTTTAAGTAAATTAGTAACATTTTATTCAAATGTGGAGAAAATAAAATCAATAATAAAATAATTGTTGTAATAAGCCATACAGAATTTTTTTTTCAGTTAAAATTATTAATCTTATATTTATTATAAGAGGTTATAGTATTATTTATTATGAATAATCTTCCCATCGTACGGTATATGAAAAAGAAATATTCTTTCCAAAAAAAAATTTATTTACTGTTAATAAATATTGATTGATAGTTAACGAATTGGCCCTATTAGGGCCAATTCTGTAAACAACTGTTAAATTTTAAAGCATGGTTAAAAATTAAACTATCCGCTAACTTCATTTTACTATTCTGTATGCATCATAAGCTTTAAAATATTAACGGAAGACGCTCAATTTTAGCCGATATATAGTAAAATTTAAACCCTATATAGACTAAGACTTGAAAACATTTTTGATAGTGGAAACTTTAACAAATACAACCGAATCGATTTAAATTCAAGTGAATAATATAGAAATGGCTTTGATATTTGATATCTTATTAATGAATGATAATGTAGCACAAAATAGACCAAATTTAAATGTTATTGGAAACCAATGGTTACAGGCTGGAATGCAAATTCGTAACAATATCACTCAACAATTTTTTGTATAATTAAATACACTGATTAAATAAAAAGGCCTCACTGAAAATATTGGTATTTTATTTTAAAAAAAGTATAAAAAAAATCACAATTATTAGTTAAAACTAGATTTAAAACAAAATATTCCTTTAAATAAAAATCACAATTGGTTAAGACTAGTTTTGAAATAAGATATATAACTAGTAACTCATAGGAAGTAAACCGATTATAAAAAAACATACCTATAAATAAAAATACTGATTGGTTAGGACATTGTTATAATATTTATGGTAAGTAATTATTGAAAACTGAAAATTATAAAAAAAAGAAAAAGGTAACCTCGGTATAGTTATTAAGCAAAAACACAATTACCACAAAACTTGCTATGCCCTTAAACTTCTTTTAAAAAACGTATAAAAAAATAAAAATCACAATTATTAGTTAAAACTAGGTTTAAAACAAGTAACAAGAAATTTCTTTAAATAAAAATCACAATTGGTTAAAGTTTTCAAATAAGATACATAACTATAAATTCTGTTGCTCTGTCACTTTATTAGAGGTTAGAAATGGGGATCATTGATCTACTTTTCGAGTTGAATAGTTCCAATGAATCAAGTGCGATCTGTCAACACTGCTTTATTCAACCACATTTAACACCGCCGTTAAAATGAGTGATTTTAAAGGATCCTTTTAATATAGATCATTTTAGGTCACGTGACTTTGACAGGTCCTCTATGTTCACTTGGCGGGCAGACAAACTTTATTGTGTCATTTGATACTCGTTATTGATAGATGCATTTGTTTGTTTTTTTTGAGTTTTATAGTATTTCAGAGTGAAAATTCAACAAATTCTTGAGTTATGTCTCGTAGTGAATATTATTCAACTCTTACCGATGATGTGAAAGCCCGCTACGACAAGAAATCGGAGATAATAGACGATATAGACCCATATTCATTTGGAGAAGTGAGAGTTGTCCAAGGATCTGGAAGTAATCCCTTCAGTATCTTTGATGGATTTGGTAAATTATATAATCCTTAGTCATAGCTTCTACACTGGACAGCAGCTTAAAACCTACAAATCTTTATTGGCCTACAAATATTATGAGTCCGGGTATGTCCAAGATGTTTTGGCTCAACAAATGAATGATATTGCCTACATTGTTGTTGGAAAGGTAGGCATAGCAAACAATTTTATTATTTCTAAATGTTATATTTCACTATTATATTTTTTTATCAATAACTTTCTCATTGTTACAGATTAGACTTTCTCAAAAAGCAAGGTTTGGCTAATCCCGTTATCAGATGGGGTTGTTTCCAGTGAACATTGCACATGTATGGCAGGTTTGGGGGAAGCATTGTTGTTTTGTTTACAAGCTTGTCCAGCTGAAAACGAAAATGAGTCTGTTTCCTGCACACAAAGGCTTGCACAGTGGCCTGTACCTTCTACGAAATCCATTGACTTGATTAAATAATTTAGTTTATTGTCAAAAATGAATAAATAATTTTACATTAACTATTTTTAATTTGTCAACAACATTACATAGGGTTGAAAATAAGCAATACCTGTTTTTAAATAGCTTTATTATCTCCAAGAAAATACAAAGTGATCATAAATTAGAAGTCACCTTACTCTAAACAATTGATTAACTATTTCAATCTTTGGCACGCTTATTGTGATAAATCCTGAAACAAGAATATGTGTTATTTGATCATGAACATAAATAACCACTTACTAATCTTTTTGAATCGTTCATCTGACCTCACTGTACTTCTTTCGTGTCGATTCAGGGACTGTACATCTTTTTTTTCACCAACTATATAAGTATCCCATGTTTTGAGTGGGTACCCAATCTGGGTTATTCTTATTCTCTAGTAGGGCTGGTTGTCCTAAATATATAAGAGCATTACTTTCATTTAGCTTTCAGCATCATTGTTTGGTTGTTCTTTTTGTACCTTTTTTTAGGATATTATTTCGAAAAATCAAGGAACCAAACTCAATTATAATCAAAATACTCACCCAATAGGAAATGTCTTGAACAAATTCTAGCATTTCTCAGCATACTTTCGCTCAGAGGACCCCTTTTTAAAGCCCTAACCCATAAGTCACGTCGTTGTTTTGACAAGGCATTTAAATAGTCTCCACGGTTTTTGAGCGCGGTGGGAATCCTGAAGAATCGAACTTGGTCTCTTTCCGATCTCATTGAACACTTAACAACACAACAAAACATTGGCATTTTAATAATATATTGCGAACTCCGTAACGACTTTTACACTGTAAGCATAGGCCGAAATGTTTGTCTGCCCGCCAAGTGAACATGGCGGATTTGTTTTGACAGTTGTGACGTCATCCTAAAATGATCTATTGACGTTATAGAATTGGAATTGGGTTATATTCAATTAACGGAACGTTAAAAACACATTTTTTAACGTGCCTTTAATTTTTAACCAGTTCTTATAGAATTGACCCTCATGTTAGAAAAATAGTTGTTCATATTTAATAAATGATTAAATTGTTTGCAAACAAATATATTTTTGCAGTTAATGAATTCTTCTATCAGTGCATAATTAAGCCGCGATGAATATTATTATGTATGATTTAGCCATATTTTAGTGAAGAAACATTTTTTACTTAATTTAACCCAGTTTTCTCGCAATTTTATACCGTTTCTTGCGAAAAAAAAAAATTACGTGATATTTGCCGAGACCCCCCCTTCCCCCACGTGAGATTGAGTGAGATTTCTCTCGACCCCCTCCTAAACACCACACGTAATTAATGGATGCCCCTTACTACATATCTTCAGTTGTGAGGCCGTCAAAGTAAATATAAATAGAAGGCAAGAGTAAAAAAACTCATGGCACGTAATTAGCAAAAAAGTCGGCCGCAGCCGCATTCCCCCCAAAGATAGGAAAATTAGGTTTTTTATTAATATTGTAAATGTTAGAGAATTAATTAAGTAAAGCCAGGGTTGAAGAAGGTTGCAAGACCTTATAACTTCCCAAAATAAATTATTTAGCTAGATAACAAAAATGTACCCCATCCCCCAAAAAATCTTGAATAAACGTATTTTGATTGATTGATTGATTGTAAAAAACTCGCTTGAAAAGCAGAGCTCCATAACTATCGTCGTATTGTTTTCCCCCGCAGTGCATCGCGTGGAGATGCGATTCGAACAGAATAAATCATGGAAAAAAAAAGAAACACACGTGTTTCATTCCTCCCTGAAGTATGTATCAGGGAGGTGGGCAGATTGAGTTTGGGATTAACTCCTTCAGCCAGATCAGAGGATACACTTGTATCTACAGGCTGTCCCATTTTCGATGTCCTTACGGGGTAACTCGCTTATTTTTAAAGATAGAGATTTGCGGTTTTCGCGAAGCTACTTTTTTGTGAATCTCACGATACCATAAACAAAATTTTCATAGCTTGCTTTGTTTTTGAGATACAGGGCGAAGTTGAAAATATTGCATTTTGGCCCTCGCCTTGTATCACAGCTATCTTTCAACTTATAGGAAAAGTAAAAACTGTGTTTTATACACTTTTTTACGTAGAATCCAGTGGCGTAGTGAGATTTTTGAAAGGAGCTGTCATTGTTCAGATATAACCCAAAGTTATATTTTTTTAAATGGGACACACTGTATATTTTTCCATATTCAAAACATAAATGCTTTGAGCTTTTCAAAAATATATAATACTTATATAATATTTCAAGTATTAGCCCTGTATTTAGATAAATTTCATTTTTGTTATAGCAAGTCAAGAAAAATATCACTCTAGTAGAACGTTTAGCGCAATAAACAAATAACACTCTCATTTATATATAGTAGCATGGAAAGTATTCATTAAAAAAATATTATTTAATATATAATACTAAATAAATAATTGCTTCACCAAATTCGACTTCCCAAAATGCAGGCGGCCGAAAGCCGCATTTTGGCAAACTTACGAAGCCGAGATAAGGAGATCGGCCCCGAATCGCGGGGCCCGAAGGGCCCCGTCGATCGCCCACGTCCTTTCCGTAGTGCTTAGGCTAGGTCTCGCCTCGATCCGAGACGCCGATTTTCTATATCGAACGTTTAAAGTTTGACGTTTCTCCGAAATTCGCTAGAACGGAAGCATTTCCGACGCTTAAGAACCATTTTCGCTTCAATCCGACTCGCATTCACGTGACCGCCTTTCGAGCCGATAGTTGGTTGGACGGGTCGAATTCTATCGAGAAGTTTCGGCACGGCGAGGCCCAACAAGTACACGGTTTGTAGAATAATATTCTACAAACCGTTCAACAAGTATAGTAGTATCCTACCGATTCCGCACGAACTACAGATTGCAGTGAGCAGATGGCGCGCCCATTCGACAGAGGCAGGGACGGGCTCAGCACTTGACGCGTCGCGTACCGTTCGACAGAGGCAGGGACAGGCTTTGCACTCATCGTGGTTCGGGAACCTATATTTTCATCGATCTATAGTTTTCACGGATCTATTTAATAGGCGGGGGAGCCTCTCACTAGTATATAATACTAAATAGATAATTGTTTCGCCAAATTCGACTTCCCAAAATGCATGCGGCTGAAGGCCGCATTTTGGCCAACTTACGAAGCCGAGATAAGGAGATCGGCCCCGAATCGCGGGGCCCGAAGGGCCCCGTCGATCGCCCGCGTCCTTTCCGTAGTGCTTAGGCTACGTCTCGCCTCGATCCGAGACGCCGATCTTCGATATCGAACGTTTAAAGTTTGACGTTTCTCCGAAATTCGCTAAAACGGCAGCATTCCCGATACTTAAGAACTATTTTCGCTTCACATGGTCTCCACTTCACGTGATCGCCTTTGGAGCCGATAGTTGGACGGGTTGAATTCTATCGAGAAGTTTCGGCACGGCGAGGCCCAATGAGGTCGTAGCATCTACCCGATTCCGCACGAACTCGAGATTGAAAGCGAGTAGATTGTGCGCCCGTTTGACAGAGGCAGGGACGGGATTAGCACGGCGTTCGAGAAACTATATTTTTATCGATCTATATTTTTCACGGATCTATTTAATGGGCGATGGAGCCTCTCACTAGTATAAGTTACTAAACAAAGATTGATTTAAAAATTATTATAACAGAAATTAAAACTTATATGAAACACTGCTACAAAACAAAGCTCTATTATGTTTCGGTTGAAAATATTTTATAAATATTGTTCAAATTGCTGTTCATTCTGTTGAAGACACAACCGACATCTTCTGAGGATAGCATCAATCGACCGCAGTAAGAACAAAGGTCTTATGCGTAAGAATTCGAAAGGTTCTCTCGTGGCATTCATGAGAGCATCTCGATTTTCGTGTCGCGTGTGGTTTATTTTATTTTTCATAAAGCCCCATATGAAAAAATCTAATATCGATAAGTCAGGGGACCTTGGTGGCCAGTTAATGGGACCATTATTACCAATCCACTGGTTTTGGAATCTTTCATTAAGAAAAGCCCTAACGGGACCTGCGTTATGACAAGGTGCGCCATCTTGTTGGAAATAACTCTGTCCGTATTGAGCCAACGGAATTTCGTCAAGTAGTTCACAAAGACAATCATCCAAAATTTCCAAATATCTTCGGTGATTCAAGTTACCGTCGAAAATGCGGTATGCCAATCTTCCTCCAAAAACGAAACAAGATACATTAAAGCCGAATCTGCCTTGCTGTTGACGAGCCACCGTAACGTGCTCATTTTCATTTGACCAATAACGATGATTATTTCGATTAAAAATGCCAGCGCTACTTATATAGCTTTCATCGGACCATATCACTAAATGCCCAAATTTCATATTTTCTCCCGTCTTTTATATATACCACCTACAAAACTCAATGCGCTTCTCAGCATCACCTGGGTGCAGATGATGTATAGTTTGAGGTATGTAGGGGGTATATTCATGCTTTTTCAATATATTCGAAACTCTTGTCTTTGGAATGCCAATCGAATCTTCAATTTCTCTGCAAGAAGTATTTTTGTTCTCTTCTACCTTTGCGAGAACACTAATTTCAGCATCTTCAGCATTTTCTTTCCTATAACTTTTTGGTCTAGGCTTTTCAAAAGATCCAAAATTTTCCAAATTTTTTTTTAGTCTGCCAAATATTCTCCTACTCGGCTGTCTCCTTTCAGGAAACCTAAAATTCCTATCTTATTATCTTACTGACACCTAGTAAATGGGTAATTGTAAATACCTTTCAAAATAGAGGTCCATCGCTTGATTTGGATTGAAACCAACTTGGTAGTATATCCCAACCATATCTAATTTTTCGTAATTTTGATATCTTGGATTATCATTCGCTATTGTAACAAAAATTTTTGAACTTTGACAGGTAGGTGACAGGACTTATATACATTCTGCACTTTCTCTTTTTCCATAGCTACCTACTAATTAGGTCCACAGCGTTTATAGTCGATAAAGAGTGTTTCATAAGAGTTTAAATTTATTGTTTTGTCAAATTATTTAGTGACTCATACTGAATAATATTTTTTTAATGAATACTTTCCATGCTACCATATATGAATGAGAGTGATATTTGTTTATTGCGCTAAACGTTCTACTAAAGTGATATTTGTCTTGACTTGCTATAACAAAAATGAAATTTCTCTAAATACAGGGCTAATACTTGAAATATTATATAAGTATCATATATTTTTGAAAAGCTCAAAGCATTTATGTTTTGAATATGGAAAAATATATAGTGTCCCATTTAAAAAAATATAACTTTGGGTTATATCTGAACAATGACAGCTCATTTCAAAAATCTCACTACGCCACTGGATTCTACGTAAATAATTGTATAAAACACAGTTTTTACTTTTCCTATAAGTTGAAAGATAGCTGTGATACAAGACGAGAGCCAAAATGCAATATTTTCAACTTCGCCCTGTATCTCAAAAACGAAGCAAGCTATGAAAATTTTGTTTATGGTATCGTGAGATTCACAAAAAAGTAGCCAACGTTCGCGAAAACCGCAAATCTCTATCTTTAAAAATAAGCGAGTTACCCCGTAAGGACATCGAAAATGGGACAGCCTGTACAAGTGCATTAAGGATAGGCGAGACGGGATATTTATGGAACATAGGAAGTGTAGGTAGTTGAAAAATCACGCTTTTATAACATTAGATAAGCTAGGCCGGTTCTAGACCACTTTTGGTCATTTTTACGTGTAAATTCCTGTAAGGAAATCTAAGGTCCAAAGTATCGAAAATGGTTCCCGTTGCGCATGCGCACTGCTCATGCACAGTTTTTTGTGACACGTGTCCTACTTTCGTTACCACAAACCAATCTGAGATTGGATTTACTTATTAAGTTTATAATTACTTCATATTTTTATAATATAAAACTACTAAAATGTTTATTGTCATAAAATAACTTATTAACTACAATTGCATTATAATTCCTTCATTCATAAAAAAAAATTCATTTGATTATTACTCTCAATCGGTGTTAATTTATTTAATTGTGCCTGCTATTGAATACATAATTTATAGCGAAAGGAACTTCGTTCCAAGCAGGTGTCCCACGACACCTCGGTCGAAATTACGTAGGTACTCGATGAAAAGCCATTAAAATTTGAAGCGATTTAGAAATGAGTCATTTCGTTGTGACGCAGGTTTCGCGTCTACCAGGGCTTCTTCAGACATTAAATATAAAATTTCTTAACAAAGTATTCATTTAAAACTGATTAGGAAACTTCATGTACCTTACGAACTAAGTAGTTCCTCGAAGACAAATTATCTTAGAAGTGAACTAAATAATTTTGAATCTCGATTTAAAGAAATGGCAAAATCTTATATATTTATTCGAGTAATTCTTATATATACATATATATATATATATATATATATATATATATATATATATATATATATATATATATATATATATATATATATATCGATATATATAGAATCTCTTGATAATTATTCGCAATAACAGGCTGGTTGACTCTTAAAAAACTTGATTTTATTAAAGAGTTGACGTTTTACTTCGATATTCTTAATTGAAATTTCTTTGACATTTATTGATGTGAAAAAATTGAAAAAAAGGCTGCTTAGTCTTGCTAGTTATTTATTATATACTATTCAGTCTAATATTAACATTCAAAAATGTTATGATTAGAAGGTAAGGGAAACCAAAGAAACCCTTACCTACGTAATGTTTGAAAATAAAAATAATAGGGTATTATTTATCTAACAACAAAGAAATGAGTCATGGGAAAACATTAAAGATGTGGAGTAAAATTATCGGTATAGTACGTTTATATGGAAGCAGCCGTTGACACGTGTTTCGGACTCTTTGGTCCTCATCAGAACGGCGTAGCAAAGAATTGGATTGAAAATTTGAAGATGAAAATAGTACAACAAACAAAATCCTCTGATACGGAAGACAATCACCCTCATTGTGGTCATTTTCTGATGAGGACCAAAGAGTCCGAAACACGTGTCAACGGCTGCTTCCATATAAACGTACTATACCGATAATTTTACTCCACATCTTTAATGTTTTCCCATGACTCATTTCTTTGTTGTTAGATAAATAATACCCTATTATTTTTATTTTCAAACATTACGTAGGTAAGGGTTTCTTTGGTTTCCCTTACCTTCTAATCATAACATTTTTGAATGTTAATATTAGACTGAATAGTATATAATAAATAACTAGCAAGACTAAGCAGCCTTTTTTTCAATTTTTTCACATCAATAAATGTCAAAGAAATTTCAATTAAGAATATCGAAGTAAAACGTCAACTCTTTAATAAAATCGAGTTTTTTAAGATTCAACCAGCCTGTTATTGCTAATAATTATCAAGAGATTAAAAATAGATCACAGGCAACAACAATTCGAATAAATAATTAAATATTGCAAGCTGAAAATATGGCAATGACCCCAAACTTAAGCTGAGAGTTTCAAGGTTTTTATAAACTGTAAGTAACTTTTTTTAAAAGATTTGAAATTCTAAATAAATAAAAAATTTCATTAAAAACGGCTACTTCCATATAAACGAACTATACCGATAATTTTGCTCTACCTATTTAATAGTTTACCGCGACTAATTTCTTTGTTATTGTTTATTTACTCGTTCTTAGTTCTCGCGGATAGCATTAATCGCCTCCGTGGCAAAGTTTGACCAAGTCTCCCATACCGGAGAGTTCAAACAATAAACCACAATGAGGGTGATTGTCTTCCGTATCAGAGGATTTTGTTTGTTGTACTATTTTCATCTTCAAATTTTCAATCCAATTCTTTGCTACGCCGTTCTGATGAGGACCAAAGAGTCCGAAACACGTGTCAACGGCTGCTTCCATATAAACGTACTATACCGATAATTTTACTCCACATCTTTAATGTTTTCCCATGACTCATTTCTTTGTTGTTAGATAAATAATACCCTATTATTTTTATTTTCAAACATTACGTAGGTAAGGGTTTCTTTGGTTTCCCTTACCTTCTAATCATAACATTTTTGAATGTTAATATTAGACTGAATAGTATATAATAAATAACTAGCAAGACTAAGCAGCCTTTTTTTCAATTTTTTCACATCAATAAATGTCAAAGAAATTTCAATTAAGAATATCGAAGTAAAACGTCAACTCTTTAATAAAATCGAGTTTTTTAAGATTCAACCAGCCTGTTATTGCTAATAATTATCAAGAGATTAAAAATAGATCACAGGCAACAACAATTCGAATAAATAATTAAATATTGCAAGCTGAAAATATGGCAATGACCCCAAACTTAAGCTGAGAGTTTCAAGGTTTTTATAAACTGTAAGTAACTTTTTTTAAAAGATTTGAAATTCTAAATAAATAAAAAATTTCATTAAAAACGGCTACTTCCATATAAACGATCTATACCGATAATTTTGCTCTACCTATTTAATAGTTTACCGCGACTAATTTCTTTGTTATTGTTTATTTACTCGTTCTTAGTTCTCGCGGATAGCATTAATCGCCTCCGTGGCAAAGTTTGACCAAATCTCCCATACCGGAGAGTTCAAACAATAAACCACAATGAGGGTGATTGTCTTCCGTATCAGAGGATTTTGTTTGTTGTACTATTTTCATCTTCAAATTTTCAATCCAATTCTTTGCTACGCCGTTCTGATGAGGACCAAAGAGTCCGAAACACGTGTCAACGGCTGCTTCCATATAAACGTACTATACCGATAATTTTACTCCACATCTTTAATGTTTTCCCATGACTCATTTCTTTGTTGTTAGATAAATAATACCCTATTATTTTTATTTTCAAACATTACGTAGGTAAGGGTTTCTTTGGTTTCCCTTACCTTCTAATCATAACATTTTTGAATGTTAATATTAGACTGAATAGTATATAATAAATAACTAGCAAGACTAAGCAGCCTTTTTTTCAATTTTTTCACATCAATAAATGTCAAAGAAATTTCAATTAAGAATATCGAAGTAAAACGTCAACTCTTTAATAAAATCGAGTTTTTTAAGATTCAACCAGCCTGTTATTGCTAATAATTATCAAGAGATTAAAAATAGATCACAGGCAACAACAATTCGAATATATATATATATATATATATATATATATATATGTATATATCTATACATATATATATATATATATATATATATATAGATATATATATATATATATATATATATATATATACACTATTGGACAAAAGTAGAGCAACAAAGGGATCTTATGTCTTTGAATTAAAAAAAATTAATTTATTATTATTGTAATCCTGGGCTTATTTTAACGAAATATAATCCTCATAATATAAGTAACACACCACAATATTTTGGACAAATTCAAACAGAATGGAGGTAGAGAAATATTTATAATTATGAAAATCGATGAATTGAAGTGCGACAAAAGTAAAGCAACAAATTGTGTCAACAGTATTTTATTTTATATATTACGATAAAAAAACATTAAACACATTTAATAATTACCTATGCTATAGGTATTATGTTAATAGTTAACAGAATATCCATTATTATTTATTACTTGCCGACAACGTCGCGGCATTGAAATCAATTTTTGAACAGTGTTTTCAGATAGGTTTGTCCAAACTTCATTGATTTTATTCACCAACGATTATTTATTTGTGAATAATTGTGTACCAATTCCACGTTCAACTTCTTCCCATATATTTTCAATGGGGTTGAGGTCTGGTGATTGTGCCGGCCACTGTAAAACCTGAACGTTATTTTCTTGAAACGATTCTTGAACAATTCGTGAATAGTGCTTTGGATCGTTATCCTGTTGGAAAATAAAATGCAAAGGCATTTCCCACTCTGCATAACGCATATATATATATATATATATATATATGTTAAGAAAGATTTCCGCGGTCGGAAGTATTTGAAAAACTTGGTTCACGGAATGAATCGCGTAAATTTTTCAAATCTTTTACGCGGTTCATTCCGTGAACCAAGTTTTTCATATATATATATATATATATATATATATATATTATATATATATATATATAATATATATATATATATATATATATATATATATATATAAATATATATATATATATATATATATATATATATATATAAATGATAACAGAATTTTCCTTGAAATATGGCTTAGTTAAACTGCAGATTCATTTGTTTTTGTTTTCTATAATTTATTCCAACGTTTTGGCCTTAAAAGCCTCTTTTCAATGAATTCGGAACACTGACATTCATATCATTCATCAATTTTACACCAAAGACTTCGAATGTATTCACACTAACAGTTGTTTTTAGTTTTTCACCCACCTATTATTACTTTATTAGCGTATATCCTTGGAAAGGTTTTTTTAAGGCCGAAACTTTGGAATACATAATAGAAAACTAACACAAATAAACCAGTAAAACTTAGCTATTAGCCATATTCCTAAGAAAATTCTGAAATTATCAAATATATATTTCTGGCTGATGAATAAAGATTTTAATATATATATATATATATATATATATATATATATATATATATATATATATATATATATATATATATATATATATATATATATATATATCAGAAACGGCTTTTAGCATTTGAATGAAATTTCGTATTTAGATAAGTTTTTGCTATCACGCTCTTGTATATTGAAAAAGGCAATTCTTCTACTTTGCTGACAATTTAATTTAACGCCATCTAGTAAATGTTTGTGGCAAATACTCATATTCTTGCCGATAACTGAGTACCTATCAATTGTTTCCTCAAAATTTTGTTTGAAGACGCTATATGACATTATCCAAATGTTGGTTTTATTTTGGTTAGACCAAGAATACGTTTCATTTTTTATATTTGGTTAATATACGCACATCACAATGTCTAGAAAAACTTCGAAGAATACATATTAATTCAATTTACGTTCGTATCTAAATATATATATTAAATAACCTAGTGCGAGTCAGACTCGCGCACGAAGGGTTTCGTACCATTGACTATGCCCCCCAATAATATTTATTTTATTTTTATTATTCATTATTAAAGTAAAAATACAACTGAGTATTATTGATATCCGGCAAAAAAGGTCGAAAAAATCGCGTTTGTTGTATGAGAGCCCCCCCTGAAATATTTTTTTTTAGTATTTTTTTAACATTAGCGGTAACAGAAATACATAATTTGTGAAAATGTCAACTGTCTAGCTATCGCGGTTCTCGAGATACAGCCTGGTGACAGACAGACGGACAGACAGCGAAGTCTTAGCAATTGAGTTCCGTTGTCACCCTTTGGATACGGAACCCTAAAAACACTATACTAACACTAAATTCCACAATTTCATAAAAAAAAATTAAAATAACTTCAAATACGGTATTATAAATATTTCGGTTGAAAAAATGCAGGCGAATGTTCAATTAGGAACAGTAATTTAATCATTTCCAATTGGTAAGTCATTTCAGGAAATATTCACGTAATCGTAACTAGGTGTCAAATCGTCGAAGAACAATAGGCTGCTGAAGACGGTTTAATTAATAATAATCGGTTGTGCTAACTGTGTGGAAAATTATGATTACAATGGTGGTACCGCAGTACCATCAAATGAAACAATTAAGAATAGGGAACTTGTCGCTTTTGATGATGGATTACTTTTCAATGCACGGTCATTATTGCTAGCATTATTGAATAATAATATTGATTTATGAATTACTCGAATAACACAATGGAATAATCAAGTCAGGGATAACATTACCTTAGCCAAGTTAAGTTGCAAAATTTGATTCGCTTAATTGAAATATGAAGTTTGATATTTGGTTTAATTGTGAGCCATTTTATTGTGAAATCTTTATTGTTATGATAGTTTTTGAAGCTTTGATGATTGAAAATTAAATTACAACGGTTTAGATTTTATAATTGAATATTTTGTAGGCAACATATTGTCTAACAACAACAACAAAATCAATTGAAAACAACCCTACCTTAAACAAGTTAAGTTGCAAAATTTGATTTACTCAATTGTGGTTGAGTGTGGTCAAGTATGAAGTTTGATATTAAGTTTTTGAAATTATTATTGTTATAATAGTTCTTGAATTTTTGATGATTTGAAATTAAATTACTTACGGTTAAGATTTTATAATTGAATACGTTGTCGGCAACATATTGTCTAACAACAACAAAATTAAAAGAAAACAGCCCTACTATAAAAAAGTTAAGTAGCAAAATTTGATTCACTCAATTGGAAAAGGTAGTTTGATATTTAGTTTAATTGTGAGCCATTTTATTGTGAAATCTTTATTGTTATAATAGTTCTTGAACTTTGATGATTGAATATTAGATTACATCGGTTTGGATTTTATAATGGAATAGATGGCTCCGTAGCTCAATGGTCAGTGCGTTGGACTACTGAACATAAGTTGGACGGATCGAATCCCGGCCGAACCAACGGATTAATGCGGAGCCACCTGTCGGAAGGCAATAGCAAACCACCGAGTAGTATTCTGCCTTGTAAAGCCTCTCTATGAAGACGTGCGGAACCGTCGTAAGACTGTAAGTCCTTTCTATTCGTGTATCACTGTATCACGCACAACACGAATAGTTGCAGAGAGGTCGCCTACGCCCGAAACCGGGTAAGGCAATTGAAGAAGAAGAATGGAATATGTTGTCGGCAACAGAATTAAAAGAAAATATGACAATTTAATTCCGAATAATTTATTAAGTTTTATAAGAAATTCCCTGTTAATTTGAAATAGTTGTATTCAACTGTTTTTAAATCTTTTATTAATTTTCAAACAACAAGAGATATTATTCATGAAATACTTAAACCTCATTCAAATCTCTTTGAGGAGGAGAATATAAAAATAAAGATTTAAAACTCCATCTTCCTAATTTTCAAATTAAAAATAGTATAGGTTATCTTTCATTGCTTAGATATTCAAAATTGGATGAGCTATATTACTTAGTATTTCGAGATAATGCCGAAAAGATTTAGGATTGAAAGATCAACTACATGCCCAATAAATTCAATATTTTCGAGTCTTTTCGAATTTAATGACAAATCTCACATTATTTTCAACTTCCCTTAATTTTATGATGAAATACTTGTTTTACGGAAACGTCAGTTTCCGATATACCTATTTACCTAACAAGTGCGGAAATTGATTTTTTCCGCACGAGTCTGCCGAGTGCGGAAAAACATTTTCCGCAAGTGTTAGGTACAATAGTTTTTCTACGAGCGTGAGAAAAGTCAACAGAACTAATCAAAAGTTGAGATATTTTTATCTGATTATAAGTGCTTATAGTTCATTCAGAAACATATTTTATTAGATTATTGATAAAGTAAACATAAATATCGGCTTATGTCGATATTGTTCTTGAGCTTGAGCATGGTTTTCAGCATTGAATATTTTGACCAGAGTGTTGATGGTTGACAGGATGCAGATAATTCGGAAAAATACACTAAATAAATATCTTCTTTATCAAAACTTTTAATACCCTTCCTTACGCTCCATTTGCAAAAGATCTCGTATTCTTTTTCATATCTTCTCTTTGATTTTTCTGGTAACAAGTTTTCACATTTTCTGCTGCCAGAAGAATCTCATCGGGAACTCCCTCGCTTGTATTTTCATCGATTCCCTCGAGACAAATATTCATTTTTAATGAGGGTTACTTATTCACGAGCAAAATATTTTAGAAATGCACTGACAGTTTTCTGACAATAAACAAACAAAAATGAAAGTAAATAGCTGGTTAGTTACACATGGTAACTAAAGCATTTCGCAACCACCATAATATACCGGTTTATCATTAATTTGATATATTGATGTGGAAAATTATTTTTCTACGAATGTCAATAAAAACCATCATTCTATGTTCAAAAGTAATTGCGGAACATAGTGCATTGTTTTATACCTATTTTCATTGTGCTTCTATCACCATGGTGAGTGAACTACAAAGTTCACATAGTGCACGGGTATTTTCACAAAGGTGGCGTTAACCCTCTCGCTCACCTTGTCCTCAATTGAGGACAACCTACTTTGGATTTTTTCCTATGAAGTGCCACTTGCTCTTACTTCTCTGTCACATTGTTCTCAGTTGTGGACATCATATACTTCCAAATGAATATATGTGCTGCCATATACAAGCTGATGGAAAAAAAATTCATTCATTTGAAATATAGGTTTCCGTAGGGTAGCTGTGACAGCAGTGTAGCGCTCTACTGTTTATTTGTTTTTTGGTTATATTCGTTAGACCACGTGTTTGAAAACTGTTTGTTCACGTTCACAATAAGTGTAGACTTGTTCCAAAGTAATTGTGTTTGGTGATTTTTGTGCATATTGTAATCAGCGATTTTTGAAAGTGTGGTGTCCTAATTTGAGGACATTGTGAGCTAGCGGTAAACGCAACATCTATGTAAATATAACAGCACTTTTATTTTATTTCTGCAAAAGTAAAATTTTATACATTTTAGTACTTCGAAAATGGACCATTCATGAAATACCATACCCTGTAATGTTATTTTAATAAAACATATTAATATTTTACCCTCTGAACATATTTCTGAAATTTTTTTGTCTTCCATCAGCTCATGATGTCCTCAATTGGGGACATGTCATAGTGCCTATCAGCTCATGATGTCCTCAATTGGGGACATGTCATAGTGGCCAAACGGAGCATTCTGAAAATCTGAATTTAACATCAAAAATTTTCAAAAAATCATAAGTTGCATCACAGTAAATTTCAGATTTTTCGCTCCAATAGTTTTAATTCGTGACCGAGAGGGTTAACCGGCGCCGCGTATTTTTTTGTGGAACGTCAGATTGACATTTTTTTTAATCTTAAAGGGAAAAATATTACTTATCCCATTTTATGTGACAGTAACATTCGTAGAAAAAGTATAGTGTAAAACTCGCATGGAATGACAATTTCCTACTCGTATGATTTGCCGCACTCGCCTGCGGCTCGTTCTGCAAACGTCATACTCGTAGGAAATGCATGTCATTCCATGCTCGTTGTACAATATACTATTCCACACGGTGCGGGAAAATTAATTTTCCACACTAAAATGTGTGTAGAAAAAAGTCTTTTCTATCCTTTAAAACCCTTGTCAGCGTTAAATATTCAAGCAGAACATCTTCACCTTTAAAGGACATCACTTTTCCTCTTTAAATTGTTAAACGATTGATTCTACCTGTATTGTATAGTTTCTGAAGGATTTTCCAGGTTTTTAAGTGTGAGTTCCTCTTGAACTTGTTAACCATCTCTCTTTGTGCCGTTAATCCTACCACTATTTTACGTTCCATTTTCTGATTGGTTATACAAAATATACTTGTAATAATGCAGAGTATAATATTTTAATTTAAATTTTGGATTGATTGAGCCGATACTTGGTGTAAATTAATAAACATATTAAAACAATGGTTACAAATAACATGGCAAAAAATAATGGCAGCTTTCAATAGTATGGTACATAGTTTAGTAAATATTCCACTTTCAAACGCCAATTTTAACATCGAGAAAAATATAATTAAACAAATTGCCGTAAATAATAATTATGATCCCAATATTATAGACAATATGATAGATAAAAAGTTTTTCAAAAATGCGATTAACCAGGAGTACCCCCTTACTAAAAATAATATCAAATACAACAGCCTCACTTTCATCGGAAATTCAAGTCAAAAAATTAAATCTCTCTTATCTAAGCACAACATTTCCATTGCTTATCGTACCGGTAATAATTTAGGAAATTATATAAAAAATAATAAATCCAAAGTTCATAAAGATAATCAATCAGGAGTTTATAAAATTAATTGTGGCGATTGTGATAAGTTTTACATTGGTTGAACTTTCAGAAGTTTTCAAACTAGAATTTCAGAACGCAAACGTAGCTTTGTTAATCAGAAGTCGGATTCACATTATGCAAACCATTTAATCCAAGAAAATCACACATTCAATTTCGATTTTAAAATATTAAATACTGAAAGTAAGGGAATTAAACTTAATTTTTTAGAATCATTACAGATAAATAAATACAAGCATTCCGGTCACCTATTGAATAGCCAAATCGATCATACTTCAAGTCCCCTTCTTAATCTTTTCAAAATTACCGAACTACCTGACTAGCAGTTCAGAATTGGTTTTTCCTTTTCTAATAATTATTTGTAGCCATCTTTGTATTTACCCCTTCTACATAATTTGTCATTTCTTGTTTTCGATATAACAGAGAATCATAGTTTGCCATTAGCATCTGAAGAAGGTGAAGTTCCACCGAAACGTGCGTCATGCCTTATTTCTTATAATAAATGTGTAAATTGTTATTTTTAGCCATTGTTTTAATATATTTTAATTTATGTTTGATTCCAGTTGTTGTTAGTATCTGATAAATATATCAATCTCAATCAAATGCCTTCGAGGAGGAGAATAGAAAAATAAAGATTTTTCGTTAAATTAGTGGAAATTGAATATTTGGATTATTTCGAATATTATGTTTATTACTATTAATAATCTTCATCAAGTATCGGCATCCTCACTCAACACATATAAGGTATTTGTAGAAAATGTTTTGTTTATTTCATGAATTGGGTTTTTTTGTATTAAATAAAAAATTTTGAATTCAGTAACGAAAATGCGCCGACGTTTTCCGAACAAATAAAAGCGCTTGTGACGTCACAATATTGATTTTCATTCATCGTATTAAACAGCGGATACAGTCTTCTGGCTTTTAATCGACTAAATCTTGTTTTTACCGTCAATATATTAATAAATATATTTAAAATATCAAACCTAAAAAGTTTTCGGGCTTGCTTCGTACCATTATGAACTCTCCTGTAAATGATTTTAAATGTTCCACAATATGTTATACTATCGGAATTAGCATTTATAAATCCTGTAAATCAACTTTTATATTTTTCATATTTGATTTTTTATTGGATGAATTTAAAAATTAATAATGATCCAGAAAAATCTACCAAGATTATTCAAATTGAATGAATTTATTAATTTCATAATTGGTTATTATTTTTATACAAAAATATTAATTGCATTTTTATTTTCTGTCCATAATTTATTAATTTTTTATTTAATAACTACCAAACATTGTTAATTTACTTCCTTTTGCCGGATGTCTATCTAAGACATAATATAGAGTGACAGGAACTATGTTCGAACCGTGTATCCCACGACACCTACCTTCTTTTTTAATATTACATTTGAAATGGATTATAATTGATTGTCATTTTCCAATTAGCAAGAGAACTCTCCAAAATCTATAAAATATTCCGTAGTACGTAGAATATTCTAATTTCAAAAACTGCACCTAGATTTTATTTTTCTTAAATGTCTTACTATTAGTCCACTTGGTGAAATACTGTAATTAAACTTGTGTGTGAACGAGAATTCTCATGCTGGAATGGTTTTAATTGCCCATAATGAATATACATTACTTGCACAACACGGTGCAGGTCTAATTGGTAATTAGATTATTTGTTTTATTTAACAGTAAATTACGGGTGTTTTTAAGGGAGTCACAATATTATGTATAATTTCTTTCCTGTAGTAAAACCTTTCGAAAATTTTTTGTCGAGGAAATTACAAATGTTTTTTAAGAAGACAATTTGTTCAGTGGTGATATATATATATATATATATATATATATAAGTAAGAATTATTCGTGTTAAACGGAAAACACGCCCGTGGTTATAAAATTAAGTGAACTAGGACATTTATTTGAAACTAATCAAACAAACCTCCTAGCGGAGCTGGTTATAAGAGTTCAAGAAGCATCGAAATATCAACATCTACCCTAGACGGTAATTGTTAGAAATGTTAATTTGTTTATCACAATCGATGGAAATTGATATACAGACTGTTTCGCCATTATTGGGGCTCAACAGTATCATCCATCCACCGAAAGTGATAACCAAACTAACATTTCAAACGGTCATACATTTTTCTTCTAGTAGCTCCATGGCATATAAATATGACACAGCGCCACCAGTCGGAAACAATTGAACCATATCTTTCAGACAGACGAAAACATTTCGGCAACGAGACTAGTACGTCCGGAACACCCGAAGGTGGCTACTATATTCGCTAAGCAAGAGTAAAGTTGACACATCAATTCGATGTGATTCAACATTCACACACCGCAAGCAGCAATCGCTCCAAATTTTATCGCAATGGCAAATGAATATAAGTAAGAATTATTCGTGTTAAATTTAAAACACGCCCGTGGTTATAAAATTAAGTGAACTAGGACATTTATTTGGAACTAATCAAACAAACCTCCTTCGGGTGTTCCGGACGTACTAGTTCTCGTTGCCGAAATGTTTTCGTCTGTCTGAAAGATGTGGTTCAATTGTTTCCGACTGGTGGCGCTGTGTCATATTTATATGCCATGGAGTTACTAGAAGAAAAATGTTTGACCGTTTGAAATGTTAGTTTGGTTATCACTTTCGGTGGATGGATGATACTGATGAGCCCCAATAAGGGGCGAAACAGTCTATATATCAATTTCCATCGATTGTGATAAACAAATTAACATTTCTAATAATTATCGTCTAGGGTAGATGTTGATATTTCGATGCTTCGTGAACTCTTATAACCAGCTCCGCTAGGAGGTTTGTTTAATTAGTTTCAAATAAATGTCCTAGTTCACTCAATTATATATATATATATATATATATATATATATATATATATATATATATATATATATATATATATATATATATATATATATATATATATATATATATATATATATATATATATATATATATATATATATATATATATATATATATATATATATATATATATATATATATATATATATATATATATATATATATATATATATATATATATATTAATACTGTTGACACAATTATGATATTATTTGTTGACTAAAAATGAAATGTTCTGAATATTCAAAAACAACTTGATAATAGGTGATCCAGGGCCGTAGCCAAGGGGGCGCCATCAGAGGGGGCTGAGCCCCCTCTAGAAAAATACCAGGATATTACAAACCAAAAATGTTTATATCTGCGTTAAAACATAAAACTAGCCCAGTAACAAACAAATCTACTATTCACAAGACATCATTACATCATCATCATCTTTGTCTGTAGTTGAAGTTGTGGATTATTTCTGCTATTGATAAATGTCGGAATTAAATATTGCGTACATAGCTTTGCTTTCATTTTGTTTCGAAATTTTTTTAACAATATTGGTCAATAAAAATATCCTCTCCACGAATGCATTGGATGACGGTAAGCTTAGAAGAGTAAATGCAAATAGTGCTAAATCTTTAAACATGAATTAATGGGCTGCATTTTTCAAATCTATAACCTTCCTCCAAAAAATAATAGGGTTATCAGAGACTGATTCACCAAATATCTTTTATAATCGACATTTAACAAGTTTCTATATTGTATCTGTATGTAAGATATTCTATTGGGAGTTACAAAAGTAAGTTGCAGATCTAAAAATTTTGTTCTTTGGTCTGGATTTAAAATTATAGCATAAAACTTCTTATCTGCCGAAAAACATTTAAATGCGAAGGTATGCGTTTGATTAATTCAAGTAAAAGTACTTCAATAAAATCCACATACCTACTTTCCTTTAATTTCTTCTACCTCTTCAGATAAAATATTATTTAAACTTGGTTGTCTATTTATAAGCTATATGTTTTATTTATTGAGAGTTTTCTATGAGAGATTTCTTATTTACCTATTATTTTTATTAGAATAAAATTTTTTATTTTTCAAAAATGTTTTTTAATGAATAATCGTTTTCCAGTATACTTTTCTAGGTACAAAGAAAGAAAAAGCTCTATATTCCTGTCTTTTTTTCACGTATATTTATTTTAGTACTTCGTAAAAAACAAGCCCCCTCTAGAATTTGTTTAGCCCCCTCTAGAATTTGTTTAGCCCCCTCTAGAAAGCAGTGCTGGCTACGGCCCTGGGTGATACACTCAATAAGATTAAACTTGATTCTTCTTCACGTTGGTATTAAATTTTTGTGGGCTTGTAAAAAAATGAACATTACCCAAGTAATAATCTTTGATTGAACCTCTAAAACTCAAACACATACACAAATATCTATACCTTACCCAGGATTCGAACCCAGCACGCCTGCGTCATAGCCGGTCGCTCAACGTAGAAGGGATTAAATTTTATAGTAAGGTATTCATTTCATTATTCACAATATGATGCGTCATTCCAACTGTCTTGCTTTCCAAATATACTAAATAAATTATTATATTCAGAAGATACTTGATAAGATGTGATGAAGTAACTTGAAACTTTTGCTTGTTGTACCTGTGAATAATTTATTTTGCTTGGAGAAGTGCTCATTTTAATATAGTATAAGTCTTCCAGGATCCACTTACAGAGACTCCAACGAATGTCGGATATACGAGTTCGGTTCCTATTATTTACCAATAACAATCATCACCCCTCAAAATAAACTACCCTATTCCAGTGAGCACCAATAACAGAACACGAATTTGTATGATACACGTCGATCTACTGGTCAGTATTGGTTGCTTCGTTAGAAACTACAAGTTGACTGTAGTAGGTCGATTTTAGTGACTTTTAGTAAGATTTACGACAGGCCGATACAAATTTTTCAGCTTTATTCAAATAGAGCATTCCATTTCACAATTTATCTAAATACTATAATATATTTCATGACTAGAATGAGAAAAGCAATTGAGTTGTATTCAGATATTTTGCACGAACTACAATTGTGAGTACCTATGGAATTTCAAAAGATAGACTGCGATAGAAACAGATTCTAGTAGATATGGTATTTTTCAATAATTCTTTTCATTATTCAGCTTTGTATTGAAGATTTATTTGGAATTTGCTAAAATATGTAAATTTAAGTAGTGTAATACGTTCTTTTCATATTACAGATATCTTGAATACAAACGAATCTTTAGTGGAATTGAAGTGTCCTACTACTAGTCAATTAAGTTTCAAATACTAGTTAATAGATGGCGCAGTAATACAGTTGGCTTTTAAATCATATTTACCAATAAATGTTTGAGTAATGTTGAGTAAATGACACCACTGAGGCATCTTTTATAACATTTTAAAAAATACGTTTATATTGGAAGAACTATTTTATGTTAAATTCTTTATTTATTCTTGCTGGAAATATTTTCATTGTTTCATCATTACACTTCATAGCTGTGAAATGGTGAATGCGCTTTGTCCTCAATTTTTTTAAATATATAACTATCAATAATGATCATGTAAGTTTAACTTTATTTTTCATCTTTATTACTTCGGATTATATAATGTCGATATTAATGATTGTCATGAATGACAAGCATGAATAATAACTGTCAGGCTTTTCCAATTAATTTGTTTGAGTGATAGATAATTCATCATGGTCTACGTGAAGCCTTAATTAGTTTGGTAAAAGTTGAACATGAAAAATTAATGAATACTTCTCATTTTTGCCCAGCCGGCTTTGAAAGATTGTTTTCGTTCTCGTAAAATTTTCCTTAGAAACTGAGATAGATAAAATAAACTATTTTCATTGAATCCCATCACTCATATTGTCGAATAAAATATCATTAGTTTTGTTCTTTAATAAGTAACTATAATTATGTTGTGATCGAAATAGAATTCAAAAACTATACGGAATGAGTTCTTTAATTCCAATGAAAAATTAGCAACTTATTCAAAATATTTCCAGAGAAGATAACATTTTATTTTAGAATTTTGGAAAAATAAGCATATTTTAGAATTTTCATTAATGCTAAACCTTTTTTACTCTAAAATGATTTGATTATATCGCATATAGGCCAAGCTACAGAGATTTTTTCATGTAAAAAGTGTTAGAAGAGAACCAGCTACGCCATTGTTTGTCAAGTAGTTCCACATGATATAGTGATATGTTTTTCACTCGACTTTATTATTTATATCTTTGTTATTAACAATTTTATGCAAAAAATTTTTAGTTTTTTGCTTATAAAATTGAAACTATCAGAGTAATCGTGATGGTGTCAATAGACTTACTGTAGAAAATGAAAAGAAGAAAAAAATGAGAGGTCAGACGACTCGATCAGACCCTTAGTCTAAGGGAAAATTGGAAAAAACCGGCCATAATGCAGTTTTTTCAAAACTTCATAACTCGGTTATTTTTTGAGTTGTAGCGTAGATCCTCCGGTTAGTATTATTTATCAATATAATCTTCATTTGTGCGAAGAGCAGGAATTGTCCGATGCATAGTTTTTGATCTGTGGCCATTTGAATATTTTACTATGCAATTTTCCAGCAGACCTGAATGCGACAGGTATGGTCTGATTTCAAATTACAAAAAAGATTTTGAAAGTAGAGTTCTCATAGTTCAAAACGTTCATCTTGGTATTTCATGAAAACGCTGAGAACTATGTTAAAAATAAAGCTGAACATGACGAAAAACGGTCGAGAAATAACCGTCATGTTCAAAATGCCGACGCTTTCTAATGTCGTGCTTATCCTTGCCTGCTGCTCTACCCCTACTCTTCAACTATTCTCACGCGCTCGGCCCTTTTTCGTCATGTTCAGCTTTATTTTTAACATATTTTTTTGCATAAAATTGTTAATAACAAAGATAAAAATAACAAAGTCGAGTGAAAAACATATCACTATATCATGTGGAACTATTTGACAAACAATGGCGGAGCTGGTTTCCTTCTAACACTTTTTGCACAAAATGCTCACTCTAAATCTCTGTAGCTTGGCCTAATATGGTAGATTGAACAATCTATTCAATAAATTTCGTTAATTTCAATTAACCATACAGTCCATATATAATTTACACGAATCTCCACAATGGGCTCATTATTTGAAAAAGAAGTCTTAAAAAATTTATTTTTTAATGAAGTTTCACTAAATTAAATATGAAAAAAATTTTGGATATACATTCTCTGATCATACAAATTTGTTCATTTATAAAATGAAAAAAAAAATTGCATAATATTATGTATATAGTTTTTTTAAAAGATATTTATGTGAACTGGGATCTTTATGTGAAACAGTATTTTTGAAAATTCATATGTTAATGATAACATAAGTTTATATGAAAAAACCCTTGCTTACATAAACTTACATAAATAATTTGTCCTCTTATAAAATATTAACAGAAAGCTTTACTTAACATTTGCAGAGATTCGTGTGACGCCGTTTTTTTCTAGCTAATTTATGTGAAATGGAGTCTTTAACTTAAATGGTAGTCTTAACAACAGAATATTGAAATAAAGCATCAACATAATTTTATATGAAAAAACTTGTCCTGTTATAAAATGTTCTTCAAAGAAAATTTGCATAGCATTTACAGAAAAATTAGTCGAGGCAGTTTTGCTATAGGATTTTTATATGAACTGGGGTATTTATTGGCAGAAGTAGTCTGAGAAAATTCATATGTTATGAAGCATTATATACATTTTATATTCAACAAAAATTTGATATACATAATCAACAAACAAATTTGTCCTGTTATAAAATGTAAAAAGGGCAGTTTGCATTACATTTACAGACAATTGTATAACGTAGTTTTTCAATAGGAAATTTTTGTCAACTGGGGTCTTTATTAGCAAAAGTAGTGTTAGAAAATTCATATTTTATGAAGCATTATATACATTTTACATGCAACAAAAATTGGATATACACAATCAACAAACAATAATCTGTCCTATTATAAAATGTAAAAAAGGCATTTTGCATTACATTTTCAGAGAATTGTATGACGTAGTTTTTAATAGGACATTTTTGTCATCTGGGGTCTTCATTGGCAAAAGTAGTCTCCGAAAATTCATGTTTTATGAAACATTATATACATTTTATATGCAACATAAATTGGATAAACACAATCAACAAACAAATTTGTCCTGTTATAAAATGTAAAAAGGGCAGTTTGACATTTACAGAGAATTGTATGACGTAGTTTTTTTAATAGGACATTTTTGTCAACTAGGGTCTTTATTGGCAAAAGTAGTCTCAGGAAATTTATATTCTGTGAAGCATTATATTCATTTTATATGCAAGAAAAGTTGGATATATACAATCAACAAACAAATTTGTCCTGTTATAAAATGTAAAAAAAGCAGTTTGAATAACATATACATAGAATTGTAAGACGTAGTTTTTTAATAGGACATTTTTGTCAGAAGTGGTCTTTATTGGCAAAAGTAGTCTCAGAACATTCATATTTTATGAAGCATTATATACATTTTATATGCTAATGTCAAAGAGGCAGTTTGCATAACATTTACAGAAAATCGTATAACGTAGTTTTTAATAGGACATTTATATCAACTGGAGTCTTTATTTGAAAAAGTAGTCTTCATATTTTAAAAAAGCATAAAGAAAATTTGATAAAAATAAATTGATTATGCACACTCTCAAGATACAAATGGAATAGAATTGTATAATGAAATTTTTATATGAAATTTTACGTTTTTAGATATTTGCTAAATTATCACGTATCTACATTATTAGTTTATAATTCAGAAGATCACTATAATGACTGAGAAGTAACAGAGTAACTTACATTAGTGAATCCATTGAGTTCACGATTTCTAATCTTAACGGAGGGTCAAAACTGAAGAGATTTTCCTAAAATTCACGCCAAATTCTGAAATAATAGAATCAACTAGAGAAATAGAGAAACACTGTTGTTCTGCAATTTACCGGACAGAGAGATAATGGCAGCTATGTCTGTGCTCATAAAACTGGCAGACATGAGGAAGATATAAATCGAGCCGGTGACTTTAACAGTCCCCTAACTTTATAACTAATACTATTATATAGGCCATAAAGTGAAGCTCTGTACGCTTTTCTGAAAAATAAAATACATAAAAACTGACATTATCTACTGTAGTGGCGAGTTATTATACATTAATTTTCTATATTATCGGGACCTAACACATACATTGTGCCCGACTTCTGTATTTTGTTGCTTCGTTATAGTTGTTTTGATCTCACCAGGCCATATGTCAATCTTCTGTCCACGTATTCATTACCTTTCCTTGCGGATTTATTTATACGCCAGTTATTGGAAATAAGTTCCTAATTCCACTTTACACTCCAGACACTCGGCCTAAAAATGTGTCCGTCACGACCATGACGACAGCGTTGCTAATCGTACTCGTCAGCTATATTTCTATGTGTTTAGCAAGCCGTGCGAGTTATAATTCGTGAATTTCTCTCAAAAGTTGTATGTTTTTTGTTATTTTATTGAAGAAGAAGGAGTTGTGATTCAGTAGAAATTGAGGTTATTGATGGTGAAGTCTGGTAAGTACCAATGTTTATTACTTTCAGTAAGATACTACTTTAATATGATGTAGTGCTTATAATTGTTAAAATAATTTACTATCAATTCGTATAATAATTATTATAATAATAATAATAATAATAATATTATTGATCCTGTAAGACATATTATTACATGTATAGGACAAGTCATAAAGATATACACACAAAGATTACATCATTCAAAAATATATTCAATGAAATTATAGCTGTAGTAATCTTTCACATTATAGAAACATTGCTTTAATAGAAAGTTTTTGACAGTCTTCTTAAATTTGTTTTTCTGAAGATTTTGAATACATCGTGGTAGATGATTAAAAATCTTTATACTCTGATAAAGTGTATTCAAAAAAAAAAGTGTATTCAAAAAAAAAAGTATTCAAACTTAGTAGTTTTATGAATGGGAAAATACAATTCATTCTTATTTCTGGTATCATGTGAATGAAAACTAGAAATTTTTACAATACTATCCTCATTTTCTTTCACATATATTAGCCATTTAAATATAAATAAAGCGGCCAAAGTGAGAATACCATTGTCTATGAAAAGGGGTCTGCAAGTGGACCGTGGATGGCAATCGAACATTAAACGAACTATTCGTTTCTGAATGACGAATACTCTATTAACCTCTGAAGAATTACCCCATAGCAAAACATTGTAAGATAGTTGACAATATACCAAAGAATAGTAGACGTTAATAAGAGAATTTAGCGGAAGAGAACTTTTGATTCTACTTAACGCGTAATAGGAGCTGTTCAGTTTTTTACATAGGGCATCAATATGCGAATGCCATTTTAGACATCTATCAATGTGTATACCCAGAAAGTTAACATGGTCATTAGATGAGATAACCGTATCCAAATGCTGAACAATAAATGTTTCACTCCCAGAGCCAGATACACTAAAACGAATGCATTCCGTTTTATTGACATTCATCTTAATTCTATTTTTGTGACACCACTCGATGAAACTTTGCATAATGAGCTCACATAGAGATCGTAATTCATCTAACTTCTCACCTGAGACCGCTATAGAGGAATCATCGGCGAACAGTAATATCCTGATAGTCCGGTGTAGTGTCTTATTGGAGTTGAGTAATTTGATGAAAATTTTCCTCAAGTTTGGTGGGAGGTCATTTATAAATAGGAGGAACAATAGTGGTCCAAGGACAGAGCCCTGAGGCACTCCTGATTTCAAGTTTCACTCACCTGAACAACGATCATCAACTCGAACGGATGCGACTCTATTTTCGAGATAACTCCGAATCCAATCGTGAAAGATACCCCTGAATCCCAAGTTATAAAGCTTGTTTAAAATGAATTGATGTGACAGACTATCGAATGCCCGTGATAAATCAAAAAACAAAGCAGCAACATGTGCGCCACGATCCAGGTGCTCATAGACGAAAACAACAAAATTATATAAATTATATAATATATATATATATATATATATATATATATATATATATATATATATATATATATATATATTATATAAAATATATATATATATATATATATATATATATATATATATATATATATATATATATATATATATATATATAACCAAGAATCGAAATGGTAACTAAAGGAAAACAAACATTTTTAATTTGTGTTCATTAAAAAAAGGAGCGATTTCTACATCAATATTTCTGAGAAAAAGTCATAGCATTGTCACATTTTTTTTTTTAATGAATCTTTGTGTATTTTCTTGGAAATTCTATAATGTTGATTCTGCGCACTGCAAATTTTCATTCTTACATATATAATCACTCAGTTTTCTTCAAATAATGTAAAATATATAATATGACTCTTCTAGTCAAAATATGTCGAGGCCACATTTTGAATTTTAAAAAAATATTTGATTTAAGAATTAACAATGAACAGCAAATTCTACAAAAATATACAATACTACTATCAATGCAAACATATGTATTATGCTTAAGTAATCACAAACCAAGCATTACAGAGATTGGGTGTACTGATCAAGGTGATAATTAAATCATATTCTTATAATAATTGATGAAATTTAATATCCATAAAAACTTATTAATTACCGTAAAACGGGGTTACTTTGGCAGTTGTTCGTTTTGTTTTTTTGAAAATTGTTTTTTATTCCTTCTATTTTTTGTTCGCGTTTTTTTCAGGTTCTTTTCTTGATCACAGCTTTAAACTATTAGAAAAATGCCGCTCCACTACATTAAGAAAAATGGGGGCTGTACATACGGTAACTACACCCCCCAGCAATTAGAACAAGCGTTAGCTGCCATAAGGTGCTCAAACCTAGGCGAGTCGCCGATTCAAAATCTTCTGTGGAACCCTCCAAAATAAGTTGTTCGGAAGGCACACCTAGACAATAGGTCATCCGATTGTATTTACCCAAGAGGAAGAGCAGTTCCTGAAACACACGCTGACGACGGTCAGCAATTGGGGCTTTCCACTAACAAAAGTGGATATGCGTGAAGTGCTACACAAATACCTAGAAATACAAGGACGCAGGATAAAAGAATTTTGTAATAATACACCTGGACCTGATTTTGTTCAGCATTTCATATTACGAAATAGTCTAAGTGTCCGCTTAGCTTCAAATATTAAACGTGCTCGTGCTGCTGTAGGAATACAAGAACTTAATGAGATTTTCACGAATATTATGTTATGGCATTTTTGAAAGAAATTGGTCAAAATCCAAATTGAAAACGCTGCCAAAGAAGATCTTAAGAGCAGTCTACTTTCATGTTTTAAGCGGAATACATGTCATGCCAAAGTTACCCCAATCGTTTGCCTACTTTGGCAACCTCTCAACAATTTTTTTTCTCAGTTACCTCTTAATATTTTCCATTCAAATATTTTGCATTTACAGCCTTATTGATATTTGTTACAATGATATTTTTTCTTGTGGATTATTGGCGAAGGTTTTAGATTTATTGTCAAATATGTCCCGAAATCTGCCAAAGTAACCCCGTTTTACGGTACATTTTTAGTATTCAACGTTTCTCAAACGTTTTTCATTTAACTACCTACTTAAATAAATAAATATTATATATATATATATATATATATATATATATATATATATATATATATATATATATATATATATATATATATATATATATTGAATTTCCAGCAATATCAAGCATTTTGTGATTATAATAAAACTTTCTTATGAACTTGAAATTTTGTTACAAATTGTATCAATAAATTTTACAAAAAGAATTTAAGTTGATTCAGGTTATCAAATCAATAACTACTATTCAGAGTTATTGCAAAATTTCTCAACACTAAAACATAGGTATAATAAAGATATCAAACACAAGAAGAAAATAGTTCTTCCAATATAACCCAGCGCACGTACAGTGACAATAAAATAATAGATCATTGTTGAAATCTCTTCCTGTTTACAATAAGATAAGGATTTATGCTACTATAGTGGCCAGTTTGCAGTCTACCTGAAATCTGATTTAGGGAAATACCACTGTTAGGTCAACGTGTTATTGGGTTTTCCATAATCTTGAGGTAAATTCTACGACACAGTAAATATCCCAATATAAATCGAGTGGAACGTCGGATTTCCCAAAGAATACCCTTAGTTGAAATGTTTCAAATGGTTAAGAACCATTTTTGTGAAGAAACAAACTTTGCGGATCCTGTTTTCTCTGAATTAATAAACCCTCTTCTTTGATGTATTTTTTGGTAACTATAAATGAGCAATATACTTTGTTATTTATCAGTCGAAATGTTTTGTTTCTAATTCATAGTTAAATTGTATTATCACAAAGTAACGAATAAATCTATCCAATTTATATTCTCTATAGCACCTCGAATTCAATACAACAATAAAAATTTTCTTATACTTAATTTTTGTACAAGGTGAAATTACCTAATATATCCTAAAAATTTAAATTGTTTTGTTATAATTTATTTGACTTGCTACATTTTTATTAATCAATTATCTACAATTTTTCACATTAATTGTTTATTCATTAGAAAAACATACTCTACACAATATATATATATATATATATATATATATATATATATATATATATATATATATATATATATATATATATATATATATATATATATTTATTCGAATTGTTGTTGCCTGTGATCTATTTTTAATCTCTTGATAATTATTAGCAATAACAGGCTGGTTGAATCTTAAAAAACTCGATTTTATTAAAAAGTTGACGTTTCACTACGACATTCGTAGTTTTTCAAAACTTTTGAAAAAATTGAAATCTCCTTGACATTTATTGATTTGAAAAAATTTGAATAGACAAAGACTGCTTTGTCTCGCTAAAATTTTTTTCCGAATGTGGTTGTTCTTTGTTATTTATTACGTGCTATTCAGTCTAATATCAACATTCAAAATTGTTATCATTAGATGGCAAGGGAAACCACAGAAACCTTTACCTACGTAATGTTCGAAAATAAAAATAATAGGGTACTATTTTCATCTCCAAATTTTCAATCCAATGCTTTGCTACGCCGTTCTGATGAGGACCAAAGAGTCTAAAAACGTGTCAACGACTGCTTCCATATAAACGTTCTATACCAATAATTCTGCTCTACTTTTTTAATATTTTCCTGCGACTAATTTCTTTGTTGTTAGATAAATAGTACCCTATTATTTTTATTTTCGAACATTACGTAGGTAAAGGTTTCTGTGGTTTCCCTTGCCATCTAATGATAACAATTTTGAATGTTGATATTAGACTGAATAGCACGTAATAAATAACAAAGAACAAGCACATTCGGAAAAAAATTTTAGCGAGACAAAGCAGTCTTTGTCTATTCAAATTTTTTCAAATCAATAAATGTCAAGGAGATTTCAATTTTTTCAAAAGTTTTGAAAAACTACGAATGTCGTAGTGAAACGTCAACTTTTTAATATAATCGAGTTTTTTAAGATTCAACCAGCCTGTTATTGCTAATAATTAGCAAGAGATTATATATATATATATATATATATATATATATATATATATATATATATATATATATATATATATATATAATTAAGTATATAAGTGTTACATCATTTTCGAATGATATTTTTGAATAATAACGTAAAAGCTACATTAAGGAGTTTCAGAAATACTTTAGTATTTTGATGATTTGCAATCTGGCTTTATGTTCAAAGGCCCATCTTTATTTTATGATAATATGCTCTTTATTTGTTCTACTGTTTCACTTCTACAATTTATTCTTTATTAATTCGATAATAACAATACGTATACAATAATGTAAATAAAACTTGTGTTTTTGTATTTCACTTTATTTTGTTAAACATAACAATTGTTTCGCTAAACATATTGGCTTCTTCAGGTGAGTAATTTAAACTGCCAGTTTGCTTAGTTTAAATTACTAAAAAAATCGTAGATAATTGATTAATAAATATGTAGCAATTCAAATAAATCCACTGTCTTTGGCGAAACAATTGTTATGTTAACAAAATGAAGTGAAAATAAAAAAATAGAATTTTTTTATTTTCTGGCGAGTCTAAATATTTGTCGGCTGAACGCAATGAGGCCGACAATTTTAGACGAGCCACAAAAAGTGCTTTTCTTCGAATAAAACATGCGATTTTTTCCGCAGACGGTGTTCAAACGATAGAATAAAGATAATATTTTTGAAAAGAATTATATGTAAAAAAAAGTAAAACTAAATTGCTTTGCTTACTGGTTTTGTAGGTGTCAAGGCAACAGAAATTTGACAATTCAACAAAATAATTGTCAGAAACATTTAAAGTCACTTATATACGCATTATAGGACTGTGAGTTTTTGGTAAGTACCCGAGTATTAAGAAATAACTTGTTGCAGTAAAATATATACGATGTTTCTTATAGACGTTATGTCGGATTCGACACCCAATTGTTCGCCGCCCGACGTTTTTGATATTGCCGTGAGAGTACGAAAAAGTGTACTTTTTTGTACGCTCACGACCGGACAAAAAAGTAAAAACAAAATGACGTCTGTGAAATCAAACTTCAATACGAATACAGCTCATGTACACGCCTAGCACTTCTGTCGTGTCAGTCACCAAGTGTCTGGAGTGTGGAAAACTAATTACTAAAATCATTGAAACAGTTTATTGAACAAAAACAGGAACAGAATTCAAATCGTATATCAAACTTCCTCTTCTTTTAAGTGTTAATTGAAGTAAGCAAATAAATAAAGTGGCTACTGAACGCATCCATCTAGCCCACAAAAATCAACCGGAAATCAATTCGGCCATTTCGCAATACTTATTTCTGCGTCATGGTGGAGACGAAGGTAACTCACTCGACGGTCGCTTTTTATTTCGCGCTTCCGTTTGCTTTATATCGGTGATATTTTTGTCATCTTCATTGAATCGCCCACTCGAATACTTGTTTCGAATTTATTTATCGTTTGCCGCCTGTCATTTCTTGAAACGGAGCGTATAAAGGGTATCCATATCAGATACATTTATTAGAAAAATCAAGAAAAGTGTGAGGAAATCGTCCAAATAAATTAACCGGTATATGAAAGAGAGAAAAACAAGTGTCCAACAGTTTTTAAAATATAATATGATAAGTTAAATATGTCGCTGTTGATTTTTTAATTATCGTAATAAATGTTCTTGATTCTATAAATACGTAGTGGGCGTTTCGAAGTGCGACGACTGCTGTAGCTTTTTAGTCGTATTTTCACAGAAAATACATACTATTGCAGTGTATTGAAGGAAAGCAGTCAGGTGTGGAAGTAGTTTCTTTTAATCTGTTTTAGACCACAATTTTCTAAAAAGCTTTCTCCTCATATATATATAAATATATATATATATATATATATATATATTATATATATATATATATATATATATTATATATATATATATATATATAATATATATATATATATATATATATATATATATAAAATAGATAGATATATATAGCTATATATATATATATATATATATATATATATATATATATATATATATATATATATATATATAATAGATATATATATATATATATATATAGGGCCGTATCCAGGGAGGCGCCAGAGGGGGCTGAGACCCCTCTGGAATTATCTAAGCCGCCTCTAGAAAAGATACCAGAATTATTACAAACCAAAAATGTTTATATCTGCGTTGAAACATAAAACTACCCTAGTTACAAACAAAAGTTCCTAATTGTAAAACTGACTTAAAATTATTTATTTGTGGCATCTTTTAACCCGCAAAACATTTCATCCTTAAATGAAATAGCGACAAACGAGCGGCTACCATCAGGGCTGCCATATTTTTCAGAGCCGTGGTGCACTTTAGACGCTAATTTGTCGCCCAAAAGCGCAACCGTGGTTGCGACATGTTAACAGGGAAACATTGGTAACAAGTATTCTTCATATAAAATTCACTTATTCTAGGAGTTATTTCATACGTGTTTTGCTGCTAATTTTTTGCAGAAAATCACAATTATTAATTTTTTTCGCAATTGCACGAAAAAATAGTGAACCCAACATGTTGCCTACTCGTCCGAAAAACAATAATAGGTATTTTCGGGACTTTTTACTTAAATTACTATTACAATCATTCTGTTTACGATTCTGTTACAAATATCTTTATTTTCATATAAACTGTTCACAAGACATCATTACATCATCATCATCTTTGTATGTGCTTGAAGTTGTGGATTCGTTCTGCTACTGATACATATCAGAATTAAATTTTGCATACATAGCTTTGCTAGGCTCAAATTATTTGAAGCAGATCTCACTTATTTCCAAGTGAGATCTAATAGACACAGCGGAATTTAAAATTTTTATTATCATTTTATTTCGAATTTTACATTTAACAATATTAATCAAATAATGAAAATATCGTCTCCACGAATGAATTGGATGACGTTTATATTTAATGATGAAAGTACATTTTTATTTTTTTCTTAATATTTTTTATTTTTATTAGTTTTATTTATTTCGAATTTTCTAAGGGAGATTTTTCGTTTATTATTTTTATTAGAATAAATTTTTTTATTTTTCCAAAATGTTTTTCAATTAATATTCGTTTTCCAGTATACACTTCTAGGTAAAAAAACAGAAAAACCTATGTATTCCTATCTTTTCTTCACGTATATTTATTTTATTACTATGTAAAAAAACAAGCCCCTTCAAGAATTTGTTCAGCCCCCTCTAGAAAGCAGTGCTGGTTACGGGCCTGATATATATATATATATATATATATAGGTATATATATTTATATATGAGAAGAAAACTTCTTAGAAAATTGTGGTCTTAAACAGATGAAAAATATATATTATATAAAACTTGAGGAGGCTGTTGTGAACCTAAAAAATGAAGCAAGCCCAAAGGGTCCCCGAATCAATGAAGCAAAGACAAAATGGACTTTTTTAATGGGTGGCGAAAGACGTGGAAATTATGAACATATCCAAAATTTAGCCTACAAAGAATTTTGCATTCCCGAACTTCCCGAAATTGACAATATTAAAAATTTGTATATGGATTGAACGTTAGAAATAGTTATTTTCCTAACAAGTGTGGAAAGAGATATTTTCCCGCACGAAACTGCCGTTACCCGAACGACGCGAAGCGGAGTTCGGGTAAGCAGTTGAGTGCGGGAAAGACTCTTTCCGCACGAGGAACAATATTTTTTCTTCAAGCGCTTATTTTAACGGAGATTTTAACACGGAGATTTTAACACACCGATGAAATTCGATTTGATGTATTCAAATAATTTCATACTAATGACATATTATGTTAATTCACATGTCGTTTCCATAGTACCGTCGTCGGTGGCGTTCGGTGCATAGAGACATATCATTATTCAGTTTATTCTCTAATAAAAGCGTGCGGGAAAAATCCCTGCTATTCCATTTCCGCACGCAAACGCGTGCGGAAATGGAATAGCAGGGGTTTTTCCCGCACTGTTTGGCAATGTGACTCTTCACGAATTGAAATGCGTGTGGGAAAAGGGATGAAAGCGCACGCTTGTAGAAAAATTACCTTTACGCATTATAATTTTTTCTTAATCTGTCATTTTTATGTAAGGATTTCTAGCTGTTTCGTGGTTTTTGGAGTTTCGCGTACCTCCACAAACAGCTACTGCAGATTGAGTTAGAGCGATGCAACTTCGTACGTGGATTGAGTTGATATTTTGATATTTGGTGGTTTAAACTATTGTCTTTTAACACCGCAATATTATTGTAGAAATTAAATATCTTGTCATGATTTCTAAGGATTTGCTCACCTCCAAAGCATTTCCAGATTCACAGAGAGGGTTAAAATTTCGTACGTGGATTGATTTGGTCTTAATGAAGTGCATTTTGATAATTTCAACAATTTTTCAGAACTGGTGCCTTCTCATTGTAGAGATTTCAATTTTTTTCCTAAGTTTCAAAGCTAGTCTCACCTCCACAGCCTCTTAAAATTAGAGGTTAAAGAAGAAACAATTGTGGAAAATACGACCCTAGTGATGAAGCTTTTCACACGTTTTTTATTGTGATGTGTACCTGACAAATTTGGTTTTGAAGTTATTCAGTTTGTCTGTTATGTTTATTATTTATACTTATTATGATTTCTTTGTTGAAAGACTGTTTCTAAAGAATATTGTTGAATTGATATATCAGCTAGTTATTTAAGTAAGAATTGTTTTATTAAATTATAATTTGACTCTGTTATATATTCTAGAACAATAGAAGTTTGATATTGGATTATTTTCATATCGACATGGAAGAAATAAGTTAGATGAGTTGATAAATATTATTCGATTTAAAATAAATAAAGTACCTCATTGTCGAAGTTTTCATGCTGAATTTAACACCTGAAGATACTGAAATTGATCGAAACGTGTATCATGTTATTATTCTTTTAATGCCAACTGTAATAATTATTTATTATCTATATTTCATCCTATTCTCTACTTCAATAGTGGTTAATACAACAGTATAATATAATGAAATATAAATATTGAATGTCGACTTTCACACTTTGTTATTTGACTTGCTGGAACAGTTGCGTGAGAATCAACATGACAACGTCTTGTATTTTCCAGATATTTTGTCTTCGATTTCTTTCAATTTAAATGGAGGTGTTGAGTCATAACCAGCAGGTTTATTTTCGTTGTTGAAAGCTGGATCAGATATCAAATGCATATAAATGTGTTTACATTATTATGTTCCCCGCGATCACTAGTATCACCGGGGAGTAAATGAAAAAAATTTGTTTATTTATCTACATAATGTAACACCCCCACTTGCTTGTGAAATGTCGCCTGTTTTTAGTCGAACGTATACAATTTGTAATACGGCGACTGAATTGACATTTAATGTGTCTCCATTTACTGCAACGTATACAAATATTATTTCCGGCGAAGGCGGTCTGGTTTTGATGATTTTCATGGGAAATATGAAAGAAGACCGTTTCATTAGTAGGAGCAATAATTTCGTGCAATGTGATTCAAACTTATAAAATGTTTCTTTTTCGGTTTCATTAATTTAATTGAGATATACCTATTAGAATGGGTTATTATTAAGACTACTATAATTAAAACTACTTTAAAAATATAGTTTTGTAAAAGTTTAAATACTTTTCAAAGTAAATATATCAACACTGATTTTTGTAATCCATATACTGTCTAATGAAGTTGAAAATATCTACATAATATCATATAGAATATTTCTTGATGGTGTGATAGATTAAAACAAACTGAAATTGAAAGAGTGTTAACCAAGGGAGAAAAATTGAGTACAAGGACTAAGTGGCGATATCAAAAAATTTCAATTATCAATATTGTAAGTCAATTATAAAATATCTTAATACACTAATAACTCTATTAAACAGATTTAGTTAAATGGTAATAATATTTATTAGTTATTTATGTACCAAATGCGTTACTCGGGCCGAGTGTTACCCGATGGGCGTTAGGATATAGTAACGCACGTGGTGCTTACAAGATTTTATTTTTTACGAAAAAATTATTTTATTTTAATGAAAAATCGATTTTAAAATCGGTTCATTGCTCCTATTTCCATTTTCCTTCTCATATAGTAGGCATGTCATTAGTTGATATTTTGACGTTTTTGAATATTTTTGTCACAATATTTAGTGAATGTCATTGCTGCTTTCTTTGTGTAGTCTTATAGAAATAATGGAAATGAAAATGAATTTACCCAAGAATGTAATAGAAAATGCAGCCAAAGCTGCGAATAATTAATTGGCGGAGAAATCCAGAGTCGTATACGACAAGGATTATGAAGTATTTAATCAATGGAAGTTGCTTCATCTCTCCTCGTACAATGAGAGGGTATTATGATCCATTATGCTCGCTCATTACGTCCTAGGGCATAATGAGTGTGTTTATAGCAACAGTAACTAAGGTAAAATCAACAAATAATATACAAGTGAAGAATAAAATAGTTTTCGAAGTAAGTACATATATCAATAGTGATTTTTGTATTGAATATACTGACCAATAAAGCTATATTTTCAGCTTTATTAATCAGTATAATCAATACAAAAATCAGTATTGATATATCTACTTCGAAAAGTATTTTATCCTATAGAAAATTATATATAAATAAAAAAAATATGTAGTAGTCTTAATAATATTTTCGAAAATTATTTTTATAACTAATTGAAGTTGAAAGGGTTAACCGAGGAAGAAATATTGTGTTCAAGGTCTAAGTGGCGATATTAAGAAATTTCAATTATCAATATTGTAAGTTAATAATAAAATAATCTAAACACACTAATAACTCTATTGAACAGATTTAGTTAATTGGTGATAATATTTCATAATTTAAACCATTTTCAAGAATGTAAATAAAACTTGGGTTTTTGATTTTCACTATACTTTGCAAAACATAATAATCGTTTCCCCAAACACAGTAATTTCTTCAGATGAGTAATTCAAACTAACTTTCCAAATTGAATATCTTATGAATACAGAAATGGGAAATACAAATGAGGATGGGGAAACCTAAGGGTAATCTATTGGCAGGTAGATAATTGTATAAAAGTGGGTAAACATAACAGGTATACAGGCTGTCCCATTTTCGATGTCCTTACGGGGTAACTCGCTTATTTTTAAAGATAAAGATTTGCGATTCTCGCGAACGTTGGCTACTTTTTTGTGAATCTCAGATACCGTAAACAAAATTTTCATAGCTTGCTTCGTTTTTGAGATACAGGGCGAAGTTGAAAATATTGCATTTTGGCCCCACTCCTGTATCACAGCTGTCTTTTAACTTATAGAAAAAGTAAAAACTGTTTTTTATACACTTTTCTACGTAGAATCCAGTGGCGAAGTCAGATTTTTGAAATGAGCTGTCATTGTTTAGGTATAACCCAATGTTATAATTTTTTAAAAGGAACACTCTGTATATTTTTCCATATTCAAAACATAAATGTTTTGTGCTTTTCAAAAATATATAATACTTATATAAAATTTTTAAGTATTAGCCCTGTATTTAGATAATTTTCTTTTTTTTATGTCAAGTCAAGACAAATATCACTTTGATAGATCGTTCGACGCAGTAAACAAATATATCACTTCCATTTATATAGGTAAGAATGAAAAGTTTTCATTAAAAAATATTGTTTAATATACGTTATTAAACAATTTGACAAAACAATAAATTTAAACTAATGAAACACTATTTATCAACTATATACGCTCTGGACCTAATTAGTAGGTGGCTATGAAAAAAAAGCAAGTGCAGAAGATTTATAGTTCCTGTCAAATTGTACAAATTTTTCTTACAATGGCGAATGATAATCCAGTATATCAAAACTACGAAAAATTAGATATGGTTGGGATATATTACCAAGTTGGTTTGAATTCAAATCAAGCGATGGACCTCTATTTTGAAAGTTATTTACTATTATTCAGTTACTGGGTGTCAGATAATAATAGAAATTTTAAGTTTCCTTTTTCGGATCTTTTGAAAAGCCTAGGCCAGAAAGTTATAGAAAAGAAAATGCCGAAAATGATGAAATTAGTGTCCTCACAAAGGTAGAAGAGAACAAAAATACTTGCAGAGAAATTGAAGATTCGGTTGGCATTCCAAGGGTTTCCAAGATATTAAAATATATATATATACATATATATATATATATATATATATATATATATATATATATATATATATATATATATATATATATATATATATATACATATATATAATCTTTTGATAATTATTAGCAATAACAGGCTTGTTAAATCTCAAAAAACTCGATTTTATTGAAAAGTTGATGTTTCGCCACAACATTCGTGGCTTTATCAAAACTTTTGAAAAAATTGAAATTTCTTTGACATTTATTGATTTGAAAAAATTTGAATAGAAAAAGACTACCATGTCTCACTAAAATTTTTTTCGGCTGTGGCCGTTCTTTGTTATTTATTACGTGCTATTCAGTCCAATATTAATATTCAAATCTGTTATTATTAGATGGTAAGGGAAACCACAGAAACATTTACCCACGTAATGTTCGAAATAGGTTCAAATTATTTTGATTTTGAAAAGTCAAAGGATAGGGTACTATTTATCTTGTTTTCAAAAATTTCTCATTGCGGCTGTGGCCGTCTTCAGTTATTAATTACGTGCTATTTAGTCCAATATCAACAGACAGGTCCGTTGATATTAGATGGGAAGGGAACCACAGAAACCTTCACCCACGTAATGTACAAAATAGGTTTAAAATATTTGATTGTTGAGATTCAACAAGCCTGTTATTGCTAATAATTATCAAAAGATTAGAAATATTTCACAGGCAACAACAATTCGAATGAATATATATATATATATATATATATATATATATATATATATATATATATATATATATATATATATATATATATATATATATATATACCCCTACATATCCCAAGCTATACATCATCTACACCCAAGTGAAACTGAGAAGAGTTTTGTAGGTGGTATATTGTCCGATTTTGTTTCGTTTTTGTAGGAAGATTAGTCTACCGTATTTTCGACGGTAACTTGAATCATCAAAGATATTTGAAAATTTTGGATGATTTTCTTTCTGAACTACTTTACGAAATTCCGTTGGCTCAATATAGAAAATATTTATCCTAATGAAAGATTCTAAAACCAGTGTATTGATAAAAAATTACCCCATTAACTGGCAACCAAGATCCCCTGACTTATCTATATTAGATTTCTCTATATGGGGCTACATAAAAAATAAAATAAACCACACGCGGCACGAAAATCGAGATGCTCTGATGAATGCCACCAGAGAAGTTTTCGAAGTAATATGAACAATATTTACAAAACATTTTCAACAGAAAAATAATAGAACTTTGTTTTGTAGCAGTATTACATACAAGTTTCTATTTTTGTTTTAATCATCAAATATATCTCTGTTTAGTAACTTATATTAAATAATATTTTTTTAATGACTACTTTTCATTCTTACTTATATAAATGGAAGTGATATATTTGTTTACTGCTCCGAACGATCTATCAAAGTGATGTTTGCCTTGACTTGACATAAAAAAAAGAAAATTATCTAAATACAGGGCTAATACTTAAAATTTTATATAAGTATTATATATTTTTGAAAAGCGCAAAACATTTATATTTTGAATATGGAAAAATATACAGTGTGTTCCATTTAAAAAATTATAACATTGGGTTATATCTAAACAATGATAGCTCATTCCAAAAATCTGACTACGCCACTGGATTCTACGTAAAAAAGTGTATAAAAACAGTTTTTACTTTTTCTATAAGTTAAAAGACAGCTGTGATACAGGAGGGGGACCAAAAGGCAATATTTTCAACTTCGCCCTGTATCTCAAAAACGAAGTGAGCTATGAAAAGTTTGTTTACGGTATCGTGAGATTAACAAAAAAGTAGCCAACGTTCGCGAAAACCACAAATCTTCAAAAATAAGCGAGTTACCCCGTAAGGACATCGAAAATGGGACAGCCTGTACAAAGATTCAATATTTCACTAATATGAATTTAACAAAGGAGAATCCTCCATATCTAAGTGATCATTCAATAAATTATAGACCTTTTCCTAAAATTGATTTCAAGGGCTTCTAAAAAAATTGGTTTATAGATTTTCTTCTGAATTCTTTATTGAGGCTATTAGACCAGGGTAGAAGCCTTTAAAAATGATAAAAAGTGAAAAAAAATAATAGTAGGGCGAAACTCTTTGGAAAAGGAGGAGAATATAATAAAAATGAAAGAAAAAATAATTTACGGGCGATCTGAGGTCGGGAAGGGGGTGAGTTTTTGAGGGTAAAAACGATTTATCCCGATTTCCAGGAAAACTACAAGTCCTAAGGAAAAAAGTCAAATAGCAAAGTTGTAGGTAATAAAAATATCTACAACTTTTGTATTTACATTTTTTTCACATAACCTCAAAATTTATGTTAAGAATTCAAAAACCCAGGTTTTTGGTTTTTTATTTTTATCTTTTACAGAAAAAAATTTTTTAACGAAATTTGGTGAGAAGTTACCTTTTTATGTCTCAAATACACTGTAATTTATTTTATTTGAAATATTCATTTTTTCACCTTATTTTGACTCAACATCGAAAAAACACCCTAATTTTCAATCGAAAATTTTTTTTTTTTCAAAAAGTTGGTATTCTTTATGTTCGCTAAAATCTCTACTTTTCGATGATTTATACATTACTATAGTAAATGCTCTAAGAAAATGCAAAAAATCGAAAAAAATGCAAAAAGTCAAAATTTTAATTTGGCAGAAAAATGAAACGGTGGAAGAGATCATGAATAAATATTTGCGCTATGTAGGAAAACATTACGCAGAAAGCAGCTATATTATTTGTGATGAGTACCTCGAAATCAAAAAATCAATTTCTGTCACAACAGTACCAGCAGTTAAGCCATCTAAAAGAGGAGAAAGTAGTCGTAGAAAATCCTCAGACAATATTCCAGAATTCGATTATCAAAACCATACAAAAATACCATTTTTGCAAGAAAAATTTTTATCTAACGAGAAAAACAGAGACAAAATAACTAAAACGTTAATGTAAAGATTACAGTCACAAGGATTTTCATGTAAACAAGTAGAAGAAAATGCTGATGCATAATTTTGATAATCGAATTTTGGAATATTATCTGAGGTTTTTCTACGACTACGTTCTCCTCTTTTAGTTGAATTAACTGCTGGTACTGTTGTGACAGTAACTGATTTTTTAATTTCGAGGTTCCCATCAAAACAATATAGCTGCTTGCTTCATAATGTTTTCCTACATAGCGCAAATATTTATTCATGATCTCTTCCAATGTCGAATTCGAGTTTTTTTCGATTTTTTGCATTTTCTGAGAATATTTACTATAGTAATGTATATACCATCGGAAAGTAGAGATTTCAAAGAACATAAAACACACCAAGTTTTTGAACAAAGCTGATATTTTGACAGAAGAATTTTTGATTGAAAATTGGGGTGTTTTTTCGATGTTGAGTCAAACTTGGTTTTTTGAATTTTTCACATAAATAGTGAGGTTATGTGAAAAAGTGTGAACACAGAAGTTATAGATCTTTTCATTACCTACAACTTTGCCATTAGAGTTTTTTCCATAGGAATTATAGTTTTGCCGGAAATCGAGATAACCCGTTTTTTACCCTTAATTTTTTTGGTTCCAAAAATTATCGACCCTGGTCTATATGATTATGTTCCAGAAGGTGTGATGAGAATGTCGAATCTATTTTTTCCGTATCGTAACTTCTTTTATGTTTAGATATTCTAAATCCGAAGTTTCTGCCGATTTGGCCAACATATACCATTACCGCATGTAGCTTATAAATACCTGATTTATTATAGGGTGTATTTCTTTTATACTGATCTAAAAATATCTATTTTTTTTTAAATAGTCGAGTCTCTATAGATCATTTTTATATTCGATATTTCGCTATAAAAAATTACGTAGTATTCTACTGTTGCAGATATAAGCTATGCCAATACTGAAAATCGTAATACCTACATAACATTAGAATAAAATTCACTTTTTTCACAACAATTTTCAACAATTTTAAATTTTTGATATTTTTGCTTTTATTTAGATTTAATGCATTAGTTGTTATCTTATTGTTATTTTGTTTTTCATCATTCAATTCCAATTTGACCTGATCTTGATAACGAAAAAGTGCCTTTTGGTTGAATAAATTGTTTTCTCTATTCGCCTCCATTTTTATAAAGAGGTTTATTTCTTTTTCGTGTTGTTTGAGAAATTGTGCACGTACACATTTTATTCAAATTTAGTTAGAAATTTGAAAATTTTTTACGTGAACTGTGTAATATTGTGGAAGTGCACCACTGTAGTGCACTTAGATTCAGTTGACGTTAGAATAAGGGGTTTATTGATTTCTTCTATGCCCACAATTTTTATCTTAAAAAAATTTCAATCGTTTTTGGCGATTTCCAAACTGTGCTCATCTCTTCAACTACTCAAAATCAAAAAGCTGAAAATTTGTACGTAAATTCGGTTGATTTTATGAATATGGGATTTTAAATGATTTTACTTACCGCAGAAAATCTTATTTAACAATTTCATGTATTTTTGTAGGTATTCGTGCGTTTTTCATCTCTTTAGCCCTTCCAAATGAACTAGGGGGTAAGGAATTTTTATATAAAAAGAACGAAACTGAGGAGAAAATACGACCTACGACGAAAAGCACTTTTGCTCATGCTTTTTTGTTATTTCGTATTTTTCATTCATAATTTTAATTTTTTGTAGTTCATTGCTGTTATTATTACCCTCATATTTCCCTTATATTCAGTATTGTTGAAGAGCGAATAGTTTTCCTTGATTTGAAAATTAACACAAAAGATCGTATAGAAATATTCCATAACATATAGTTTCTGTTTTCAGTAAGTGTCATTGTTCAGGAAGTCCCTGATAAGACATCTGTGGAGTTAATTTTTTCAAAATGCTTGTACGTACCTTCGATAGGACTAAGTTACTGAACATACAAGATTTACATAAAGAACAAAAAAAAAAGAATATATATATATATATATATATATATATATATATATATATATATATATATATATACGAGCATTCCCCATATAGTACATTCTCTATCCCAACGAACTTCGCTCTTCATAGATCAAGTAATGAAATATTAATTCATAAATACTGACCTAAGCCAACTCGATTTTCGAACCCAGACCAACGATTGAACAAGTAGAATCGATATATTATATGTTAACCAATTCCCAAAAACCTCATCATACCCCGAATCCAGTATTAGTTACTATATTGCAGGTATGTTTTTCCTGAACCGAATATTGCTCTTCTTTACAGATATTATTCCCCCTTTTCTCAATACCCAGGGTTTTGTCACTTTGGTGGAATTCCCAATGGTTTTCCCCATTTGCCTGCCCTTCAGCACTCAGCTTGTCAGTTGTAAACTAACAGTTCTAGGTACGTGGAATATCTCGATTCTCGAAGGTTCTGGAATTTCCATTGTAAAGTGAGTTATAAAGATTTCCGAATGTATAATTTATACGTACATCAATTTAAAGCAGATATAAAATATTACAACATCCCTTATCTCTAAATCAGGAATGTAATTACTGGCAACATGTCGTTCTAATTTTATATGAATTCATTGATTTTCAAATCGTTCAAAATAAAATAAATACGTTATTTGAACTCAAGAAAATTTGACTATATCTTGTATAAATAAGTAAATGAATAAATATATATATATATATACGTATATATATATATATATATATATATATATATATATATATATATATATATATATATATATATATATATATATATATATATATATATATTATAAATAAATCTTATTATTTTGTCGATATCATAAGAAAATGTAATTGGAAATATATTATGTTACAAAAAATTGTTTCATATTTTTGATATCATGCAATATTCCTTTGTAGGTAATGTATATATTTTTAATTAAGTTCTATATTTCATTTTGCAATTATCCATTATTTTTATCATTTTTTTCACGACAATAAGATATATATTTGTATTTAAAATCAATGAAAAATTTGACTTATCTACTTAGTTTAATAAACTAAAGAAATCTTTGGGTGTCAGAAAATTGTTTCAAATTAAATTTTTCTCTTCTAAATATATATGGAACACAAAAAATTATTCGGAAAACTTATTTCCAAGGTATTGCTCTCATGAAAGTAACTTAAAATACTTATATTATTTAGCTTCACCAGAACAGAAATAATCTTGAATATTATAAAATAATAATAATAAATCAAAAAACCAAAAAAATTAGGAATTTATATATAAGTATAAACGTGATTTTTGTTATAAATTCTAGGTAGACGTTTCAAATCTGACTTTTAGAACACAAATTTACCTTCGATAAAAAAAAACAGATTAACATTACGCAAATTATTTGATTAATGGGACCACCTATTTTAATTAGTAAATAAGGAAAATAAGAGACTGAAATTTGGTTTCCTATAATCATTAACATATTGAAATATTCAGATATTTTCTCAATAGTCGAGTAGTCAAGTATATAGGTAACCACAACAACGCTCTTAATATATTTATTCAAATTATTCCTTAAATATTTGACAATACATTGCAAGTTTATATTTTCAAATAAATTGTTAGTGCCTGTATTTTCAACAGGAGATACATTTGAAACATTCATCAAAACATTAAGCATAATATGACTGAACCTGGGAATATACCTTAGTATTTTGTAATTAATCGAAACATTATCCAAAGTCATACAACTTTTGGAACCAATTCAATACATCGAGAAAACACTTAAGATCAACATGTAACTTCAAACCAAATGACTTGACTGAATCCTTTGAATTATCGACTTTACTATCTCGCTCATCTTAAAATAAGATCCGAGTGAGCTGTGTTCAAGTTGTTACAATAAATTACGCGAAAATTACGTGTAGGGCATCCAGCTTCGACAGAGAGTTGGTTGTTTTGGATCAACCTACCGGAAATGCATTAAGACGTTGTTTCCCAGAAGAGGAGAGGCATCGCTTTGTATTTCGCTAGAGTGAATATCTACCTCGTCAAAAATGATATATTATCTCCTACTTCATTCGATTGGAGATTATTTTATGTTATTCTATATATAAAATTTATTAAAATCGACGTTTCTTCAATAATTTTGAATGATCTTCATTGATGTTTCGCAAATCTGATGATGTTAGGAAAAGTGATGGTGTGGAATACTGTATTTTGTTAAAATGAATTTAAACATTTATTTTCACGAGATTTACAAGAAAGTGATGTCCGAAGTTAGTGGAGAAAAATATATATTGACACTAACATTTCTTGAAAAAGTATTTATACTAAACTAAGTAGGACTTATCGAAATGTGAAATTAAGTAGAGTTAATTGTGTAACTACCTGACAAACCATTCAATATTTGATTAAAGGTTTTGAAAAATATGAATATTAAATAAGTGAATAAATAACGTAAACAAAAGAAGCGATATACACGTAATTAAAAAAATTCAATGAGCAAAGGACAACACAATAAGAGCTGAAGAAAAAAATTTCATGTTAGTAAAATTAATAAATTGATACTGCACGTATCGTAAAAATGTGAATTAAGCTTAGTAAATAAAAGACAAGTTCAGACAATAAAGATTGAAAATAATAAATGAATTGTTTTTATAATTTATATCAGTTTGTAAACCACTGTTTTATAAGTCTTGAAGTTAGAATTGGTTATTTATTATAGATTACGTATGATTATGAAGTGGAGAATTGTATAATGTTGACTTATTAAATTTTTTTCCATAAAATTCCAATTTTTAACATCCCTTTACAGCGCACAAAGAATTCCTTTCACAGAAATAATGCTTAGAACACTAACAAATTATTCCTGAAATTTTATCTTCCTACAAATCCAAATATCGCAGAAATAAACGTTTAATTGAAGCTATATTTTGAACAAACATATAATTAATTTCTCGAAAACTGCTGAAGATAAATATAGGAAAGTTTCATACAAAAATACTGATAAAGCAAATGTGCATTAATAGAATCAATATTATACAGGGCGTCTCATTTGAAATATCAAAATTCAGAGGCATTCTACTATATATATATATATATATATATATATATATATATATATATATATATATATATATATATATATATATATATATATATAGAATAAATCAATCTACAGAATTACTAACATCCTTCGTAATTATGTATAATGATACATATTTTTTTGGATAATTGTGAAAGAATAGTTATTTTTTGTTCTTATTTTGTATTCATGTTGATACTGTTATCAGAAAAAGTGTTTTATTGAACATGCCTATAAGGAGAATATTATTTTTGATCTACCAAATCCTGAATAAACTTTGCTCTTCTGAAAAGATCGCTGTTTTAAATAGTTTCTATTTGCTTTTCACGTGATATAATATAAATCCTAATATAAGTAATTCATATTTTTTCATTTAATTTCTTTCAAACTTTTTTAATTCATTTAATTTTGCCTGCTATTTAATACATTATATAAAGTGAAACCGAGTATCCCATGGCACCTCGTATTTTAGATTTATTGTTTCTAGCTAATTAGTCATCTTCAGGAGAAAGTGTATGAAGGAATTTGGGTTCGTGGTCTCAATATGCATACTCCAAGAACGGAATCAATACCACTCAATAACGTTGAAGCTTCAACTTGCCTGCTCTTCTTGTATTACATAAGTAACTGTTTAATAAAATTAATAGCCTCCGGCGAAGTTTCCGAAGACGCAGAAGTGGCAACATCGTTTTTCTACCAACACCTACATTCTATCATCGTACTTCTTGTCTTTCCACACTTCCTCTGGTCTACCGTTGTCGCCACACGCATACACGGTGTCCCAAATAATTAATCGAAATTTAACGCACAACATAATTTCATCGAATCTCCGCACAAGACTTGTATATTTTGAACTGATTGTCATAGCAAGACCGTAACTGTCGTCTTTGACACACAAACGGTCCAATTATGTACTCTTTATGCGTTTCTAAATCCGTATCCCTGGACCAATTTAATTATACATTCCTATAAATGTATCACGTTTCTTTGGATACATGTCACTCCTATTTAGATATAGAATCTAGAAAAATCGGTGTGTTTGAGCCAATTATATTGGACGTAAGGAAAACGGACGGAAAACATATTTCAATGCAGGATTGACTCGTAAGATATCGAATTTCGACTGATCCATCAATTAAGTGGAAAAAATGTACGAAAATAATCCGTCTGCATAAGCAACTTGATTAATAATATTCGGTTTCATCCAAACGTGTCATCTTAAATAGCCAAGAAAATGTATAAGTATTTGCAATATTGATCTTTTTGTCTGTCTATATATTTTATGGAAAACAATTTAGATCTCGCACAAACAGTCAGTGGCGGATTGAGGCTTTTCGTCACCCTAGGCCCTGTTTGATGCGCCGCCCTTTGTGTTGACAGGAATTTCATTAATTTTGATCCAATATTTTTACTCTAAAATCTTTTTATTTCATAGAAATATAATAAAATGATATTTAATACATGAAAATATACCGTATTTTTATTTCCAACTGAAAAAAAATCAAGAAGTTATTTATATATAAAGTAATATCAAAACGCTTTATACATGTAAAATTAACATCACTAAAGAAACAAAAAAAAACGAACATTACTCGAAGATCGTAATTGATCTATTAGAAAATTAATATCTTACCCACAGATTGAAAGTTGAATTGAAAAATTGAATTATAGTATATTCTATAGATAATTTTTTATAAAAACTAATCTCTACCATTTTAAAAAATGGATTGTCTTATTTTTCTCCTTTAAAATTTGGGCATTTCAAAAATTTTTATTTTTCCCTTGTATAATTATATGTTTATTTCACCTTGGAGACGGTTGCTATATACATACTCATTATGCCCTAGGACGTAATGAGCGGACGTTATGGATCATAACGCCCGCTAATTGTACGAGTAGAAATGAAGCAACTTTCATCGATTAAATACTTCATAATCCTTGTGGTATAACTCGTATACGACTCAGGATTTCTCCGACAATGAATTATTCGCAGCTTTGTCTGCATTTTCTATGATATTCTTGGGTAAATTCATTTTCATTTCTATTATTTCTACAAGACTACATAAAGGAAGCAGCAATGACATTCACTAAATATGATGACAAAAATATTCACAAACGTCAAAATATCAACAAATGACATGCCTACTACGACAAGGAAAATGGAAAGTATAGGAGCAAAGAATCGATTTCAAAATCCATTTTTCATTATAATAAAATAATTGTGTCGTGAAAAATAAAATCTTGTATGCAACACGTGCATTCCCTCGGGACAGAGGCCCTAGGGCCGAATGTTTCCCTCCGGGCGTTAGGATATATATAACGCACTTGGTACATAAATATCTATTCCACCTCTCAAATTATGCAGCCCTAAGCCCGTGCCTAGGCGTACATCAAACTTGTAGGCTTTATCACATAAGGAGAACAAAAATTCATCCAATAATAAAAAATCAACAAATAACTCGAGTTAGACCAATTTTTAAATTTTCTATACTAATTAACTAACAAACAACGGAAGAAACCTATAATTATGAAAAGTGGCTTTCCGTTATTGATTATTTCTCAAAATGAACTTCCTACTTGAACACCAATAACAGAATACGAATTCGTATGATACACGTCGATCACTTGGTTAGCATTGTTATCCCAAGTATATATGTTTGATTTTTCAACTAATCTCAATGGAGTTCGAAATTAAAAAATGTTTAAAATTAACTTCTTGACAATATTATAGCGAAGTGAATCGTTTTTCACTTTTGTTCGATTATGTTTTTAGATTAAAAACATTTATTTCAACTAAATATGTCGTTATGATGAAATCATTTAATTTTATTACAAGTTGATTGCTATCAAATTCAAGAAGGAGTTTTCGGAATTCATGGTTTTCTTTACTACTTAAAAATTTTTCTATATGCATAAGGATGCGTAACTTAGAATCTTGAAAACCTAAATTTTACTGGATGAATAAAAACACTACTATTACTTCTGTTCGAGAGGATTCTTGAATAAAATAATATTATAAATCAAGTATACCGCTTCAAACAAAGTTTATTGATGTTCACTTCTAAAACTGATTTGTCTCAATTAACCTAATTTTTCATCTTCATTTCAAGTATGTTTGATAGAATTAGATACATCAAAAGAATTATTCTTTCATCTTTCCCAAAATACTTATAACTTCAACTTCGCAAAGAACTGAATATTTTTTATTTTTGAACTAATTAGAAACATTCCCAAAAATATAAGTGTGACGTTTAGTGTATAAGAATCTCCAGTTTAATTATTTTATTATAGCAATGAAACATGAATTTTCTACTAGAAAAAGAATGAATTTGATAAACGAAAAATATAAAAAAGAATGTTGAATATTAAATTAAAAAGTTTTCAATTTACTACCTCTACTAGAAGAAATTTAGATATGTGAAAGTTTTCGAATTCAGTTCACTTTCTTGTATTTTTTCTGATTTAATGATAAGGTAGATTAATGTTTAAGTTGTGAATAATATATAGATGAGTATTATTGTATAGAGTTGTGCTGTTGGTTTTAGTTTTTTAATGTTGGTATGATTCCATATCCAAGTCAGTTTTTCTTTGTAACTTATGTGTTGTGTTTCTAGAATCAATAAATATTATCTTTCTATTCCATAGAATGAACGAAAGCTAACTTATGTGATAGATAAAAAGTTTTTCGAAAATGCGATTATTCAGGTGTATGCCCTTCAAGTAAAAACCTCAAACCACTTTTATCTAAACACAACATCAACATTGCTTACCGTACCGAAAATGACTTAGGAAATCATATAAAAAATAATTAATAAAATACATAAAAACAATGAATCAGGAGTTTATAAAATTAATTGTGGTAATTGTTATAATTTTTACATTGGTAGAACTTTCAGAATTTTGCAGATCAGAATTTCATAACACAAAGGTAGTTTTGTTAATCAAAAGTCGTATTCACATTATGCAAACCATTCAATCCAAGAAAATCACACATTCAATTTTGAATTTCGAACATTAATTGTTGAAAGTGAGGGTACAGATGAAGAAATACAAACATTCAGGTCTTCTATTGAATAGCCAAATTGATCATACTACAAGCCCCCTTCTGAATCTTTTTAAAATTACCGAACTACCTGACTAGCAGTTTAGAATGGGTTTTTCCTATTTAACTGGTCATTTGTAACCATTCTTGAACCCAAGTAAAACACAAACAATACTTTTCCATCACCCTAATTACACTCGAACACGTAAATTCAACAAAAACAACGTCCGACTAAGGTTATGGGGTGAAAATCTCGAACTACAGGAGGACATTATTTACTTGGGAGTCACATTCAACCAACACAACAATTGGAAATTCGATCTTCAAAACACACTCAAAAAAGTCCGAAACAGATCTAACATTCTATATGCTCTAAGATGGAGAATTCGAGGATGTAATCCTCGAACTCTGTTAAACACGTACAAAACGTTCATAAGACCAGTAGTAGCATATAGATCGTTACTCTATTCGACTTTACCTCGCGGATACGTCCGACAGTTGGAGAGCTGCGAAAGAGCAATCTGCCGTAGTATTTTCCGTCTAGACAGACGTTATCCGTCACACTTAGTACACGATCACGTAAAAATTCCCCCCATTTTCGAACACCTCCAAAATCTCCAAGCTCGATACGCCCATCGTACATTGCACGGTCCCAACATCGAAGCCCGGGCGACGCTCATGACGCCGTGGCACCGTCGACGAAGAGATCTCTGCAGAAGGCCGAAGAAAAGGTTTCCTTTCCCTCCTTCCAGAATCCTCCAAGTGCTTCAGGACCCTCCTGATTAAGTCCTCGACCACCTAGAGGACATACCACTCCTAATCCGCTGACCCGAAAAAGTGCGCGTAGTGCCGAAAGTGCGTGAAACGTCGATAGTGCGAGTAGTGCCAAAAGTGCGAGTAGTGTCAACAGTGCGCGAAAAATCAATCCGTCTCCGAAAAACCGAGTGCGGTTCGGTTAGTGCGCGAAACGTCAGCAAATGTATCTATTGTCAAACCATTTTTATAAATTTATATATAATAAAGTTAAGAATATCAGTACATTGCGTGGGTAAAGGTTTTCTGTGGTTTCCCTTACCATCTAATGTCAGTTGAAATATATTGACCTTGGACCGAATGGCACGTAATTAGCAAAAAAGTCGGCCGCAGCCGCATTCCCCCCAAAGATAGGAAAATTAGGTTTTTTATTAATATTGTAAATGTTAGAGAATTAATTAAGTAAAGCCAGGGTTGAAGAAGGTTGCAAAACCTTAAAACTTCCCACAATAAAATATTTAGCTAGATAACAAAAATGTACCCCATCCCCCCAGAAATCTTGAATAAACGTATTTTGATTGATTGATTGATTGATTGATTGACCATTCTTGTATTTACCTTTTCTACACAATTTTGTCATCTATTTAGGTATTTCTTGTATTCGATATAACGAAGAAATATATTTAGTTTGTATTTAGCATCTGAAGAAGGATATTCGTCATGCATATATTATTTTATTTCTAACTTTTACATTATTTGTTGATTTTACCTTAGATACGGATGCTATAAATACACTCATTATGCCCTAGGGCGTTATGAGCGGGCATTATGGATCATAACGCCCGCTCATTGTACGAGGAGAAATGAAGCAACTGGGTTTCTGGGTTTCTCCGGCAATTAATTATTCGCAGCTCTGGCTGCATTTTCTAGGATATTCTTGGGTAAATTCATTTCCATTATTTTTTTAAGACTACACAAAGAAAACAGCAATGACATTCACTAAATATTATGACAAAAATATTCACAAACGTCAAAATATCAACAAATGACTATGAGAAGAAAAATGGGAAGTATAGGAGCTATGAACTGATTTTAAAATCGATTTTTCATTATAATAAAATAATTTTTCGTGAAAAATAAAATCTTGTATGCACCACGTGCGTTACTAAATCGCCCATCGGGCGTTAGGATCTATATAACGCACTTGGTACATAAATAACTATAATTAATGTGTAAATTGTTTTTATAAGCCATTGTTTCAATATGTTCAGTAATTTACATCATGTATCGGCCCAATCAATCCAAAAGCTAACTTAGCCTTAGAAACAAATATTCAAACTCATTTACCAAATTTAGATGACACTGAATCATTGATGGGAACGCATCAACTCCAGTGTTCATGGAACGCGTCAATTTTTTTGAAGAATTCCTCTGGCATCCTTCATGAACAATGTGTTGGCATTAGAGTTGTTCCAAGCATGCAGCATGATATATGTTAAACATTTTCAGTAGTTCATTTGAGAAATTACTGGCAGCAAAGTCCGATTCACGAAAGGAGAACGATAATGATAAATTTTCCATAATGAATCGCTGCTGCTGGTGTGGATATTGAGGATGTAAACGCGACAACGTTGGAGGTCCATATATTTTCTTCGCCAGAAGATATTTTAACCAATATTTTACTAGATGTGGACGTACAATCAGATATATAGCGAATATTTCATTAGATGGAAGAGGAATCCTGAAGAGGAACAGTCAGTTATATTTGAACGAATTTCTTCTTCATCCTAAGTGCATGCGCATTTCTAGATCAGTGGCGTAACAGGGTTCTTTCAATCGCCTAGAAGATATTTTATGGAAAACACGGAATGTGGAATTTAAAATCAGATATAAGTATAGCTAATATTTCATATTGTGTAAGTTTCATTAGATAAGAAATCCTAAAGAAGAACTTTTCTTCTTCGTTTCAAGTGCATGTGCATTACTAAGATCAGTGGCGTAGGAGGGTTCTTGTAATCGACTAGAAGACATTTTATAGAAAAAACTGAATGTAGAATGTAAAATCAGATATATAAGGGATATTTCATGTTGTGATAGGTTTCATTGATTATACTGAATAACATTTGAATTGATGAGGCCGTTACTCGATGAAAATCAATTGTTAACATGTTTGAGAAATGAAACTTTGACTTTAACGACTTTCACATATAATTAAACAACAACAGTTGCACAACGCGTTTCGCTGACACTACATACTGAAATTCGTACCTGAAGAAGCTGTAGTGTCAGCGAAACGCGTTTTGCAACTGTTGTTGTTTCATTATACATATATGAAAATCGTTAAACTCAGAGTATCATTTCTCAAACATGTTAAAACACTGAATGTAGAATGTAAAAAAGATATATAGCGAATATTATATTTTCAGCAAATTCTATTGAATGGAAAAGATTTCTAGAAGAGGAATTGCACTTTCTATCAAAATTTAACGTCCAAGTGTAAGCAGCTTACTTCAATCAGAGGCATAACAGGGTTCTTGGAATTGTTTATAGCTTTTTTATGAAATACAATGAGTGTGAACTTAAAATCAAATAAAAAGCAAATATTACATATTTTGCATGTTTTATTACATGAAAGAAAAACTACAGTCAGTTAAATTCGAAGAACTTTAATCATTGCTTCAAATTTTGAAACAATTGTAAGCTCATGTAAAGATCGGTGACTTAGCAGGATACTTTAAATTCGGTATTATGTAGAAGACATGTCCGTATGAGTTTCCGTTCAATATAAAACTAGTGATAAGGCTGGAAGAGGTTAAGAAACTCGATCTTATTGAGTAGAAGAAAACATGAAAAAGATAGTAGTATTTACTGATAGTATAAAATTTAAAAAGAAAACAATGAGTTTTGGCGTCAAGTAAGAGTTTTTTAAAGCACCAATTTCACTATCCCATCTCAGATGATTTACTTGATATTATTTAATGATTTTTGTGGTGTTATCTATCATGTTTCTTTTCTCCAAGTGATCTTCTAGTTATATAGAACGTTACGTCCAATTTGTAGTACCTTTATATATGTATTTTATATTTTTTCCATCACTGCTTATCGTGCAAAGTTATCTTCTTGTGATATCGAAAAAATTACGTCAGAATTGTATTGACGTTATCTATCACAAATTATCTTCTGGTAGTATCGGAAATTTCGCCAGAATTATATTGATGTTTTGTAAATAGTAAAATTCTCTCTCTTTGCTTATCTTTATAATTTATTTCATAATGATATGGAAAAATAAGGTCAGAATTGTATTAAAGTTGCATGAATAATTGCAATCTTCATCATTGCTTGTTCTCACAATTTATCAGCTAATTATATCGAATAATTATACTGACTATTTCACTCATTCCATTTTTAGTGAGAAAGTTTCCATAGCTACTCTCGTTTCACAGCGATAAAACATGCAAGCCGGCAAAACTTACTATGTTAGTATTTCAGCGACAATATTTTGACGTTTCTCACATGAATCGTTATTTCCTTGACTTTCTGAAATGTGACCATATTACTGTTAGACATATTTTCTCGTGAAATAGTCATGTCGAATACCACTCGAGATGAAATTTAAGCAGGTAAAATTTCTCTCTTGTAACATTCAAGTTTGTTGCTTAGACAATTTCGCTCATGACATTTTTTCCAAAATCACTCGCCTGACGGCTCGTGATTTTGATACAAATGTCATTCGCGAAATCGCCTAAGCAACAAACTTTCATATTACAATCGAGAAATTTTGCCGGCAAAATTTCATCTCTAGTGGTATTATATATGACAATCTAATAGTGATTGTAGCACAAATTTATCTCGTATTGATATTGAAATTTTATTGACGTTAAATGGTATATATAGTTCGATGTTATGACAATTCATCTCATATTGTTATAGAAAGATAAGTCAGAATTGTATAAAAGTTGGATGAATATTGAAACTGCTTGTTTTCACAATTCATTTGCTAATTAAATCGAAAGTTGTGAGACGTTTTTCAGATACGTTTTCTAATAGACTAGTAGAAATATTGACAATATGAAAGAGACATAATAAATGGAAAAGCATTATTTCAGCCATCAAAACTAATAACTCAAACGATACTTCAATAGAATGTTTTCTTCGGCAAATATAAGGAAATAAAAATTTGCCTTTGATCTGACGCTTTATTAGTCCAAAGGAAATGGCCTCTAAAATGTGGTTGTCTACACATCCTGAATGCTGAGTAAAATAAACTATTAAATATTTTCAGAGGATTGCAAGAAAGTTATATGAGACTTTATTTAATTAAAAATAATTTATCATGTGTTAATTCAAAAAACTAATAAAATAACAAAAAAAACTAAATATTATGAAACGTAGATTACACATGTATAAATATCAATAGAAAATAGAGTATAAAAATTGTTTAATTGAAGAATAACATTCAGATTCAACATAAAAATTCTTTAAGTATCATTATTATCGAAGAATTAATCGACGTAAACTTCTTCTGTATTAGCTATCCGTATTAACGTATTAGCAAATATAATCTTTTGAATTTTCAGTTAATTCACTTCAATTTAACTGATGATGCACAGTTCATTTAGAAATCCTGTTAAAATAATACACAAACATATAAAAAAATATTTTATTTCAACAAAAATAAATACATTCATGGTATAAAATAAAATTATATCACGCAAGATATTTACAACCTCCAACAACAAAACTAAACTAGTTACTGGTAAATTAAACTTATAAACTCGAATTTTATATGTAACAACCGCATTGGAATAATAAATAGAGATTCTAAATCCTAAATGAAGACCATATGAATTCATATGAAATTGGATATACTACTGAATGTCATTAGTTTTTGACCATTAATTTCTCATACCAACTAAGCGTAAAAAAATTCCAGCTGTTCGGTTATAAGATTCCCATAGTATCGAATGAACACATCAAGTCCAAAAAAAAGTAACATCCCAAAGAAGACTAGCTATTAACTGAAAGCCCCCACCGAGAAAGACAAATGAATAATCTTCTGAAAGAAAGAAAAACGTAAAAAGATTCTCAACGACTAATTTAATGAAGGACAAAAATAGTTCCTTTGTCTTTTAGATCTTTCAGATATCTGGCCTGACTTCAAACGTCACTCTTATACTGTAATTATTAATGTAATATAAAAGAACAGTAAGATGTACGTTTCGAAGGAATAAAAACAATGAAATTCAGTAATAATAAATCGATTTTAAATGAAGGCACTTTGGAACTAGTGAATATTTCCAATATCTTTCTTGACGAACGAAAATTTAATTGTTCTAGAATATTTATATACAATGATCTTGAAAGCGTCAACTTGAAAAATCACAAAGGTATTCAATTTTTTCTGAATACCTCATTAAGTCCAAAAAATAAGTATTGTCATACCCGTGAGATTTAATTATTTACATAAGTCACTGATTTGGTCGCTTAAAATAGCGAAATAGGAAAAATCAACGACAGTTTTCACAGAAAACAATATAGTTCAGTCACTTTTCTTGACTTACAATTGGGTATTCCAGTCGCCTTCCATTCTCCACATACTGAACGCCCTTGATAATTTCTCGTGAGCCGTATAGGAACACACATTACCCAAAACGTCATTTTCACCTGTCATATCTGGCGATGAAGTTGACAAAACATGATATAAAAAAGCTATATACCTTGCTGCAAGTTTGAGGGTTTGAATTTTCGATAGCTTATCCGACGGGAGAGTGGGTATACTTTTTCTTAAACTAGCGAACGCTTCATTCAAACTCTGTGTTCTCTGACGTTCCCTGACATTTGCCATTACTCTCTGATGTTGTACATCTTCAAAAGACTGGGGTACTTTTCTTCTAGATTTTTTTAAACCGAAACTGTTCTCGTCATCTGAACTCACACTCTTTCTTTTTCGACCGTAAGCTCTCGTTTTCAACACTGGAATAGATTCTTCGTCCGTTTCAACTTTGATCATTATATTGTCTATGTCAATGTTCGATTGTTGATATTTTGGACACTCCGATAAATTTCTGTGGTCTTCTACTGATCTGTGGTAATACGGATTCTCGAAAAATTTGAGATTGTCTTGGAAATACTGTTGTTCTCTGTTGTGTTGATAATAAAATCCAAACTGTGTTTGAGGGTGATTATCTTCGATGTGTGGTAAAGTGGACGGTAGGTATTTTTCGTGAGAGTTTGTTAAATCCATTAATTTAGACGCCGAAAAGTCATCATACTCGGGCGTTCTTTCTTCGGGCCTGTTATAAACCGGCGAAGACGAATCGCTGCAACTGCTACTTTCGTACATTTTTAAACTAAATTTAACTTGCACCACCACTATTTTTAAATTGTCAGAAAGGTGGATATATATTTCTTAACGGACTGTTATTCAACACCACGTCGAACACACGAATACTAGCTAGGATGAGCCGACACTGGTTGTAATTTATAAATTTGTTGGGATCTAAGATAACTTAGAATTCCTCAACCAATGAGAAACCGGAGATGGCCCCTACCCAAAGATGCTGTTCAATTTGACATCTTCGTTTAACTCGCTTGCTTTATATCTTCCCTTTCATATTACGGGTCTTAAAGGACTGTCTATTGTTCCATTACGTGTTTTGTTTTCTCGTGAACGGCGGTAGGTGTTTTTTTATTAGCAGAGATAACATTTTTTACGGACATTTTTTTTGTTGTAAATTGATAGATACAAGTTTTTGTTAGGTGAGTATTTGATCAATTTTCACAAAGTAGATTCATGAATTAATGAGACAAATATTTCATGAATATAATTAATACAATAATTATCAGATTATTTTTTAAACTAAGTTATTTCTGATAAATATTTTGAGCTCCTTTCCCTAAAATTTTGTAAGTGTGTAATTATTAACTTGTGTTAACCATGAAATTATACTGATTGTTCGCCACGGTTATCAAAGGCATTCATTCATAATAATTCGCATAATCTGACTTATTTTACAGCATGGTAAATATTTAGGTAAATATTGATTTCAAATGATAATAAAGACGTTTATGAGAATTTACTATATTCAACATATTTAATAAATATGTTTGAAATTATTCCTTAAAAGCTGATGTGTAACACACTTTCCACACTGATATGAATTGATTTGTAGAAAAACAATGTCGTATAAATCCATGCGTTATTTTTTGGAAAATTTCGTATATCCATAAAGAATTAAATTTTTTTTTATTGGGTACTTTAAAGTGAATATCTACTTGTAACTTACTTATTTTAAAAATGCAAGGATAATTAGCCTTCAAGTCATTCAACTTAAATTTAAAAAAATTAGAATTTTAACAATCACTTTGTGTTATTTTTTAATATTATTTTGAAGATATTCAAATCTTTTAATCACTGAAATTGAATCAATACAGGTTGTAGTAAACTTACATATAACTTCAATCAAAAGTAATCTACTCTTAATTTCAACATTATTAAAAAAGAATATTTAAAAAATTTGTTTGAATTTGAAAACAATATTCAGATTTTAGATCACAGCCACCTACGCAACAAAACAAAAAGAACCCAATTTAAGGAAATATTATGATCGTAAACTTACAGATTAGTATCATTTAATTGTTTAGCATTAATTAATTTAATCAATCATTTCTTGTCAATAAATCATACTCGTAGTTATTATGGACATACATACACAGTGAAATATCAAATTTGCACCAAAATTTAGTCAAAATTTAAATCATTTTTAACAAACATCGGTAGGTATACGGTAGGTATACGGTAGGTATACTAGTTCCATAGTATACATTGTTTTTAAATTTGAACAACTTTTTCAAATAAATTTTTTTAATAATGTCGAAAATAAGATTAGTTTACTCTTTATCAAAATTTCTATTTCTTTTTCTCCCCTGTTTGAGATGTCAAACTTGTAAATTTCTGAACGGTGTCAGAAATTTAGAAGTTTGACATCTCAAATCCTAGTTCCCTTGATGCACCATGTGTGTATATATATATATATATATATATATATATATATATATATATATATATATATATATATATAACAGGGGCGGCTAAGGAGGCTAAGCCGCCTCCTCAATATTCTGTGTATCACTACTATACTATATTAAATAGGCAGCATTCAGAATATTCATATTAATCAGAATCATATTATTTTATGTATCTACCCTCCTTTCAACCTACATTATATAATATAATTTATTCATTACGATAGAAGTTATTTACATTTACTGCTTACTGCATTTCATTCATTTCAAGATTTTCTTTTCAACAGTGGCAACGCTGCAGAGGCTTAAAAAGGTATATTTTCAACGTTCATTATGCCTGCCACAGAAAAGCAAACAACGGTGCGAATACTGCGAATGAATACTTTATTGCAATAGAAAAGGAAAACACATGTAAATGGCAACACCGATTGAACCTAGCTGCTCGGTTCAAAGTATACGATATTCGACCTTATTTATTCTATTACATTGCACGTAGCAAGCACGTGGAGACTTAATCGTGATCAGTTTGTTTTGAATTTTGTGCCGGTGCGGTGATTTTTAATTTATTTTGCTGGCGTATTGTTTTAAAACTAGTTCTGTTACTGAAGTTAATTTTAAAAATTTCAATGGTGACTTAGTGGAATATTTGTTATCCCATAACTTTAGTGCACTAAGTTAAGTTTAGTGCACTGTTTGGGGCCGCTTAGGATTTGACGATTTAAAAAATTTATCACGTTCTCTGGAAAGGCACGAAAAATTCCAGGAACATGTCGTGTCGCGGATCAAATTTAAATTACTTGGAAAACAAAAATAATGTTATTGATACTTGCTGGGCAACAGTTGAATAATTCCTCGAATAGGTAACAAATTTTTTAAGTAGGTAGTTAGGTACCTATTATGTGAAAGAAAAAAAAATTTGATGAATAGATGAATTGATTAATTGGTTAAGAAGAGTTTTTGTGAATATTGTAAATAGGTGTTGTAGGTCTCAAGGTAGAAACTCGAAAGTGAATACAATTTTTTTCCCAAAGAAATTAATATTTTATGGTGCTTGTTTTACTTTGATTTTCTTTAAATTATAAGGTGGTTGACCTTGAAATCCTAAAAATTTTCGTCTATGGTGTACTTTTTAACACCTCTTGTAGCCTCCTCAAACAACAACATATATATATATATATATATATATATATATATATATATATATATATATATATATATATATATATATATATATATATATATATATATATATATATATATATATATATATATACATATATAAATATATATATATATATATGTATATATAATATATATATTCATTATATATAATTACTCATTCCGATCCCTGATTATTATTATAAGACCACTACCATTTATATATTTAATGAATAAAGAAATACTGCATTATTATTATTTCAGATATTCAATGTATCCGTCTCTGAAACCAAACATACCGCTAGCATTGAATGGTCCCCTTTGTTACGCTTACATTACGTTTTATCATTTTTAGGCCTAGCTTCAATTCGCCTAGTGTCTGGAATGTAACGTTCGGTAGGAAACGTCTTTTTAATAAAAAAAATTTTCTTTTCGTTCAGTTGTGTATCTTTAACCATTCTCAACTGAATGTACCCCTTTAGTTTATAGACAATAACAGTTGAGAAAGTTGCATCAGAATTGTTGTAATTATTTCCAAAATTTCGACATTTGGACATCGAGCTGTTAAAATTCAATCAATAATTGTATTTTCACAGAACTACGCGTACCCTTCTATAATACCCATGTCCTACTTAAAAGATAATGTAGAACATGTTATACGAAGTATTTTCGTACTCTTGCGACGTTTTCTCAATACACGCTTTCTTATATCGCCAAAAAACCGCAATAAGATATCTTTTCCCGAAAAAAACGTAAAAGAAAACAGCACTTGTAGATCTACACACTCTCAGAACGAAGCTGGCGTCAAATTTTATGAGAAATTCGAAATTTGTGCGGTCGATCTAGCTAAAATGGAGCACTAATTGACTACATGGAACATATCCAAATAAAAACGGGGAATATGAAAGCGACCTTTAATCACACGAAAATTATGAACAAGTTTATGATTAATTCGCTGAAATTTCAAAGATTCGAATTGCCTTTGATAATTATAAATAAACATATTATGGGCAAGCTAAATTGGAGTATTTTATAAATGATTGAGGTTGCGAGTTCGACTTAGAGGCAGATTTAATTGACTTTAGACAAATTGTGCGGATTAATTTTAAAATTAGAGTTGTCGTCGGTCCATTTCAGTTTCCGCCAAAAACAACAATTCAGTTATATCCACGTCCATGATATTTAACTTGGTTGAATGAAGACTTATCTTGATACTGAAGAATCTTAAGCATATTTCTATATATATAGATATATATATATATATATATATATATATATATATATATATATATATATATATAATATTTTCATTTTGAGTTTAACATATTATTATTAATATTCTTTTTTACATAAAAATTCTCAACACCACAAGTTAGTTTGTTGATACTGTTAAGCAAAACCTTCAAACTCACGAAAGAACATGAAATCTTCACTTGAAAATGGCGGCTCTTACAAAGAACTAGTGATGCCGCCGAGACGACAGATTCTCGTCTCTCGTCTCGTCTCGTCTCGTCTCGACGAGAGAGATATTTTCTCTCGAAAAAAATTTCGAGACGATACGAGAGAAAGCCGCTCTCTCGTCGAGAATTTCTCGTTTCTCTCGATCTCTCGAGCAAACATTTTTTACAATTTTACAAATTAAACAGTTAAGCTGTTATTTATGTCATATTTCCTATAGTTTTTATCAAAGTATGCAAAAATCGTGATAAATATTTAGATAGGTATATCTCTCGTAATATAATTTGAAAGTAAGCAGTGCAAATTGTACTTAGTTCTTACGTTATCCATTTTAAATTAATAGCGGGTAGTTATTAGTAGTATATATTAATAATATATACAGGATGTGACTAAGTTTGCACTATTGCTATCTTCGATTGGCAAACTAACAGCCGTATTCACCATCAGCTGCTAAATTTTTATCAGGCCGCTAAATGCGTAAAGGCGACTACACATATAGTTGTCTACTTGACAAGTATGCTTTTTCAAGCTTTTTGTACAATATTATAAATGAAGGTGTGTATGGTAAAACTCGCAAAGACTTCTGCTGTATTTTACCATACACACATTCATGTATAATTGTACAAAAAGCTTGTGTCAGCATACTTGTCAACTAGACAGCTAGGTGCGTAGCCACCTGTACGCACTCAACAGAGCCTATTAAAAAGTTAGCGGCAGATGGTGAATACGGCTGCAAAACTTATAGCTTTTTTCTGCTGACTGGTAAAACAGAAAAATAATTAAACATTGCATTTTTGAGTAAACAAAAAAAACATACCCTATATTATTATACATTTGGATTTTACGTAAATTTCCAGACATAAAGGTCTACATAACTTGTTTTGGTTAAATAGTTTTTGAGATATTTACCTCAGCTTAAAAAATTACACATTTGCATCTTTGACGACCCGAATAGTTTAAGGGTGAGTTCTGGTTGACGCGCACTGTTTTCGCTTTTCTGTTATTATTGGAGCTCCAAAAACACTCTAGTGTGTTTGGTTTGGCACAGTTTAATAACTCCGATCGAACTTTATATACTCCGAGGTCCAGAAATACCAGAAATTGATTTATATTTTGAGGTTGAGGGTTGATCACTCGGTTGATCATTTTCGTACATGTCGATGTCACTTTCTACTTCTTGCACAGGCGTATCGTTTTTATCTTTGTCACTCTCGTCCATTTCAATATCACTATCGCTTTGATCACTTAAATGTTCTCCAAATTTAGAAAAAGTTTGACCTGTTCTTTTCATGTTTACATTCTTACAAATAACCAACCGCACGCTATAAGACACAAATCATAACTAAAAGTTTTGAAGAAAAACGATAATAACCCTAATTCCATACTCTTTTCTTTAACAATTATTGTATTGCTTATCTAGATCTCGGACAATTGGTGACAATCCTGATTTATGAGTTTATGGTTAAGTTTACCCCGATTGGATTTTTCTAGGAAATACAATGGTTCGTTCCATCATGTGGAACTACTAATAAACTTCTAAATTTTCATATGACGAATACACAAATGTATATTGGTACCTTTTTATGTCCGAATTTTAAATGTTATTTCATAAAAAGCCTAGCAGTCAGGGTCATCGCGAAAATATTTTTAGGGGAGGAATAGATACCAATTCCCGACTTGCATTATGGAAATGCTATCTCACATTATGAAAATCCTATATTATTAAAATGCCAACTGGCCAAAAAAATAAGAATGAAAAGTTCTCTCGTTTCTTTTTTTACTAAATTTATTACTATTTTACCAACTTTCCCTGTTAAAATTTCCAACTCAAGCGTGGTTGGAAGGGGGAAGGGAAGGGGCGCTTTTTCTTATTTATGATGTATGTTCAGTTTTACGTGATTCTAATGTACAAGAAGAATTCTCAAAAAAAAAACGTTTCGGAGTTAAATGAAGAAAAAGGGCTTTATTTACACACCTATGAAAATGCAGGAATTTTAAATATTTATATTTATGCTGAATTTTTTTATCATGTATTGATTAAATCGACTAATAAAAGGTATACATTTAAATGTAATCAATACATAATATTTTTTTAATGAAAAATAATATATAAAAAAGTATACTTCTTTCAGTGATCGTTGATAGTGACCTCACATTCTCCGCCATTTACTATCTAGCATGGTGTTTACATTAGGTTAGAAAAAGGACTAGTCCTGACGTCACTGAAAGAATTATATACAAGTATATATTCTCAAATGATAAAATTAATACACAAATAGGTATTTTTTTCCCCATTTCATTGTTTTATTATATTATTTAGGTACTTTCTTTTAATAATTTCATTTACTTTCGTAACTATGTTACAATATACCAAAATACAATAAATTCTTGTAATTATTAAAAATAATATTTGGCACTTTTTCCCCCTCCTCCGTTAGGGAAGAAAAGTCTCCCTTTACCTCAATACACATTTTTCGTTTATATTATAAAATTTATTTTTCCTCCCTCTAGTGTCCAGGCATTAGATAATATGAGTTATCTATTACCTCCAATTAGTTATTATAATTATGTATGTTTACTTGCTTTAGATGTTATAGTTTGCCAGGTTTTTTGAATATTGTTGTGAAATACAAGGATAAATCGGAATAAAACTAAATTTTATCGTATAGAAATTTTTTTTATGTTACCAAGGTAAAAAATTATATACATTCCTGAGGAGGAAAGTTCATTTCAGTGTCGTAGCCATAAAAAGGTTTGGAGGAAGCAAGCCCTAATAAAATACATAGGGATTCAATATATATTTTTAAAGGGTCGAGACGAGACGAGACGAGAGAGAGGTTTTCTCGAGCGAGAGAAACGGAATCTCGTCGAGACGAGAGTCACATTTTCTCTAGTCTAACGAGACGAGACGAGAGAGAGCATTCTCTCGTCTCGTCTCGTTGAGAGGCAACACTACAAAGAACATATCAACTTAATCCACATAGAAATTTTGAGCCCCCTGACTGACCGTGGAGGTACAAAAATCATGCAGTGTGTAATTTAAAATAATCATTATTTCAAATAAGTTGTAGTCGAGCGAAAATATTTCATATATGAGATTCATAAGAAGATTAATTATTCTTTTTACAAACATGCGTGCAAAATTATAGACACTGTAGTTTTCA
>JARQZK010002170.1:1310000-1335000 GCA_030704885.1 Cynegetis impunctata | reverse complement strand
ATTTAGGTTTTTATGTCAAAAACGACGATTGCAAGCCCTAATATAATTTATTATCAATTGTTCCTATAAGGAAGCCTCTTTTACTGACTTTGGATTAGATTCCTTGTTGAAAAGAACCTACTTCAATAGATTTTGTATGATATTTGGATAACTAATCATACAGAGTGTTCAAAATATAAGATCTAAAATGAGATTGAGAAAACTGACGAAAATCAAGCTTTTCAAATAAAAACCCCCCATGTTTCTTATTTTGTAGTATTTAGCATTTAAAAAAAAGGTAACTTTGTGTAAGGTTGTCTATACCTAAAATTTGAAGTTTTCGAAATATATCCAAGTTAATATTTTTATATGGTGATTTTGCATTTAATCGTTAAACAATCAGATCTAGGATAGTCACGATCGAATTTGACATTTCAAATCATCGTAATGGCACCCCGGTTAAAGTATTGCTTGACTATGGACTTCGGAATGCCCCAAGACGGCCTTAGACCTGTACGTGTTTCATGAAATATTTTGAAAATGGGGAATGGGTTTTCCATGGGTCATTGAGAGCCTTCTACCTGTTAATAACCCTTGAATTTCCGGATTATAATATATTCAATATTTCATTTATTGTGAGTATGCCAGCAAAGGCTCTATTTATTCCTAAGTATGACTTGATGTAAAATAAACAAATCAAACTTTTATTTCAATATAAAACTGAGGATTATTTCCAATAAAAAAAATATATGAACTTAAATGAACATGTTATTTTGGTTCGAAATAGTAACATATTATCAAGCCATTTCTTCATTTAATATATGTATATATATATATATATATATATATATATATATATATATATATATATATATATATATATATATATATATATATATATATTTATATATATATATATATATATATATATATATATATATATATATATATATATATATATATATATATATATATATATATATATATATATATATTTAAGATGGTTTATTCTTGGGCTTGATAAGTTCTTCTAACATATCAAATTGTTTTCAACTTTCTTATTCATTTTATAATTTCGGCTTTGATTTTCTGCATCAGAAAACATTTTAAACTAAAAACTATTATGGAAATAGACAAAAAATAGGTATTTAAAAAAATAGAAAAATTAGACAGAAGCTGAAAACGTGATAAGTATCTTAAGATTAATTTTGATATAATTCTCATATGTTTATAGCAAAAAAATCCAGAAAAGTATCTACGTAATTTCATGTCATTGATTTTCTTGAATAAACATTTTAATTCAAAAATTTGTTGACGGAGGTAGGTGTATGAGTTGATTATATGAAATTGATAACTAAAAAGCCAAAAGATGAAAGAAATCCAATCGAGTTGATTATAAGACGAATCTTAATTTATGACGCGATTTGGCTTTAATCCAGTTGCCTTGATTTGTTTACAATGCCACTGCCAATTACATCTTCAAACTCTTATCAGCCGTACTATGAGTATGCAATCATGATAGATGGTGAAGCGTACAAACTACAATGCTTGTAAATACAATGTATATATACATCCAAACCAAAGAATTTTAGTTTATTTCAGGTATTTTTTCAAAACTGTATCAAAATACAAAATCTTTATTAACGCGTATAGCAGTTACAGATAAAACATTCAAATGTAAAAATTTTATCAATATTACAGACATATTATCTAAATAAAATTGTTAGGAAGAAAACAGATGATTTTCATCTTACATCTACAATTTTCAGATCACGATATGTCCAGATGGCGGTCTGTCATATTATTATTAAACATCTAAAGTATTAAAATATTAAAGTAAGATTAAAACAACAATACTAATCAAATCAATAAGTTAGCCAAATAAAACTTTTTTAACTTGCCCACAGAAAACATTGTATTTTCAATTAAAAATATCAACACTCTTATTTTCGTGCATCACAAAGTTAGCAATTTTACACATTCGATCTATAGGCATATTAGTGCCATAATTAGTTCTGTGAAATGATAAGCTAAATAGTTCCCTACTTCGTGAATCCCTAGATGGAATATGAAATCCAATCTCTGCAAGAAGGTCTGGAGCATCAATTACGTTATTAATCGTATCGAATTTTCGTTGGAATTACTTTCACCTTAAATATCTAATTTTGTTGATGTGCGTCAAAATAAGATTACCCGAAAGCAAGAAAGAAACTCATTTAATAATTGAAAATCATCAATTATCATTCCAGAGAGTTCGCTACAGTTCTTGAAAACTAAGTGCTCTTAGATATGCGAAGGTCATTGTAAAATATTATTTATTTGGGCGCTCTCATTTTGTTAACATTAAGTTTCCTGCCTTGTGATCTACAGCAAATTATCAATTTACATGATATGTAGAGCTGTGATTTTTACAGGTTTTAGAATTTATACCGCGAGATTTAATTTAAAATAAGAATTTTTTTTCAACCTGTACGTAACGCCTCTATTGAACAACATAGATGATATCAAATAACATCAAGTCAGCTTATTGTAGTTTGAAGTCTGCCAAACATATTTGACATAGTATAGATCTTTTTTTTTTCTCTTTTATCAAAGGGGATGGTGGGACACAGGCGAGTAATCACTTGTGTTCGTAATCTTGTACATTTACCGAGATATATAGTTTAACATTGTAATAATGGACAATCACAACATCAATACCTTATCCGGGATTCGAACTTGGTAACATTTATGCCTCTTAGACAATTTACCAACCATCTGGACCACAGACGGTTGATTATTATTGATCTTCTTCATTCTATTAAAATTGCCAGTGAAAGAGTTTTTGCATTCGAATATGCATCTAACCCTAACCCTTCGTTCATGATTAGCCCATGTAAGTTTCAAACAAAATTTTGGTACGAAATTATGCCTTCTGAAGTGATTTCTGTGGAAAATAGACAACAACTCGATACCAATTTTACGAAAAACGACTTTCCCCCTCAAACTATATACGTTTATCACTTCCATCTCTGATCATTCAGGTAGACAACAACCCTCCCTAATCCAAGTTGGTCGCCATCAAAAGTGACGTCAATGCCAACAGGCGTTCGGAGGCAACTGCGCTCACATGCACCAAACGGACCGACTAATGAATTTTGCGACATAATGGGCGAAACGGTGAGACTAGCAGCTGACTCTTCTTATTATTAGAGACGCACATCCTGTCGCATCCCGCGATCGGGTGTCCCCAGCCTGGATGGAGGACGGTTTCGAACACTTGTTGCTCGTATATCACGCCAGGGTGCCGAAGTTTTTTTTTTTAACCGACGGTAAGAAGAAAGGTGTCAAGGGTTCATGGTGAGAGACATACGTATGCTCGACTTGGAACACAGGTTGTTGCTTGGAGTTTTCCTCACCTGTATTCAGACAATGGTTTGGAGAAAGCAGTGTTGCCAACCGTCAAAAATAATTGCTCCTAAACTTTACGTCAAAAATCCCTAAAATAATATAAAAAAAATTTGTGCGAGTCATAGAAGTGATGCAAGATGTGAAATCTTCTTAGCTTCAAAGATTTTGTTTCATTTTAGAAATAATTTGTATGAATGAAAGTATTGATATAGTCTTAGAATCTTCATTTATTTTACCTCAAGAAGAATGTTTATTTTCTATAAAATACAAATTTATAAATACAATTCAATTTATTGGATTGACAACATTACTTTTTGGAGAAATTGCTCAATATTAAATTACGTAATGATAAATGTCAATTGAATAATTATAACGATATATTTATTTTATGAATACAACCACAAATGAGATAACTTTTAGTGTAGAGGATGTTCTTTACTTAACTTAACTTAATACAGTAGTGTTATATTAAAACGTAAAACTGTAAAAGAGGAAGATTATTACTTGATTCTCTACTTATATGTTGACAATCAATAATCATAGAGTATTTTGATAATCTTCTGTGAATAGTGTGAATCATTGGGTAGGCAAATGCTGGTAGTTCAAGGTATACACAATATTCTTTGAGAACTACTGTAAGTAGTTCATCATAACATTTCCCCACATTCACTCAACCCATCATTCGATGACGAGGAACCGTACTAAATGTCACTAATATCAAAAATAAGGAAATATTATCCTCAAAAAGACCCTAAAGATATAACGCCCTGAAAAAATCCCAATCCACTTTTTTACCCCCTCAATTTGGGGAGAAAACCCCTAAGTTGGGAGAAAGACTTCATTCAGTGCCTAATTTTCTTTCGTATCACAATAAGTATCTACTATTATATTTTGAGAAAGATTGTGTAGACTAGCATTTGATGAAGTGAAATTTTCTGATGGAATGTATTCCTTATAGAAGTTATAGATAGATATATAGAGCTGTAGACTTACTGCTAGATAAAGAGATAGATATATTGTAAAATATAAACTCGACTAAAAAAATTCGTGAGCAGCAGAGCTAAGGTCGTATTTTTCGTGCGAAAAACATCGCGTAGAGATTCGATTCTAACGGATTTAATTATATTGTGAAAGGTCACGCTTGAATAGCAAACCGAATTAATAAGAAAAAAATTTAATTAAAAAAAAATTGCGTGGTTGAGGAAAAAAAATGAAACTAACGAAGGAAACTAACGAAGGAAACTAATTCGAGAGTATAGGTACTACTAGAATAATTTTGAATAATCTCAACTTTAGTATAAGTGAAAATTTTTCTAACTACCCTCTTGTTTAATATTAGATTCAGAAAATGCTGGTCCTTAACGCTTTTTCCCTATACCGTATTGATTATTTCACTTAAATTTTCAATATACCAACTTACGATTTTGGTACAAAGCAATAAAAGTTTATTGAAATTGTTTTTTTTAAAACTGAGCTCGCCATAATATTTCGTGAAATATTTCATTTTTTTGATATAATCAAATACTCTCTGAGAGTTGATCTAATTTCTCATTGTTTTACTTAAATTTTTATTTGAATATGTACGAGGATCTCCTGATAAAATAACTGTTATACAATAATTGAGCATCTTATATCTTTCAATTCATCTAGGTAAATATAACAAGAATTAGTAGAAAGAGTAAGAAAAAATTTTAATTTAGAATAGGAGGAACTTCTGTGGCTACCCCCGTTTCAATTTTAGACTTTATTTTTATCAAATTCAGGTAGAGTTAAACCTCTACACTTTACTCTTTATATATATATATATATATATATATATATATATATATATATATATATATATATATATATATATATACATAATTCCAAATTCTTTGGTTCCAATAATAATTAATGGAATATTATCAAAAATTATACAAATATTCTTAAAACCGATTTTATAGAAGCAATTCAATTTGCACTTGGTACAAACTATTTTCAATATGAAAATAACTTCTACCAACAAATTGATGGTGTAGCAATGGGAAGTCCTATTTCCAGTGTTATAGCTCAATTAGTTTTAGAATATTTAGAAGAAAATGTATTGAATAATTCGAATGAACGAATTATAACTTTCGAAAGGTATGTTGATGATTGCCTTATAATAACATCAGAAAATTTTATTGATGATATTCTCAAAAAATTCAACGACTTTAATAGAAAATTACAATTTACTCTAGAAAAAGAAACGAACAATACATTAAATTTTCTTGATATTACTCTCATACACAAAAACAATGAAATTATCACAAAATGGCATAGAAAAAATTTTTTTTCACAAAGAACATTGAACTACAACAGTACCTACACATCATTTGTCACAAAAAAAGAGTTTAATAATCGGATATATAGACAAAGCACTTAAACTTACTTCACCTACACACAGACATGAAACATTACAAGATGTCCATAAATTACTCATGAAAAACGATTACCCAATAAAACTTATACAGAAAATCACTAAAAATAGAATTCATAAACTTTACAACACATTAGAAACACCAAAAAAAGAAAATATTAACAAAAAATATATTCCTCTTCCATATATTCCTGATTTAGGTAATAAAATTTCACAAATTTTAAATCCACACGATATTAAAGTAGCCCACACTGCACAAAATCAAATAAAACAAATATATTCTAAATTAAAAAGTAAAACACCTCTTCTGCAAAAATCTCATGTTGTTTATAGTATACCCTGTAATAATTGTAATAAATCATATATAGGACAAACTTTTCAAAATTTAGAAGAAAGACTAAAAGCACACAAATATACCAGAACACAAACCACAGCACTAATAAAACATAAAAACAATGAGAATCATACTTTCAACTTTAATAGCACAAAAATTTTAGAAATAGAAAAAGATCAAAAACGCAGAGAAATTTTAGAAATGTTACTTACATATTCAAAAAAATTTAAATAAAGTCGTAAATGATAGAACAGATACCAAACATTTGAGTTCAATATACGCAGATTTAATTCTTCAATTTTTCGAAGAAACAACATAAATCAAAACAAACAAACTCTAACCATAACAACTCATCTTCTTAGACAAAATCTAAACATCTAGAATTTTCAATTTTTCTAAAAAAAAAGTATAGTTTAGAACATGTGATCTCCAAAATTACAAGGAATGTCTTTTTAAAGACAACAATCAAATATTTTAAACCTATTTTGTACATTACGTGGGTGAAGGTTTCTGTGGTTCCCTTCCCATCTAATATCAACGGACCTGTCTGTTGATATTGGACTAAATAGCACGTAATTAATAACTGAAGACGGCCATAGCCGAAATGAGAAATTTTTGAAAACAAGATAAATAGTACCCTATCCTTTGACTTTTCAAAATCAAAATAATTTGAACCTATTTCGAACATTACGTGGGTAAAGGTTTCTGTGGTTTCCCTTAGCATCTAATAATAACAAATTTGAATGTTAATATTGGACTGAATAGCACGTAATAAATAACAAAGAACGGCCACAGCCGAAAAAAATTTTAGTGAGACATAGTAGTCTTTTTCTATTCAAATTTTTTCAAATCAATAAATGTCAAAGAAATTTCAATTTTTTCAAAAGTTTTGATAAAGCCACGAATGTCGTGGCGAAACGTCAACTTTTTAATAAAATCGAGTTTTTTGAGATTCAACAAGCCTGTTATTGCTAATAATTATCAAAATATCATATATATATACATATATATATATATATATATATATATATATATATATATATATATATATATATATATATATATATATATATATATATATATATATATATATATATATATATATATATATATATATATATATATATATATATATATATATATATATGTAGAGACCTGTCCCTCTGCCCTTATCAATATGTGATAATAATAATAATAAAATTTCATGAAAATAAATTTAACTGTTTAAATTTATTAAAGGGATTATTTGTAGATGTAACAAAAGTAAGTATTTCAAATAGTTCTATCCTAATTTTTTTTGGGAACGAGATTATTTCAAGCACAGAAGAATCTCAATAAATTTTGTTCGCTTGTTCATATTATACAGTAGGTAGTTCCATTTCATTTTCCAGATTTTCGTATAAAAATACAATTTAGTTCGTAATGTATTAATATTAAAGTTATTAGGTATTTCATAAAGTTAATTTTAATAAATTTAAATTTCATATAATTCTTAACGAAGTTTTTATTGAAAATAATCTCAGCAAATTTTTTTCCTTTTTTTTCTTCAATGCTATTCATTCAAGTGAAATTAATTTCACCGGATTTAAAATTCTACAAATCATCTAACAAAAGTTATCAAAGCACAAAACTATTTGGAATTCTCGAAACTACACTTAGGGTCCAAATTTTGCATTACGTGTTATCTTGTCATTTTCGTATTCTCATTATCATCTCTAAAATTCTTCTCACCTCTCTCCTGAGATAAAATATACGAAATATGGGGAAGTTTTGGTCATAAACACAGTATGGCGAACATCTTTTTCCGATATCAATTTTCCAAATCCGGCAACAAATTCAAGAAACACGAAAGTTTGTTGTTATTGCTAGGGCAGGTTGTTACCTCTAATAATCGTTTAAATAGTTTATGAAATTCATCGAAAGGTGTCAGGCACATCTGGGGTCAAACCTTGCTGGCAGATTTCTGAATTCGTGCATCAGCTGGAATACAGCCCACCTTGGGCAAAACCTATAGGTGTATAGTTTACTATACGTACTTTCCGGTGTTATCGTTTTATTGTTCCTTAATTATATTCAGTTTACGATTCTTCGCACCTCAGCATTTGGTCACCATCTTGATCGTTAAACCATGGGAACGAAAAATGCAAATTCTTTTAATATTTGACAAATTTCGTTGGGGTAAAATATTTATTCAGGTTATTTTATACACAAGTTGAGTTATTTTAGGATAAAATAAATTAATTTACTGGTTAGAAATTGACAAATAATTGACGTAGAAATGAAACTTTTGTTTTTGTTTCTATGAATCCATCGCGTTTTCTCTACGCTTTGAAAAGGTGAAAATGTCACATTTTCAGTGCATTATCACAGAGTATTGTTTGAAGAAGAGTGTTATTTTTCACGCCAGAGGAAAATTAATTCGACTTTTTTTCTCCATAAAAGTAATTTATGGCAGGATTATGAATTTCAAGAACATTCAAATCCATAATTCGAATACAAACTCATGAATACTGATGTAACATAAAAAATTATTTCGATTGGTCATAAATATTTTGAAGTATTTAAGTTTAGTTCGTTTTTTTGTTAATAAATATTGTTCAAAATGTTTTTATATAATGTTAAAAATGAGTTTGTTTTTCTTATTTTTCGAGAATATAATACACCTGTAAAAATAAAATAAAAATTTCCTGGAGTAAAACGCAAAATGCTCTAGGTATACTCTTGTTTTTGATGTCTTATATTCTTATTATAAGTTGATGCTAAACTACATCAAAATACACTGGTTTTACCCAAATTGAGCATTTTTGCAATTTTTTTAAATCAAATTTTAAGAATTATTGATAGTACGAAAAAAATTTACTTGATAAAACCCGATTATGCATACTACAACTACATATTCTACTGAAGTTTCTCATGGTGTATTTAATAATCAAATTAGCAATAAATATTAAAGAAAAATCATTACTTTAATAAGCATTTGCGAATTATAATCGATTACCACTCAAAGTTTTGTTGTTATAATTTCCATGAAAAAACCATATAAGGAAAAATTTAGAAGCTTAACAAGTTAATCATTGCAATGCGATAACTTTTTTGATTACACACATTTCGTGAGAATATTTTTATAATACATCTCATATAATTTGTAAGTACCACACGTTGTAGATCGGCATGAATATCCTATAAAATATGAACGGTAGTCCTATCAAGTTTTATTCATGAATTTATTATTATTCACAATCAGTTCATACGACTTATATAAAATCCTAAGAAAAACTACAAAATTATTTGAAAACATATTCTTGAATTCCATCATATAATCTTGAAAATAAACAACATTGATTTCAATTTATTCAGTTCATGGCATGCTGAAAATTGAATGTATATATTGTCTCAGATTACAATACAAAAAATATCAACAAAATCGCTTGGCACCATTTTAACATAAAAAATATTATTGACATAAATATGTATACACATATATATATATATATATATATATATATATATATATATATATATATATATATATATATATATATATATATATATATATATATATATATATATATATATATATATATATATATATATATGTGATAATTTTTGAATTTTTTCTTGAGAATGTGGCTTAGCTTAAATGGAGATTCATTTGTCTTTGCTATTTAATCATTTATTCCTTTATTCCAACGTTTCGGCTTCACAAAGCCTTTTTCAAGGACTACAATAGAGAGCAAGAAAAATTATTGTCACCAAAGTTACAGTTAAAAGTTACATTCAGTCGATAAATTAAAAAACACTGAAAGAACATAACAATTTTTATAAATATCACAGCAAAATTTTTACCTAGTTTAGATTATCATCGGAAAATATATATATATATATATATATATATATATATATATATATATATAGATATATATATAGATATGTAGATATTTTGGATTGATTGAGGGTGTACATTAATAAACATATTAAAACAATGGTTAAAAATAACAATTTACACATTTATTATAAGAAATAACGCATGACGCACGTTTCGGTGGAACTTCACCTTCTTCAGATGCTTCAGATGCATTAGCATCTGAAGAAGGTGAAGTTCCACCGAAACGTGCGTCATGCGTTATTTCTTATAATAAATGTGTAAATTGTTATTTTTAACCATTGTTTTAATATATATATATATATATATATATATATATATATATATATATATATATATATATATATATATATATATATATATATATATATATATATATATATATATATATATATATATATATATATATATATATATATATATATATATATATATATATATATATATATATATATATATATATATATATATATATTTGAAGTATTCTTTTCTGTTTTGCATTGCTACTTATTTGTCTTTTTTCAGTTATAACAGACCATTTAAGTTTAAAAATCGACTTTATTTAACACTTAACGTTTCTTCACAAAATTCGTGACTTTCTCAGTATTTCAAAAGTCTCGAGCAATTCACGAATTTTGTGATGAAACGTTAACGGTTCAGTAAAGTCAGTTTCAAACTAAAAAGCCAGTTAATGCTAAAAATAGACAAACATATGAATATAATGTATTTATACTTATTTATTTTTAATTAGTTAAAACTTGCTATTGATGTTTGAGAAACTATTTTATTGGTAAGTTAACGTATTGCAATTGTGGGAACAAAGGAATAAACTTCTTGACGTCAGAAACAAAAAGAGCATATCTGATAGATCAAGCAATTTGTAACTTGAGTAGCTTCTGTCACTGAAGTCTTTCTCACTAGCTTTTTCTGCGTCATTCTTGAAACGGATTAAATATTTCCAGGCGGTTTAAATTTATTATGACCATATCAAGTTACCCCATAATATTTGAACCAAATGAAAGAACGACATATGAAATGAAAGAAGCGACATATGAAAAAGAATAATACACACAACTTATTTCCTTCCACGCCAACTCAAGAAGTTAAAAATATTGTTAAGCGATATCTAGAGATGAACCCAAATTTAACAATTCAAGCAGTCAACGAAACAATGTCTGCCTTAAACTTATGTTTGAAATAGAGTTATTTCAAATTTAATATTATAATATACAAACAAGAAGACGGATTGCCTATGGGATCACCGTTATCGCCTTTGTTGAGTGAAATGTTCATGAATAACTTAGAAGAAAAAATTTTCAATGCTGATAATAATAATTTAATTACTAACGTTTCATTATGGAGGCGTTATGTAGATGATATTTTTTGTATTTGGACCGGTACAGATAGGCAGTTAGATAATTTCCTTAAATATATAAATACTTTCTACAACTCGATTCAATTTACGAAAGAAGTAGAAAACGAAAACGGTACCTTGAATTTCTTACACGTTCAGATTGCTAGGAATTTGAATTCTCTTACTTTCAAACATGTATAGGAAACCAACCTTCACAGATACTTTAATTCACAGCGAAAATAACCAACACATCAAAATAAAACTCAGCGCTTTTCATTCGTTCATACATAAGTTGTTCACTATTCCATTATCGGAAACAAATTTTCAAACTGAAGTTAATACAATTAAATTATTAGCCATCAATAACGGTTACAATGAAAGTCTTATCGACAAGCTCATTGGGAAAAAACGAATAAAGTATATGTTGCATTCAATATACCCCACGCAAACTATTAATGAAGAACAAAAATACTTCCCAATAAATTATGTGCCTAATTTGAGTAGCAAAATTTGTAACAGACTATCGAAAAATAACGTTAAAACAATTTGTACAAATAAAAGAAACTTGAAGTTATTCTTGGTCAATAATAAAGAAAAATCTAACATTGGAGAAAACAGTGGTATTTACAAAATATTTTGCGACGAATGTCCTGCTTTCTATATTGGACAGACAGGAAGGAATAAAAATATTCGTGTTGAAGAACATAAAAAGTCAATTTTAGAAAACAAAAATACTACTGGCTTCTCTGAACATTGTATAAAATTCAATCACTTCCTGGATTTCAACAAAACCAAATTGTTACATTCAGGTAACAAAGGAAAACGCCTTGACCTTCTTGAAATTCTCGAAATAAGTTCCGCCCATAATAGTCAATTACCCCTTGTAAACGAACAAATTGATTTTCAGGTATCACCTTTGCTTTTGTCTGTTTTATAAATTACGTTGCAATACTCTCCTGTAGTCAGTCTTGATAATGAGTTCATAACTCGAAACATGTCGACTTTTCGTTACTGCTAAATACAGTATCTAAATATTTTTTAATTGTGAAACATAAGCTAAGTGTTTTTATTTTAAAGTTTATACTTTATTCTCTAATACACATTAAATTTCACTATAGTTTCTCACCAAAAATTAAATAACACTGTACACGTAACTTCCAACATATCAACACCGTAATAAAAATTCTAGGTTTCGATTTTCGAATGGTCCAAAAAAAATACGTAATTCTGTAGTAGGCACAAGATAAATCATTCGTTGTACATTGTTTTGGAAATGTTTACAACTGATGGAACTTCATTTATATGTCCTCAGAAAAATAAATTTACGTATTCACTTCCGTATCTATCACTAAGTGTTATAAATTGTTTCGACATTTTGTTTTGACAGTTTTCGGGCGGCTACCTATTGCATCGCTGGCATGTGGAATGCTGATTGAACTGATCTAAAAATTATACGCAAAAATAGAATGGATGATTGAAGATATGTTCTATTTTGATTTTCACGTATTGGAAAGTGAACATCTAGTGTTAGACCGAGAGATACTGGAAGGATTTTTGAAGTCATTTCTTACAGTAAGGCGCTTTTAGGGCAGCTCATATACGTAATAAATTGAAGTAAAATGATTTTCTTACCAGTGGTATTTATCGGTATTTTAACAAAAAAAATCCGACGCTCGCTATATGCCATACTTCTCCGGTGAGTGTTTAGGTCCGCCATACTTTTTTGAAAATGTTTTTTTTTATTTTTTTTTAAATTTATTTCTTACAGCCTGATTTTTCAAACAATTGTTTTTTATTAATTTTGTACGAAAATAACCACGCCATAATATTCCGACGGTCCAAAATACCCGCCATACCCCCTCAAACATGTAGGGGAGAGCGGGGCTACAATTAACAAAAAATACATTTTTTTTTTTTTAAATCTCGAGGGACCTACAGTTTAACGCCGGTTCCGAACGGCCAATGGGCTTGTAAACGAAGTATATTACCCAACAATTTATTTTTATAAATAGAACCACTAAATTACTGACATACACAACACCCAAGAGCAAGGTGGGACTCGAACCCACATCCTCGGCTTACAAGCGGTATTACCTTACCGCTGATCTACCGAGGCCTCACTACATTTTTATTTCTAGCGTAGAAATTATTCAACATTTAGACTTGATTTGTTCGTTACATGATGCTTTTATCATTCAGGTATTATGTAATTATGTCAAAACAAACGGAATAGAAACGATGACGTAGGTAGATGGAATGCTTTTGCTCAAAATAGGCAGTTGTTAATTTTTACCTCACGTTTGGGGCTAGAATTAACAGGTATGGGGCAAGTATTAACAGGAGGGGTAAAAATTAACATATGTTATGCTGACTGATATAAAGAAAAATAAATAAATGTACAGTATAATTTTTCATTAATGAAAGTAAAAATAATACATCCTCGCATGGAAAACTTTATTATAAACTGACAGTAACAAAATCACAAAATATCTTAACATAAACGAATCCTCAAAATATGTTCTAATATTTCTACAATTTATAGTAAAATCTTCCCAACTAACTATTAAACTGGTCATAATTTTAATTTTTAAACTTAACTAGACAAATTAGTCTTCAATGAACATCTTCTACAAACTTAATAATTATCATTGTCTTAAGACTTAAACAACGTAGCTATATTAATTTTAGTTAAATACAAAATCAACAAAAATATCAAGGATTAGGAATTATTTGAATACCTACAAACTAAAAGAGTATCTATTCGTATTCATCATCTAAATTACAATTCAGACAACAGAATAATGTTATATCACCTTTGATACATCTTGTTTGGGCCCAGTCCTTGCAAGAGATATTTGGATATTGGATCCATTCACCACCTAATGTATCTTTATTATAGCACGCACTGCAAATATTACAAAAATAGTCATCGTCTTCGTTAGAGCTATTGTTTTCATCTCACATCCTTTTCTTCAATTTTAATACTTCTTGGTCTTTATTTATATTGAGGTTAGCTTATACTTTACCCTTTCCCTTATCTTTTCTGTTTTTTTTTGTTCTGATATTTTGTTGTCATTTTTCTCTTTTTCATTTCATTTTTTTTCTTCAGTGGGCAGCAACCCAAAGTAAGAATCAGCGCACTTTAACAAATAATCTGCTATGATTGCTTCTTGTTCAGCATTGAATACTAAAAGGGTTTTTTGTAACCCATTTCTACTGTGGCAGTCGTTTTTTTCTTTTCAGCAAAATTAAAAAGAGAAACGTCTTAGAGCTCAAATTCTTTTACTACATCTCTGTAATTTCTTCTCTTTTCAATAATTTCTAGCGCAGCCAGCTCGTAGATCTCTATTGATGTGGTCCCGCGCGTAGTTTTCCGATTATAAGTTCTCATGTTGTCCTAAAAAAAACTTTTAAAATAATCATTCACAAACGTTCAGCTACCCTGTTAATACTAGCCCCCACATCTGAAGTAGGTATTAACACGTTAAAACAAGACCCCTTGATATGTTAATTATAGCCCCAAAGGTACATATTGAGTATTAAATAACATAATAAAATATTGGTCAATAGTTATGTCAAATAAGAAACGTAGAATTGTTAAGTATAAAGTATGCTTCTAGGGAAACAAAAAACATTATCATAACACTTTATAATTCTTGTACAAATCAAAAAATTGTGAACTGTAAAATGATCTTTACCTGCTCAAAAATTTCGACCAGCACACAACTCACTCACATGACGTGCGGAGAGAAATTGACCAATACTGTGGCATGTGGCGAGATCTAGTTGAAAAATTAACATACGCACTGGAAGTGTTGATGGTATAGTTTTAGAGAAATTTGCTTGTTAATACTTACCTCTGTTAATTGTAGCCCCGGCTTCCCCTAATTATTTAAAATTCGAAAAACTATTTCTTTCACCTTGAAATATGGTCTAGCAGTTGTTTTTATGATTAGAAACATAATTGTTATAATGCCATACCTATAGAGTGGGTGATATACGTACAATGTAATTAAATAATTGTAAAATTCCATGCAACATTTGAACAATTTCTTACAGTATGGCACCACTTTTGGACTTCACCATAAGTATGGGTTAAATTTTCCTGAATCATACTTTTTATGAACTTTCCGAAAATTCAAATGCCATACTGTAAAAAATCGTTTTATTTATTTTTTTTACATCGCAACGTGCGTACCACGGTCTTTCGTGCCCAGGTCACAGTATGGCGTATTTTTTAAAATTATAATCGTATTGGAAAAATCTGATTTCATTTATGCCATACTCTAAAAAATAATTTTACGATTTCTATAATGCGTGTTTTAAAAACGGTTAGAAAATACAATTTTTCAAGTATGGCACCACTTTTGTACTGCACTAGAAGTATGGCGAATATAATTTTGTCTCACTGTGTATCATAAACTGACCACGATTTAACTGCCATACGGAAAGAAATAGTTCTTCGAATTTTGAAAAATTACATATTTGAGGGGGTATGGCGGGCATTTTGGACCGTCGGAATAGTATGGCGTGGTGATTTTCGTACAAGATTAATAAAAAAACAATTGTTAAAAAAAAATCAGCCTGTAAGAAATAAATTTTAAAAAATTTTAAAAAAATATTTTCAAAAAAGTATGGTGGGCTAAACACCCACCCGAGAAGTATGGCATATAGCGAGCGTCAGATTTTTTGTTGTTGAAATACCGATAAATTGAAGAAATTTTGTGAAATAAATTGTTTGACACCTCAAGATTTTCGAGGAATTTCAATTAATCATTCTGCAATTGCGCCCCGCGCACCACCGGTAAGAACATCATTTTCCTTTTATTTATTACGTATATGAACTCCCCATGTATATGGCTAAAAGCGCCATACTGTAAGAAATGAATTCACAAATCCTTCCAGTATATCTCGGTCTATGTAGAATGTATATCATAGAAACTTTAGTTTAATCCATTAAATTATATGGAATATAATTTTGGAACGAAGTTCGCAAGAGGCCAATGGAAGCTAGGCCTGTAACAGTAACAAAACGTACGTATCAGTTGTAATTGTATATAGGTACGTATGTCATTAGCAAACCGTGCGAGTCATATTGTATTGGGGAACAATTAGAAATTTGTTGATTCACTCCGAGTCAAATAAGCTACACTGATGAGATCTAATAAGATCGAAACAGCTGTATGGAGATTTTGAGTCGGAGTGACTTGACGATTTCTATAATTCACTGTTGGATTTTGAATATAGAATTCTGATCGCGGAATACATATAACCAGCTCCCTTGTAATGTTGTTTGATAATTTTTTAAATGATTGAAAAATGTTCCCATTACTTAGTTTGAATGTACTGAATATGTTCAAAATGAGTTCAGTTTTTGGGGTAATTTATAACTCTGTCAAGGTCTATGATGGGACATAAACAGTTCAAAAAATCAGATAGGTACCTGCTTGCCAGATTTACATAATTCATTAAATAAATATACACTTCGTACATTGACTTATCAAAATGAGTAAATTCTCAGGAAACGTATTAGGTATAAAAAATAATACTGAAATCTACTCGTAACATAAAATAATTAACATAGCTCTATCAGTTAGTTCTTTTCAAAATAATATATTTATTTTAAGTGTAATATATTTTATACCACTTTCTTTAGATTAAAATAGTATATATATATATATATATATATATATATATATATATATATATATATATATATATATATATATATACTTTCTTTAGATTAAAATAGACTAAGCATTCCCCCTTCTGAATATTTTCAATATTTGATGTAATTTGAGCAATTTGTATCGGAAGATAACTCATTATTTATTTTCTTATTGTTTTAATTTTTCCTTACTATATAAACTGTTGAAAAATGTTTGTACTCATACAGTTCTATCTAATGAAGTCACCGTGTGGTGAAACGTTGCATCATAGATTCAATTATACTATATAAGTCGTTAAAATTTAAGCATGTGCTTTTCTGATTATTTAAATATTCATTTCTATAGAAAAATTTCAAAAATTTCACATCGATGCAAATTTAAAAAAAAGTTTTAACATTCCCGCCAAAATAAAAGACAAGCAAGTAAGAAATGAATTAAAATTTATTGGAAATAGTTTCAATATACTTGGGTGTCAAAATAGATATATTTCTAGAATTAATTTTGTTAAATATATTTCTATTTTGTCTTTGATTCTGATTCAATAAAAAATGTATAATTCTCAAAACATTTTAATATTTCATTTCATCTCCTCCTTCCGGCCGAAAAATTTATAAGAACGTGCCTTAAAACATCCGGTCAAATTTAGATGACCCCCTTAAATACCTGTCCTAATTTCCGACGAAATTACATCCGTCCATTTTTTTTATTATCCTTACTAAAATTGATCGTTTTGTTGATTCTGTGAAAATTTAATGGAGTTAAAAACTTTACATCTGCTTCATATCATTCATCATTGGCATTTTGTAATACCGAAAATGTTTTATTAAATTGAAGAATTTACTGAAAAAGACCAACTGAAAGCTCGCAAGTCTGTATAGAGTAGACTGTTTGGCCAGAAAAAAAAACGATAATAAACATTGAGAAGCGATGAATTCCAATTATATAGTGTTTTGTACTTCATTATGTACTGTATACAGAGAAAGTAAATGTTTACGATTTGGGCCGTAAAAGTCCTATCTCTTCACATAAACATCGACTGAAATGTTAACATTGATGGCTTGGGAAAGAACAGAAATTCCCCTTTAATCGATAAAATTGCCTTATTCAAACAAACCGTCATCTATGCGTGTACATTATAATAATTATTTTACGTCTCCTTGTCTGTTTCTTGATTTCAACTGCGTTGGTATATATTTTGAAATTAAGTTATATTGTACGATACGTAGAAACTGAGGAGATTGTTTCTGATTTAAAAACGGAGAAATATAGGAGTCATCTTTTTTTTCTTATTTGAAATATATTCCCACGAAGTTTGATCTGCCTTATTTCGAAGCGAATACTGCAATGTAAAAGAAAATATGGCATTCAAAATTAATGCGAGGGAGTTATACAATATTTTTCCATAGTTTTTTTTGTGAGGATATTTCATGGTAATTTATCATAATATTTATTTATGTAGGTATCAAGTGCGTTATGTAGATCCTAACGCCCGTTAGGATCTAGTAACGATCGTGATGCATGCAAGATTTTATTTTTCACGAAAAAATTATTTTATTATTATAGTGAAAAATGGATTTTAAAACTATAAATACACTCATTAAGCCCTAGGGCGTTATGAGCGGGCATTATGGATCATAACGCCCGCTCATTGTACGAGGACAACTGAAGCAACTTCAATTGATTAAATACTTCATAATCCTTGTCGTATACGACTCTGGATTTCTCCGGCAATGAATTATTCGCAGCTTTGGCTGCATTTTCTATGATATTCTTGGGTAAATTCATTTTCATTTCCATTATTTCTATAAGACTACACAAAGAAAGCAGCAATGACATTCACTAAATATGTTGACAAAAATATTCACAAAAGTCAAAATATCAACAAATGACATGCCTACTATGAAAAGGAAAATGGAAAGTTTAGGAGCAATGAACCGATTTTAAAATCGATATTTCATTATAATAAAATATATTTTTCATGAAAAATAAAATCTTGTATGCAGCACGTGCGTTACCTAACGCCCATCGGGATCTAGGATCTATATAACGCACTTAGTACATATATATATATATATATATATATATATATATATATATATATATATATATATATATATATATATATATATATATATAATATATATATATATATATATATATATATAGATATATATATATATATATATATATATATATATATATATATATATATATATACTATATATAATATATATATATATATAATATATATATATATATATATATATATATAACCAGAGAGAAATATGCTAGTTATGGAAATAGACAGAAGCTGTTCTTTCTTTAGGATAATTAAATGCAGAAACAATTAATGTAAATTCAAACTTTTTTTGTTTGAATTAATCATCTGAAGAAGCTACTGTGTTTGCCGAAAATGTTGTTTTATTTTACCAAATTTTGGGAAAATCAGAATATATATATATATATATATATATATATATATATATATATATATATATATATATATATTTATACCTATATATTTATTTATGCAGCTATTTATACCTGCGAAATTAGTTTAAAATTGCGTATTTTTCGCAATGAAATTACTTTTCTAGAAAAACGGCATTTTCAGCCATATTTTGAACATTTAATTTTGGAAAAAGCTTTCCAAAGGAAGGCCCACAAAAGTACTGATTTCATAATTTGCCTATCACCTATTACACGGTTTTCGTAACTTAGTTTTTGATTAATGTGTAAACATTATAAACACACTAATTTCCATTCAATCTTGAAAATTTTTCAGTTCAGGTTCTTTCATTAAAAGTGAATAGTAGTTATAAATATATAATAATAATATTATAAAAATCCATTTTTTAGTATCAGAAATTACAGACACCAATCAACGACTTGGACAAATTCGAAAATTCGAAAACACTATAATTTTTTTCTCAAACATATAAAATGATGTTGGCAATTGGAAGTTATTATTCTTGGCTTTATTTCAGAGGCGTTCATTTCACGTTGGTCGACATTGACATACCTTCAGTTTCAGATAAATCGAAAACTCGCATGAGTGAACCTCTAATGGCATTTTAAAATCTGGAATATATTCAAACATTTGTTTATATGCAGAAAATTCAATAACCTTTTTATAAGAATAAGAGGAATATTCATACAACGCGATGTTTAATGAGTATTATGAGATATCAGTCAAAACTTGGATTTGCATGAAGAATTTTCTTATTTTCGTCGGAAATACACCTGAAAACAGCATTCAAAATCCCATCTGTTTCGAGGAGTTAGAATACAACTTCCACCATTATTTTTGTATAGTCAGCTTGAAATAAGAAGAAAGAGGCTTAGACTTTCACTCTATAAGGCTTTATTATTTCGGTTGAAATTCGTAGAATATTTAAAAATACAGGAAAAAACAGTAGTATATCAAGAAAAATAGAATTACAATTTTGGATATGAAATTTTTCAGAATTAAAAATTGTCTGTAAAGTTCAATCTATACTTCTAATTCGTTTTGGATATAATTAAAATCTAAACTATATTATCAACGTCTATCGAGAAATTGCGGAATTTTTTGTATTCAAGTTCGCTCTACTTTCAAAATAATTTTGCTTCTCGAATGGACGTTATCATACAATATGGGCATTAAAAGAAATCAAAGTTTTTTTAAAAATATTTCAAGTCATTGAAAACCTTCAAAGTGATTCAAAAATAAAATTTTGTTATTCAAATCCATTTTTCATAAAATATAATATTTGCTTGCACCTCATAAAACTTTATAATTTTTATTTGCCCGTAATTAAATTCGCCTTCCTGCATTTTATATTTCCGTTTCACTTTTAATATTCGCCGACACGTGACGTTATATGGGCCATTATAGAACGCGCCAAAAATAAATAAAACACTTTTTTGACGGCTTTGTTTTATTGGAGGGTAGGTTAATAAATATTTTGCTACTGTTTAGTGTTTTATTATATTTTTCCTTAAATTGTGGAAAATACAGAATTTCTGGTTAAACATATATATAACATTAACTGAAGCTCTACGTAATTTTGACATCTTGTCGAAGAATTAAGTATTATTATATTAGTGATCGTGTTGACTATGAAAAACTAGATGAATTTCACTAAGATAAAAAAACATTCATTAACATATCTAAAATATAATATAATATATAAGTATATATATATATATATATATATATATATATATATATATATATATATATATATATATATATATATATATATATATATATATATATATATATATATATATATATATATATATATATATATATAAATATATATATATATATATTATATATATATATATATATATATATATATATATATATATATATATATATATATATATATATATAAATATACACTCACCGGCACGAAAACTGGAGCACTTGAATATTTTTGAATAAACTTCAAATTTGAATGGTTTGTGATGTTTTATTATTATAATATCTTATACACAAAGAAAACAACATGTTTTACGTATTTTTTAACAACAATTAAACCTTTAATTGAAGAAAAAAGTGTTTTTGAGTAAAAATCATAAATTCCATAGATCTTGCTACTGCAGTGTGCATAGTTGGTCACTAACCCATCTCAACAATGCTGTTGTTGTCATTGTTGTGAGGAATCTGACAGATCGAAAAATGTTTGAAAGTTGTTCTGCATAAAAAATATGGATGCTAATCCCGACACGGCGGCTGCTATTGTTGCGTTGCTTCAAGACGGAAGAAGTGACCGATATGTTGCCCGAGAGTATCATGTTTCCAATAGCACTGTTCACCGTATTTTCACACATTTTCTGGAAACTGAAGGTCACACCAGACGACCTGGAACTGGTCCCCGACGTAGAACCAGCGCTCGTGATGATCGTTTTATCATCTTACAAAGTCTGCGAAATCGTCATGCTACAGCTGTTGAAATCAGAAATCGACTTCAGCACGTCCGGCAAACCAACGTAAGCGAACGAAAAGTTAGACGACGACTGAGAGAAGCCAATCTTATCAGTTGTAGACCTGCAACAGGCCCAGAACGTCTTAGGCGTCATCGTGTTACGCGACTTCAGTTTGCCAGAAATCATCAGTACTGGGGTGAAAATGAATGGGGGCGCGTGTTGTTCACCGATGAGTCCAGATTTAGCCTGCGGTCTCCAGATGGTCGTGAGAGAGTATATGGCGAAGGCCACACGAGCGTTTTGCAGAATGTATCTTCAGTTCTAGAACAGGATATCAAGGGGGCTCAGTTATGTTGTGGGCCGGAATTTCTCTGGAAGCACACACACAATTATACATCCTTCCGAGAGGATCCTTAACTGCTGCAGGTACATTGAGGACGTTCTCCAAGATTTTGTTGTCCCTTATGTTGGCTTTATTGGAAATGACTTTCTTTTTGATGCATGATAATGTCCGACCTGACACACCGCGATGATAACTCAACAGTACTTAAACGAGGTAAATATTCCTGTTATGGAGTGGCCTGCGGTGAGTTTGGATGTTAATCTCATAGAACATGTTTGGGACATGCTTGGGCGAAGGATCCGAAGTCGTGTTCCTGCTCCTTTAATTTTAAATCAGTTGCAACAAGCTCTTCTAGAGGAATGGAAACTTATTCCACAAGTGGACATTCGCCACTTGATTTTAGGCATGCCAAGGAGGATACAGGCAGTAATTCGAGCACGTGGGGGCAACACCCGTTATTAAGAATGCGACTCCCCAGTTATTGCTAGCAAGTCGTTTTAGTTTTGATTAATTTAAGGTAATTTTTACACAACACCAGTTTGTGCGTTTTCGTCCTAGTTTCTCAAATAGTTACAAAACACTCTTTTTTTTTCAATTATATGTTAAATTGTTGTTGGATAATACATAAAACATGTTGCTTTCTTTGTGTGTATGATATTATAATGATGAAACATCACAAAGCATTAAAATTTGTAGTTTGATTGAAAATATTCCACTGCTCCGGTTTTCGTGCCGGTGAGTGTATATATATATATATATATATATATATATATATATATATATATATATATATATATATATATATATATATCGGTTGACATTATTGCTACTGAGGAAAAATAACGTCGTGATGGTGATCCATTAAAAAGAATTAGGACATTTATTATTCTTCTGAATGTATTATCATTATTCATTTGTTTCATTTCTGGTTTTTGAAGATATCAATAATTTTCATTGTCAAATTCAATCTATTTAATCAAAGGAGTGTACAAGTAATGTTTTAATCTTGGAATTGTGGGGATATCTCAAAACAAGCGTAGAGTTAGGCATTAAGAATAACACAATGAAACATGTGCCAAATGTGTATTTTCATATATAATACCACTAGAGATGAAATTTTGCCGGCAAAATTTCTCGATTGTAATATGAAAGTTTGTTGCTTAGGCGATTTCGCGAATGACATTTGTATCAAAATCTTTTGGAATTTTGGAAAAAATGTCATGAGCGAAATTGTCTAAGTAACAAACTTGAATGTTACAAGAGAGAAATTTTACCTGCTTAAATTTCATCTCGAGTGGTATTCGACAAGACTATTTCACGAAAAAATATGTCTAACAGTAATATATAGTCACATTTCAGAAAGTCAAGGAAATAACGATTCATGTGAGAAATGTCAAAATATTATCGCTGAAATACTAACATAGTAAGTTCTGCCGGCTTGCATGTTTTATCGCTGTGAAACGAGAGTAGCTATGGAAACTTTCTCACTAAAAATGGAATGAGTGAAATAGTCAGTTAGATTTTTCCAATTAAAATTAATAACTGATGCACTCATGTGTTACTATGGTACAGAATTATATTTTAGAAATTATTACATATTCAAATGTGAATATTGGAAATCACCAGTACCTATATTATATATATATATATATATATATATATATATATATATATATATATATATATATATATATATATATATATATATATATAGAGTGGGCTACCACATTCGCCTCGGTGTTTCTATGAGAAATGAAAAGAGTGGGGCCAAAAAATTTTGCATAGTCGTATGTGGGTCCATGAGGAGCATATTTTAAAATTATTTTGGGATGACCCAAAAAAAGATACATATGAAAGTTATATTTTTTCTTATGGACCACCCTATATTTTTAGATACTATAGAGCAAATAAAGGTAAACTACTGTTATATTTCCTATACCTAAAACTGACCGTTTCTGAGAAATTTTAAGGAATTAAAAAATACAGACCATAATTAAAAATTTGTTTACCTACACCCTGTAACATGAAACGAGCTGCTTGTAACTGAATTTGCTGGCTTAGCTGAAAGGTTAAAGTTAACTACTATATAAAAGTTTTATTTCAATATTGTACAGAGTGGTGAAAAAAATTGCATCAAAGTTTGGGATCATATTTTATTGAATCACTTCATACAGTTAAATGGAACATCCCGTATTTAATGGCATATTGTGACGCAGAATTAGATTCCCTTTAAAACTATATCAGGGTTCCCTTATACCTATCTCTTAAGACGTTGTTATATTCTACTTATGACTAATTTCTTTATCTTAAAATGGAACATCCTGTATTGTAATTGAAAAGCATTTTTAAAATCTGTTTATTAAGGAACACGTAGATTCGCTAAAAGCACGAGATTAAATTTTCGCGAATACCAAATTTCGAATAGGAAGAGCGTTTCGTTCCATATCGTAAAACATGCATGTTATTAAGGGTTCAGCACTCATTTCAAGAAAGAGTTCGCTTATGCATGGAGAATAATAGGCACCTCTTTGAGCATTTGTTGAAAGAATAATTGTTAATTTTTCAATAAAATGAGTTCAAAAATATTTTTAGTTTTTCATTGCAATACAGGATGTTCCATTTTTAAAATAAAGAAATTACTCATAAGTAGAATATGAAAACGTCTTAAGAGATAAGTATAAGGGAGCCCTCATATAGTTTTAAAGGGAATCTAATTCTGCGTCACAATATGCC
>JARQZK010002170.1:1052500-1305000 GCA_030704885.1 Cynegetis impunctata | reverse complement strand
TTCATCTTCAAGTGGGGTTGATGTGTGGAGATTGCCGTGTGCCTAATCGAAAAAATATCATTCTGATGTCTCTTCACAATTATCAGTTTTGATATACAGGGTGATTACGCTGGTAGGTTTTGGCTGACATGTTGTCGGGTAAAATTCCAAAATAAATAATCTAAAGTACATCCACACATTTTTAGTCTTATTTTCCCCGAGAATAATATATGTATATATATATATATATATATATATATATATATATATATATATATATATATATATATATATATATATATATATATATATATATATATATATATATATATATATATATATATATATATATATATTAATATGATTTGGCTATATTTGTATTTATTTATTTATTTATATGAATTTAAATTTCTAATTGATATGATTTTCCTCTAATTTGATTATGAATAAATTATGTTGAGCACCTTTAAAATTTTAGAAATTAATATTTGTTTCTTTTTATTTTAATTCAACTCTATTTTAATTAATTCTCAGGGAAGGTTCTCTTTTAATGAAATTAACTCTATTTACTTTCTGAAAATTTGATCTTTCTCTAAAAAAAACTTCAATAAATTCAAGTATTTATAACTTTAACAAATTTTATTAACACACATCATCAACATACAATTTCAATTCAAATATAACAATAATAATAACTCTTTCTAATTTGATTATGGTACCTTTAATCTTTATCCCCCTTATATTTAATATATTTGCAAATATTTAATAGTCAAATTGGCCAATATAAAATGTTTCAAAAACTCAGGATTTACTATTTCACTTTTGGCTATCCTATTTTCAATGTAGGTCCAATAAGTCTTTCTTCTACCTTATTTACGTTGGATAATATCGTTCAGCTATCTGCAACTTTCTCTCTGCCTTTCGTAACCTCACTTAATTTCGGTTGTGAATTGATAACACAACAAATATGCACAACTATTTCACTTAAATGAACTTTTTCTTCATTAACAGGTACTATCAGCTTCTTATTTTCACTTAATAATAATTTATTACAACTTTGTACTTTCAGCTACCATTATACTTTATATTTTTATAATATGGAGGACTTAAAACCACTGAATCTGATTTCAACCAACAATGGTTCTATCTCAAATATCAAATAGGAACTGAACTTGGAAATGCTATGCACATCCTTATATAACCTCTTTTATTTTCCAAAAATCATATCGCCAGGTATTATTATTCTGGAATAGTCTGATTTCCTTTTTGTGATTTTTAATCATATTTAAAATATTATAATAACAGTTAATGTAAATATTTTTATATCATTCAATTTAATTAAATATACAATAATTTTGGAAATTGATTTTCTTAATAATAACAGTTTCTTTATAATAATTTAAAATTTTACAAACTCAATATTTCAACTTGATTATTTTGAAAAATTAAATGACATTTGTTTATATTTTTAATAAATTTGGAATAAAAAACATATTTCTGGACTGAAATAATTTAGTTAATCTCAACTACATAATATTCTGATCATTTTTTACTAAAAATTTCAATATTTCATCTATTAATTCAGTTATTTATTCTTGAAAAATTTGACATATCTATGAACTAATTTTATATTCTAACTTGAAATTCTCCTTTATTATATTATTCTAAAGCAATTTTCTATTTGAAACAATTAATTAAATTCTAATACTTTTATATATGATTAACTATCTTTAATGACTTGAAATTAAATTATTATCTGATATTCTAATTTAGTCGATTCTACGATACATAGAATTTCCAGAATTATATGTATTCTACATAAATTAAGTCTGTTATCTTGAATTAATCTATTCTAATTAATCTTTTCAAAAGTTCTATTACTTGTATTCACATATATATTTGATATTTAATGAAATTCTATTGAAATACTTAATATCTCTTTCCAACGATTAATGACATTTTATGTTTTTGACATTCTACAAGGATTTCTCATATATTATTGATTCTTAAAGTTGATCTTGAACTTTTATAATTAATACCTTTACATTAAGCTTCCTTGTAAATCAGTTTTACATCTTTAAATTCACATTAATTGAAATTTCAATAACATCATTACATTAATTACCAATTTACATACTTATTCCTTTTCATATGTTCAAATTTTATCATTAATTAGATATACATATATTTTCTAACCATCTATCATTTACTAATATCTGTTTCAGTTTATTGAAGTTTTCCTTTCTCTGATCAATTCTATTTCATATTGTACCATATATTTCTATAATAATATTGAAAATAAACAAACCATATCAATATATATATATATATATATATATATATATATATATATATATATATATATATATATACAAGGGCGTCGCCAGCCAGAGGATCAGGGGGGGGGGCAGTTGATATATGGAGGATGGGAAGAGTATGAATCTTGAATACAGTCAAAAGCAAAGTTATTAATAATAGAAGAAAAAAAGAATTTGGGACAAAATATAGTATGAAATAATAATAGAATGAAAAGAATTTGGAGGCAATCAAATTGTTCATTGACAGTTACAAGATTTTAATAATAAAGTAGTCGAGAGAGCTTTTTTTATTAAGTTAATTAAAACACAATCTTCGTGTGTTTTTTGTAAACTTTTTGTACACTTTATTATGAAAATCTTGTAAGTTTTTATTAATATGTTTTCAGTGCACACTCATCATGGCCAGACCATGTGCTTCTAAATCAGATTTTTAGTCTCCTGAGGCTGTTAAACGATCGCTCTACCGTACACGTTGTGCACGGTAGCGATCAAAATGTTCAACGCTTTTCCTGTTTCAAGAAAGAGATTTTTGCCTCTTTTAGGACATCAATAACGGTAAAATCAACTTCCTTCTCAAAACTGATTCCCGAAAATATCTGATAATATCTTTCGTGGTTCCCATGGCATTTCAAATTTCAGGAAGAGTGTTGAGATCATTGATTACCAGATTCAGTTTGTGGGACGAGCAATGAAAGCACAAAGCTTTCGTGTATTTTTTTTGCGTAGGATTGCTTGTACCCCGGAGTCTTTTCTGGACATTGTCGAACAACCGTCAAATCTAGAACCGACGCATTTATTTGGATTGGAGCCTTCTTTTGTCTGAAACTCATCGATGCTATATGCAATAGATTTTGCATCCAGACCTTTCAGCTCAACAAACCCGACAAACATTTCTTGGACTTGATTGGTTTCCTCATCAAAATATCGCAGCCTTATCGATAATTGTTCAGTGCCAGAAATTTCAGCTGTTTCGTCCGCTAACACACAAAATGCTTCTGTTGATTTTACTTTCTTCATAATATCTGCCCTAATGACCTCTCCACAAATGCCGATAACTTCAGTTTGAATATCAATCGATCGATAGCTTGTATTCTTTTTCCCATGCTTGATGTGTTTCTTCATAATCAAATCTCCCGCGTCAATTCGTATAAGCCTTCGATAATACCTTCGCCATAATGTTTACCTCTCAGAGCTGAATCATGCGACCCGCAAAATATAATGCAGGAAATGATGTTATAAATTTTCGGTTTTCTGCAATAATACCCTGAGAGTATTTGTTGAGTTGCACATCTACAGGCACACTTCCGAGAAATTATTCAACAGCTTCCAGTGCCGCTTTATGGGAGTGGGTTTCCATGTGTGCTTTTTGCATTGCTCGTGAACATCTTTGAATTTACAAAATTGCCTTATGATAAATGATCCTAATAGGCCTCTAAAAGTGCTCGCATTTGGCTCAAACAACGTACAATATTTACAAAAGAACCCTTTTTGGAGCCTGGAATAAGCCAACCATGAAGAGTACGTTTCCAACTAGGAATAATTAAATTTTCTCTTTAAATTTTTGGCGTCTTCTGCAAAATTGTATGTCGCAGAGAGGGACCAACAGTTTTTCAGCAATTCCTTCTTCTTTTCGGTTGATAACAACGATGCTCGTCCAATAAATTGACCGATGTAATTTCCGTTGCAGTCATCTATTGAAGACTTGTCGACAATTGAACATGAGTTCGCAGATTACAGCAAATTAAGCGAGGACATAATTGTTTCCTAGCATTCGAACTGGAATACAACACCACAAAGTTCCATATATTAAGTATATTTTGAACTCCATTGATAAAGGGGACAAAAATCCCCGAAACGTATGAATACTATATATTTTCCTTCAATAAATCAGACCTGTTATTACCACAAACACTTTCTCATCTTATATATATATATATATATATATATATATATATATATATTATATATATATATATATATATATATATATATATATATATATATATATATATATATATATATATAATATATATATATATATATATATATATTTATATAAATTATATATATATATATATATATCTATATATATATATATATATATATATATATATATATACATTTTTTTAGCTGGTACATATTCGCATCTACAGCAGCCCCCATTTGACCAAATGAGCTGAAATATTATTATTATTATTATTATTAAACATAAATGAAGGCTGGGGACAGAGTCCCATGTAAGCCTAAAAACTAAAGAAATTAGAAAATTGATACAATGCATGCAGAAAGAAACTAAAAACAACTAATATAAGCACAGAAACAATTAACCGAATAAGCAAATGTCTATTTTGTTTTTAAAACTATTCACCGACTCAGAATTCACAACATCGCCGGGCAGGCCGTTCCACGCCTCGAAAACACGGTTCGCCAAAAAATATTGTCTCTGTCTTGTGGCAAATTTCTCCTTTTTTAATTTGAGAGTTTGACCTCTTAACCGCGAATCATTGTTGAAGATAAAAAATTCCCTCAGATTAGCATAATTAAACTTGGCTATACGGAAAGATATGATGAGGTCCCCACGGAGTCGACGTTGGTCAAAAGCCAGCAGTTGTGCCATCCTCAGTCTTTCGGGATAGGCTGGACGCACTTCACCAAAAGTCAGACGCGTGGCTCGACGCTGAACACTCTCCAAGAGGTTCCCATCACGCACCAAAACCGGACACCACACCGGACCTGCGTACTCCAAAATTGGACGAACGTAGGTCTTATAGAGTTTTATGGAACCTGAATACGACAGGTGGGAGAACGTTCTGCGAATGAGGTAGATCAGCGTGTTGGCGCGCTTGCATATGGATATTATGTGTTCGGACCAAGTTAGGTCAGTGTTAACAGTCACTCCCAAGTCCACATGCGAGGACACCACGCGCAACGATTGATCGTTTATTGTGTAGGTGTGGAGTGGATTGTTCTTTCCCTGGCGAAGTACGACGCATTTGTCGACGTTAAGAGGCAACAGCCAATCCTCACACCACCGACTAATTGAGTTGAGGTCCTCTTGAAGGACTTGATGCTCAACTAAGGCATTTCCATACAGCTTAGTGTCATCGGCATAAAAAGACTTGCAGGACTTTATTTGAAGCGCCAGATCACTTGCGTAAGTGATGAAGAGGAGTGGGCCAAGAACAGACCCCTGGGGAACTCCACTTGTGACTTGTCTGTCCGAAGAAAAAAAGTGACCCACCCTAACCGTGAAAGTTCTGTCTGTCATGTAATCTTCAATCCATAGTATATGTGGTTATTCGTATTTCTTGAGGCAAAACGAAACTATCAAAATTTGGATAAATTCAGTGAACATTTCAACTAGGCCGTTCAATCTGTCACCAGTAGAATTCCTCGAATAATTTTCAAAAAATTTTGGGGAAACAATCTTTCACTAAACCTGTGGTAACTGGTAAAGTTGCCATTTTAATTAAAAGTTTATGAATTGTTGGAAATAAACTTTTAGTCAGTCTGGGGGGCGGTTAACCCTTAAACCCCCCCTCACTGCGTCACTGTTGTACTTAAATAAACCCTGCAAACGACAAAACCTTTTGTCGGTGATTTCCTAAATTTTATCTCATAAACCACAATATCCTTGATGACCACCTCTTTCCGACTATATGACTAGATTTCTATAATGAATGACCTGAAATTTGATATTTAAGCGCCAACTGGTTTGACTCATGTTCGTAAAAAGAAAACGGAATCATCTTAAAATGTTAATGATTTCTTGAGAAATATAGAAAGTTTCAGTGGATAATTATTATTGAATAATTCTTACTTGTATTGCGTTCCTGCATATCTTCATGATCCCTGTATTTTTTATATCGATCCATATTTTCTAATTGAATTTTAACTTCGAAATATTAAGTTTTATATATTATTAATTTCTCTCAGTGTAACTTCAGTTATTTTCATTAGGGAGGAGGAATTGTAACGTTTAATTCTTTGAAATAATTCATGATTGCCATTTTATAAATTTATTATTGTTTGTTTTACTAAAAAAATTCGTAGATTGTTTCAAATTATATATAAATATTTCCCGAAAAAAATAGACTACTGCAGCGTATCGAAAGTCAACAATGAGGCGTGGGAGAAGTTTCTTGATCTGTTTCAGACGATTTTCAAAAAATATATTATTCATTATGATATATATATATATATATATATATATATATATATATATATAAATATATAAATATATATATATATATATACACACATATATATATATATATATATATATATATATATATATATATATATATATATATATATATATATATATATATTTTGGGCCCATTTTAAGACGAAAACTTCATATGTCCTAAACGTCCTAGTTTTTGAGATACATGGTGGTAAAGTTTCAGAAAATAAATAATTTTTTATTTACAAATTTGGTATGCAAGTACTACTCATCAATGTGCATTTTTTAATGCAATACAGGTTTTATTAATAAATTTTCCACCAGTGGCGTTCATGCAGAATTTGCCCTGCATACTTCTGAAAACATTTATGGAGCGCCACTGATTTTTCTTAAAACTGAAATTATTTTTGAAATGTATATTCTGTACAAATTAGATCTTCTAAGTTTCCTTCGAGCGACGCATGGTTTTCGCTTAAAAAAAATTCAAACTGATTCTCTGCATAATCATAACATTGCAGGAAATAGATTTTTGTTAAAAAAAATTGGTGCATCGAACATACAAATTAATTCAATTTTTTTCGTATTTTTTCTCAAATTTTTTAAATATTTTGTGAAACTTGACCACCCTGTATCTCAAAAACTAGGACGTTCAGGACATGCGTATATATATATATATATATATATATATATATATATATATATATATATATATATATATTTAGTTTTGGTTTTTCTTTGACCTAATATATATTTTATTCGTAATATGTTCTTGGTGTTAGGTCACATTAAATGATGCATTTTAGTTGTCGGGCAAATGATTGTTTATTGACGTTTCGACCATTTTATGGCCTTTTTCAAAATCTATAAACCTTAACGTAGATAATCAACAAATTAAAATGACGTAAAATACGTTCAGAAATAACTGGCCTAGCAACGCCGTTGACTGTGATAAGTATGTGTACTGAAAATTTTTTATTCTGTATGTTTCATTTTAATTTGTTGATTATCTACGTTAAGGTTTATAGATTTTGAAAAAGGCCATAAAATGGTCAAAACGTCAGTAAACAATCATCTGCACAACTAAAATGCATCATTTAATGTGACCTAACACCAAGAACATATTACGAAATATATATATATATATATATATATATATATATATATATATATATATATATATATATATATATATATATATATATATATATATATATATATATATATATAGATATATATATATATATATATATATATATATATATATATATATATATATATATATATATATATATATATATATATATATATATATATATATATCAGGGGCGGCTAGTCAAAGGAGGCTAAGCCTCCTCAATAATATTCCGTGTATCACTAATATATTATATTGAATAGTCAGCATTCAGCATATTCATATTAATCAAAATCATATTATTTTATGCACCTACCTTCCTTTCAACCTACATTATATAATATAATTTATTAACTTAGTGAGATAGAAGGTATTTACATTTTCTGCATTTCATTCATTTCAAGATTTTTGGCAACGCTGCGGAGGCTTAGAAAGGTATATTCTCAACGTTCATTATGCCTGCCACAGAAAAGCAAACAACGGTGCAAATACTCCGAATGAATACTTCAGTGCAATAGAAAAGCAAAACACATGTAAATGGAAACACGGATAGGAACCCAGTCTCATACAATGTCGACCAATCACAACTATAGAATTTCGCGTGACATCGAGTGAATTCGTTGGAAAGCATTAATTGAATCGTAGTGTGGTCGTAGTTACTAATGGCAGCGTGTTTACTTATATTGCTCGCGTATTGTTTTAAAATGAGTTTAGTTACTGAAGTTAATTTCAAAAATTTCAATGGTGACTTAGTGGAATATTTGTTATCCCATAACTTTAGTGCGCTAAGTTATGAGGATAAAGTTTTGATAAAAACATTGCGACCTACCCCTGAATTAAACAATTTGGTGCAGCGTAACAGACAACAAAACCGCAGTTTTAATACAAGGAATTATGAGAGACATCCTTGCCTACCCGGATCACAGGTAAAAAATAAATTATTTTGTTGGCAGTGTTTACTTTTTACTAGTGAAAATGTCTCTTTTTGGGGCCGCTTAGGATTTGAGGATTTAATTCTATACCTAGTTGAACCGATAAAGTAACTTTAAATACAGCAAGCGGATTAATATCTTACTTACAAGATAAGGAATTTATATATTCTTTAAACATCTTTAAATTAATTTTTGCACAAACAGAAATAGTTTTTCAAATCTTACAGCACAAGTTTTCAGATGTAATTTACTCACGAAATCGGCTCAAGTTTCTTTTGGAAAAAATTTCAGAATTTCGTGCAGAAGTTTATTTTAAAAAATTATTTTCTGTATTTCAAACTACTGATGATACGACTCAATTTAGCCCAAAACGAAAGAAATTCAATTACGCAGATATGGAGCTTCACTATAGCTTGAGCAAATATTTTATGAAATTTTGTATACTATTAGGGGTCAAATAGAAATAAGGTTCTCTGATTTGAAAGAACTGCATTTCTTCGACTTACTCAATAAAAATTTGTTAACCGGATTTTCGGCTAATTTTCCAGATAACCTTTTGGAAAATTTATGTCAAAAATATACTTTTTTTGATAAGGTGGCCATAAAAAGTGAACTGTGTGTTGTTTATAATGACAATGAAATTTTGGGGCAAATTAAAATCATGTAGGGACTATTAAATACCTTTTTGATAATGATTTGAATCAAGATTAACCCCAAATTTATAAACTCTTATGTCTAATTTTTTCTATCCCGGTGACATCGGCTTCCGTAGAGCGCTCGTTTTCCACTCTTGAGAGAATTACAACTTATTTACGAAATTCAATGAGCCAAGATCATTTGAAAAATATTAGTTTGTTGTCTATTGAAAAGGAATTGGTAAATCTTTTGGCGAAAGACAAAAGATCATTTTGCTAACGTTAAAGATCGCAGAATCCCGCTAATCTTCAAAAATATATAATAACTTTTTATTTGCTCTCACCAGCTGTTAACAAATTCATTATGTAGGTAGGTAGGTACCTATTTTGTGAAAAGAATAAAAAATTGATGAATTGATTAATTGGCTGAGAAGAGTTTTTGTGAATATTGTAAATAGGAGTTGTAGGTCTCATGGTAGACACTCGAAAGTGAAAACAAATTAATAGCTTAGGGTGCTTGTTTTACTTTGATTTTCTTTAAATTATAAGGCAGTTGACCTTGAAATCCTAAAAATTTTCGCCTGTGGTGTATTTTTTAACACCTCTTGTAGCCTCCTCAAACCCTCACGAGCCGCCACTGATATATATATATATATATATATATATATATATATATATATATATATATATATATATATATATATATATATATATATATATATATATATATATATATATATATATATATATATATATATATATATATATATATATATATATATATATATATATATATATATATATATATATATATATATATATATATATATATATATATATATATATATATATATATATATATATATATATATATATATATATATATATATATATATATATGTATTATATATATATATATTTATTTTTCACTTGTATATAATATGTTTATTTCACCTTGAATACGGTTGCTATAAACACACTCATTATGCCCTAGGCCATTATGCCCGCATTTGCGGGCATAATGGATTCAAAACGCCCGCTTATAGTACTAGCAGAAATTAAGCAAATTTCATTGATTTAATACTTCATAATCCTTGTCGTATACGACTCTGGATTTCTCCGGCAATGAATTATTCGCAGCTTTGGCTGCATTTTCTATGATATTCTTGGGTAAATTCATTTTCATTTCCATTATTTCTATAAGACTACACAGAGAAAGCAGCATGACATTCACTGAATATGATGACAAAAATATTCACAAACGTCAAAATATCAACAAATGACATGCCTACTATGAGAAGGAACATAGATAGGAGCAATGAAACGATTTTAAAATCGCTTTTTCATCATAATATAATAATTTTTTCGTGAAAAATAAAATCTTGTATGCACCGCGTGCGTTACTAGATCCTTATGCCCATCGGGCAACATTCATCCCTCGGGCCAGAGGCCCTCGGGCCGAATGTTTCCCTCATGGCATAATGATCTATATAACGCACTTGGTACATAAATAACTAATATATATATATATATATATATATATATATATATATATATATATATATATATATATATATATATATATATGTACATATATGTATATATATATATATATATAATAATAATAATAATAATATTTATTTAGCATAAAAAAGCTATTAACAACACAATTTTTTCAGTATGAGTATACAGACTTAAAAATGTTCATAAACATAATTGATTAACAATTTTTTAAAGCATCTATAACTATTCGAGTTTTTTATATTTCTTGGCAAAGTGTTATATAATCTGATACCCTCACTGAATGTTGAGTTATTCATCTGTGTGGTGTTATAGGAATTCACATAAAAATTATTTCGCTGCCGTGTTTCATATCCATGTATATCATTAACGTTCTGCAAATATTCCTTCAAATAACTAGGTGTCATGTTATGTTCTATTTTATGAACATAATCAAGTGTTCTAAATACAATTCGCTGATTCACGTTCATTAGGCTTAAGACTTTTAGCATCATTTTAATATATATTAATATATATATATATATATATATATATATATATATATATATATATATATATATATATATATATATATATATATATATATATATATATATATATATCAGGAAGTTTTTCAGAGGAACTATCAAAATTTAGATACATTTTTTCAACCGCCTCAATTTGTATATAGATATTTCTTGATTTCGTGGTTTTAGAAAATTTTCCCAACTACACGGCCTCTGAGGGTTGAAATTTATTACGTGTGTGGAGTTCATGTTGAAATAAGATAATTTGCGAGTGTCAACTCTTTTGCTAAACCGCGCTGCACTTCGCTGAGACTATTCCATTCGAATCGAATTGATACCTGCTTCACTAATTACGCGATGTACTTCGCGAATTTTTAAAAATTTTGTTGCAATCATCTCAAAGTAATCGTACTTTATGGAAAAAGTGACAATGCTGTGAGCGATCAAAGAAAAATGGTCACAACCGTACCCGCTCTCCCCTACTTACAATTGCTAAAAAAAATAAACTATATTCAAATATTCTGATAATAATTGATTATAGTTATAAATAACAAAGACGAAATATATGAAAACATAAAATATCATATTTTCAAAATCATAATTTTTTCAAAGGCTGAAATCTCTCATAGTAAGGCAGATGATAGAACGGCCGCCGTTTTGGATCATGGGGTTCAATCTTGTGATACTTTATCTTCAGAAATTCTGGATATCCATATTTCATAACTGAATAGTATTGTTGTTTAAAATGATTCGTCGGATAAAATGCAGCTTGCAGTTGGCCGTCTACTTCGTATAACTTGGTGTCGATGTATCTCTGATGAAGAACGCCAGATATAATCATTCTCTTGACTATCTAAAAGGCAAATTATACGTATTTTATAAAATTAGTAGATAGAATTAACAATTTGGAATGATACTGAGGCAGGGCCGTAGCCAGCACTGCTTTCTATATGGGGCTAAACAAATTCTTGAGAGGACTTGTTTTTTACGAAGTTCTAAAATGAATATAAGTGAAAAAAGATAGGAATATACAGCTTTCTCTGTCTGTTTACCTAGAAAAGTATACTGGAAAACGAATATTCATTAAAAAACATTTTGGAAAAATAAAAAAATTTATTCTAATAAAAAATAAATGAAAAATTTCTCATGGAATAAATAAAACAAATAGCTTATAAATAGACAACCAAGTTAATATTCTCTCTCTTGCTTCGTCACTTGTTTGCGCTCAATCGTTTTCAGTTGTGTTTCTATTTCCACTTAGGTAAAATATAATATTCTGAGGTTGATAATGAATTAACGGCTAACAATATAGGTTGAAGAAATTGGAGGAAAATGTGCGGATTTTATTGAACTACTTTTACTTGAATTAATCAAACGCATGCCTTCGCATTTAAATGTTTTTCGGCAGAGAAGAAGTTTTAGTCCTGCTATAGTTTTAAATCCAGTTGTATGTTTCAACGCAGATATAACCATTTTTGGTTTGTAATAATTCTGGTATAGTTTCTAGAGGGGGCTTGAATAATTCCAGAGGGGGCTCAGCCCCCTCTGGCGCCCGCTTGGCTACGGCCCTGTACTGAGGTCACAACGCTGGAATATTAGGTTTTTATTTATGAGCAACTCTACAGAAAAGCAAAAGCTTATAATTACTTTCGATGATTTCAATACAAAGCAGTTTATGCTACATTTGAATAGCTACATCTGGGAGTAGAGAGAGTAGAGCATTCCATATATTTTCAATTCGGCTTAAAAACTTATTCTGGTTATTCAAATGTGCAAGGAAAATTAATGTGCATTATCTGTATACCTTGTGAGTCGAGAGAATTGTGCTACTAATTGAATACTGAAGGTATGGACTGCAGTACACCTGCTATAATAATATGTATAGAAAATGTAAAATTCGGTCACCTTTCCCCTATTTTCGAGTGGATAAAGGTAAGTAGTTATTGAGGAATCATCTATTACCCTCACTACTCTTTTTTGAATGGAGTCAAGTATTAAATTGGATTCAACACCGATTCCTGAGATATGCAGTATATTGGTTGCATTAATCGTTTGGTTTTGCAGTAATAACAGCGACGAGGAAAGTTTTTTTTGGGAACATAGTTGCCTGTCTCTTGGTGACAGCAACCAAATCATCCAAACCACCACTAAAATGATCCTAAGGTCACTATTTGTAAACTCAATTTGCTCAACCAGATGTAGATGTACTGACAGGCAGTGGCGGCTCGTGAGGTGTTGGTTTAAGGAGGCTACAAGAGGTGTTATAAAATAACAAAATAGGCGAAAATTTTTAGGATTTCAAGGTCAACCGCCTTATAATTTAAAGAAACTCAAAGTAAAACAAGCACTCTAAAATATTAAATAGGTACAATAGTAGACATCTCTTTTTTTATAGATATAATAAAAACATTGTCTTTTTGATAATAAAATTCATCTATTTCATGAATTTTATACTTTTATGAACTCGGAGGTTAGGTTAGTAAGGTTAGAAAAAGTCAGGTCAGCTCAAGTTTTTGAAAAAAAAAAGATGACAAAATAATTAATTTTTTACCTGCGATCCGGTAAGCCAAGGATGTCTCTCATAATTTCTGATATTAAAACCGCGATTCTACTACGCTGCACCAAATTGTTTAATTCCGGGGTAGGTCGCAATATTTTTATTAAAACTTTATCGTTTTAACTTAGTGCACTAAAGTTATGGGATAACAAATATTCGACTAAGTCACCATTGAAATTTTTAAAATTAACTTCAGTAACCGAACTAATTTTAAAAACAATACGCCAAATTAAAATCAAAACAAACTATTTTCGTCCACGACAAGTCACAACGGTCCATGTCCAACGAATTCACTCGATTTTACCCGAAAGCCTATAGTTGTGATTGGTCGACATTGTGTGAGACTTAGGTGCAATCGGTGTTGCCATTTACATGTGTTTTCCTTTTCTATTGCAATGAAGTATTCATTCGCAGTATTCGCACCGTTGTTTGCTTTTCTTTGGCAGGCATAATGAACGTTGAAAATATACCTTTTTAAGCCTCTGCAGCGTTGCCACAAATCTTGAAATGAATGAAATGCAGTAAATATAAAATTAATAAATTATATTATATAATGTAGGTTGAAAGGAAGGTAGGTGCATAAAATAATATGATTTTGATTAATATGAATAAGCTGAATGCTGACTATTGAATATAATATATTAGTGATACACGGAACATTATTGAGGAGGAGGCTTAGCCTCCTTAGCCGCCTTCGAATAGCCGCCCCTGCTGACAGGTCTGTTGTTGGTGGTGGTTGCAATTAGACTACCGTCAGCGAAGTTCACTATTTCTTTTTAGTTAAATTTGTGTTAATTCGACCCATAAATCATACCTGCGTTAACAGTATGCGGTACCAGTAAAATATATATAGTTGAGTAGAATATTTAGCAGCAATATAGCAAGAGACGATTTATTTCATCACTATTAAATAAAAGTGGAAATAAATCTGGTATAATTTCAGAAATCAATATTCTATTGAGGAGAATATCTATATCATAATGGAAAAAACGTCTTTCCGTTAGACATATTCAATTAATTAATGTTGGTATACGAAGGATCGTGGGTTCGAGAGTCTCACCTTGCTCTTGGGTGTTGTAATTACAGATTCCAGCCCATTGGCCGTTTGGGACCAGCGTTGATCTCTAGGTCCCTTGAGATAAATAAAAATCTTTCAAACACAATACTCACTTTCATGGTTTTTTCACCAAATGGATTTCCATAGAAGAAGAGCAACCTCATTTTGTAAGGTTTCTTTAGAGTGTCAAGAATACATGCCATGCCATCGTCTCCGATTTTATTGTAACTGATATTCAAGAAAAGAAGTCTGGAGTAGCACATCCCAAAACTCAAGGCTCTAAAACAAATCAACGGGAAAACGTATTATTTAATACAATTATTTTTATATGTGTCCAATATTTCAAAATAAATAAAAAAATTGAATTTTCGATAATCACGTGGTGAAACATGGAAATAATTGAAATCCAAGTGTTCATTTCAATTATGAAGTAAACAGAAGATTCGTTAGATACAATTTTCACTAAAAAAAATTAGTGAAGTTTTTCGAGAATATCTTAAAGTTTCAGTAATCTATTAATTTTCATTAATTCAATATTTACATCAAAAAGAAGACCTATAGTTAAAGGAAAAACATAAAAATACGATTATATTAATAGTTATTTAATAAACTAGTTTATTAATGGTTGAGATATTTTAACGCGTGATCGGAGTGAGCGCGTTAATAGTTCGAGACCATTAATCGCTACATTAATAAACGAGTTTATTACAAGATTTTTCCGTCGACCTCATCATGAATTGAGTATAAATTCTTGATTGAAATAAATTTTTATTTTGCATGACAGATACACTTGACACAATATAAATTTCTATGTTCATTTCGATATATTTATATTTATGCTCCCGATGGAACAATTTGAGAAATTCATAGATGGAATATCAGACATGTGATATTCTGAATAGTTAACATTACCTACAATATCTGATAAGGAATATGTGGAACTGGTGGAAGCTGAAGTGTTATTAACGATTATTGCATACATTTTTTCCGCAGTTTCTACTTTATTTTGTATAGAGTTAAATTTTTCGATATGAATTATGAATTCCTTTTCTCTGTGGAATAACAGTACAGACACAGAATAATTCAACTATTCCGTGCTGAATACTTCTGTGTTTGGTTGCCCATGACAATCATACATTAAAATAGGAGAAATTGCACATTAAAATGGGTCATTAACGATCAATTTCATGTACGTTAAAGTAAGCTTTTATTTAGACGTCGACGGAAAAAAAATTCAATAACAAACATGAAACAAGTAAAACCCTGGACACTTTGAGTTAATCATCTCTAGATATTCCTTATCAACTAACAATTGAATTCAACATTCACCTTGCTCCTGAATTGCCTATTTGATTGTTACTAACGTCTAAACCTTGGAGGGACGGTTTCAACTTCAACCATTTGGCTATTATTTCCAGACCGAAGCAGCCTATCTTATTTGCAGCGATGTTTAAAAGCTTCAACGAATTATTGTTTATCATTCCGTACATCAATATTTCTATATCGTGACCATCCATTTCACATTTTTCCATGTGAAGTTCTGTTAGATAAGTGTTAGCCTAAGAAAATTAGTAATTAACAAAATTTTAATATTATTTATTGGGGAAAATATTCAGTCGTATTGTCCCCAAATAAGAAGACTATTGCACACTATATATGAGTCAACGTAGTGAAGCAAGAACGGTTTTTAAACCCGTATTATAAGTCCTTGGCCACGATTTTCGATTTTTTGATTGCTTTATATATTTTTATTCTTCACTTGTATATTATTTGTTGATTTTACCTTAGATACGGTTGCTATAAATACACTTATTATGCCCTAGGGCGTAATAAGCGGGCATAATTGATCATAACGCCCGCTTGTACGAGGAGAAATGAAGCAACTTCCATTGATTGAATACTTCATAATCCTTGTCGTATACGACTCTGGATTTCTCCGGCAATGAATTATTCGCAGCTTTGGATGCATTTTCTATGATATTCTTGGGTAAATTCATTCTCATTTCAATTATTTCTATAAGACTACACGAAGAAAGCAGCAATTACATTCACTAAACATGATGACAAAAATATTCACAAACGTCAAAATATCAACAAATGACACGCCTACTATGAGAAGGAAAATGGAAAGTATAGGAGCAACGAACCGATTTTAAAATCGATTTTTCATTATAATAAAAAATTTTTTTCGTGAAAAATAAAATCTTGTATGCACCACGTGCGTTACTAGATCCTAACGCCGTTCGGGCGTTAGGATCTATATAACGTACTTGGTACATAAATACCTAACTTGTTCCCACTATAGCGTACTCCTTCGAACGAAGTAAGCTGAAAATGGTTCCACTGTTCAGTGACGAAAACCTTTTAAAGACGTAGATTCCATTTTATAAAAGAAAAAGTCCAATGATTTCAAATCTGGCTATCTTGGGGGACATTCAATAAAACCCAATCTGCCAATTCAGGTTTCGAAAATATATTAATTCTATAAGTCACGTGCTGGTAGCATATGGTGGTATAATGTTGAACTAAGATTTTATTAGATACTGTTTGAAAGTTAATAGCTTGCAATTTGAACATCTAACTATTGAAATTTGTTTGAACTTTCTTGTTCTGATTTATTCTATGAAGAACGAATTTTTGTGAAGAGAATTGGAATAACCTACAAATGATGGCTGACCATGTCTTTAGAGATTCTTGAAGGAGTTGCAACCTTGTTGACTCTAAATCCATGAATTTAAGATCAAAAAAGTTCCCCTTGAAAACAAAATCGACCGAACTCAGGGTTGTCCAAAAAAACCCAAGCATTAAAAATATTCCAGGTGGACTGTATTAATAAGTATGCGCCCGGTATATGGAAAGATGTTCAAAACTATCCGCCATCTAATTATGTATGTAATTAAGCTGAATATGGCGAATGTATACTTACTTCTAAGAATAATCCAACATTTTTTGCCATCCAAGAAGGATTAAAAGGATTGTACATCGTTTTTGGTATAACTCTAGAGATATCCAATACTTTTAGCGTACTCTTCTGAGCAGTCAGCAAAATTGAATCGATGCTTGAAAGAACTTGATCCGTGTCTCCCAACTCTACTAATTCCAATGAAGGCACATATTCAATTAATTTTGCAACATATTCTCCCCCCTTAAAAATATTGAATTTGCTTGGTTTCAATGGCAAAAATGAATACATTTCGGTTAAATAAAGAGAGAACTGAGAAAGCAAAAGTGCCTACCTATAATACTTCTTCAAATATGTAAGTATAGCTTCAATAAAATCAGTTTTAGCCAAAATGAACAATTACTTACGTAATATACATCTAGAAGACACATCTTTAACATATTTTGGTCCTCTAACAGAAAAAGTTGCTAATGTCATACCTAAATGTAATATTAAAATTGCTTTCAAACCTACGACAAAACTCTCAGGATTTTTATTCAATGCCAAGATATCACTTCAAAATCTGACAGTTCAGGAGTTTATAGGTTGATTTGTCCTGTATATAAAGGAGTGTATATAGGTCAGACTGGTCGATCGTTCAAGACAAGATCTAAAGAACACCAATAATATTTTTTGAAAAATAAAACGGATTCAACGTTTTCAAATCATTGCCGTGAAAACCACCACCCGTTTCCACAAATAGATAACTTTCAAATTATGCACAAATTACCGAAAGGAACCAAACTTACTCACTTAGAATCATTAGAAATTTTTAAACTCAATCATAATGCAAAAGATATCTTGCTGAACGACCATTCTCCTATATTTAGTGTATTCAAACAATAATGATTTTTCTAAGAACATTTTATTGTACCAATTTGGGAAATCCACATCTATTAGCCCTTCTTGAAATGTGTTCCTCTTGTCTATTTAGGTAGGTACCTGCAATAATTCTTTCCCACCCGTGAGCGCAAATCTGTAATTATGTATTCAGTTCTTAACTCAATCTGCCCGATGATGGTCTAGTGACCGAAATTGCTATCGCAGTGTAATATTTTTCAAAGTATTTTTGTGATAATAAACTTAGTAAATTCCAGTTTTGTTTTTGTTCATCTAGAAGACAATTTATACTAACAATTTACATAAAACCAACTACATGTGGTCTATAAGACTGCTGGAAAAGAGTCAGATGCACATACAGTATATATATATATATATATATATATATATATATATATATATATATAATATATATATATATATATATATATATATATAGTATATATATATATATATACGTATATATATTATATATATATATAATATATATATATATATATATATATATATATATATATATATGTTCAGAAAGATTTCCGCGGTCGGAAGTATTTGAAAAACTTGGTTCACGGAATGAACCGCGTAAAAGATTTGAAAAATCTCGACGTTTCGGCTCCTTTTGCGAAGCCATCTTCAGGAGAATTAGAAGGTAAATAATTCAGACTCGTGGCCTCAATCTGCCTACTCCACGAATCGAATTAGGAGGAATCGGAAACAATACGATTGCGTGGTCTCAACCTGCCTACTCCACTAACCGTACTGCTTCCTGTCAACTCTGAAGTCTCAATCTGCCTACTCTTCAGAGTCAACTGACGGGCCGATCGTCGCGTGGCCGTATTTATAGGGGAGGGGGGTGGGTACTCACGCTCATCAGTGCAATTATTTACCTTCTACTTCTCCTGAAGATGGCTTCGCAAAAGGAGCCGAAACGTCGAGTTTTTTCAAATCTTTTACGCGGTTCATTCCGTGAACCAAGTTTCTCTAATATCTATATTTATGTATATATTTATATATATATATATATATATATATATATATATATATATATATATATACCGGGTGTCCACGGAAGGTGGCTTGCCCCTATAACTTTTTTGTTTTCGGAGATAATGAAATAAAATTTAGAGGATCTGTTTGATTTATAAAGCTGCATATTTTGACAAGTAACTCAACTTCATGTAACTTCCGGTTTCACCGGAAGTGACATAAACTTTCGATTTTTAAATGGGACACCGGGTATATTTTCAGTTTTGTTGTCTCCATATGACATTTAGAATACAACCATGTATCACTGGTTACTTTTTGTATTTTTTTTTCGAAATAAATTTTTATTCTAGAAGGCTATATGGATGCGTTCAAATAACTAATTTCGGTCCTAAAATGTATGCTAAAATACAACTTCACTATTTTCGATCAAAATGTTCCAGCAATGTGAAGTTTAATTTTAAAACTTTCATTACTATTTTTTTTCAAATGGTGGCTCGTCGGGTTAGAAAAAAAAAATTTTATTACGATTTATTTGATACCGCACTCTAGATATTAGGTTGAAAGAAAACTTTCGATAAAAACCAGAAATCCTATAACCTTAGAACTTTCTTTAAATAAAGAATCTCATTGAGGTTAAAATAACATTTGAAATCATCGAGTAGCCTGTGACCAACACAACTGAAACAAAATAAGTCCAAAGCCACGCCCACAAATCTACGTCCCAGGGCGGTAAACGGGGCAATTTTAGGACCGAAATTATTTATTTGAACGCATCTATTATAGCCTTCTAGAATAAAAATTTATAAAAAATAAACCAACGGTTACAAAAAGTATCAAATGACACATGGTTGTACTCTAAATGTCATATGGAGACAAAATAACTGAAAATATACTAGGTGTCCCATTTAAAAATCGAAAGTTTATGTCACTTCCGGTGAAATCGGAATTTGCATGAAGTTGAGTTACTGCAGTTTTATGCACTAAACAGATCCTGTAAAGTTCATTTCATTATCTCCGAAAACAAAAAAGTTATAGGGGCGAGCCACCTTCCGTGGACACCCGGTATATATATATATATTTATATATTTATATTTATATATATATATATATATATATATATATATATATATATATATATATATATAACCTACAGTTACTCAAAAAATATTCTCTTGACAAATTCATACTGTGATTTGAGATAAAATCTTGTTACTAAGCTCTTGAATTTATTTATCATATCAATGAGTGTTTTAAGATATACAAGTAAAAACTATAAAATGCTGACCTTTTTACCAAGCTTATTTCCATTCAATCTGAGCGTTCTCAACTTCAAATTATGGGCTACTTTGTAAAGCTTTGAGAGTCCTATGAAAGTCAAATCGTTGCTCATCAAATTCAAATCCAGCATGGAGTTCGTTTTGTGGAAGTAGTTTTCAGCCAGTATCTCAACGCCAACATCTCCAATATTATTGTAACAAAGGTCAATACTTATAATGTCCGGATTGTCCCGTAGGAATAACGAGATAGCTAACATGTCCATATGTATCAAACGCTTCCTTTGGAAACAAATTTAAAATAATTTTTTGAGCCACTTGTAATTTCGTAAAAATTTAAACCGTTTCAATTTTCACGAATTTTTGTTTGAATATATTTTTAGATGTTAAATATATTATTTTGATTGAATAGAATTACATTATGAATTAAGTGTACCTACAACATAATTCTGGAAGATAGATTCTCATTTAAAATATACAATGCAATCTGATAATTACCTACCCTCTTCTTTGATAAAGTTCTTTGCCTTTTAGTCTCAGATGTTTTGTTCCATCAGAGTTTTTCTCACAAAATAGAAGCAGATAAGTATCGGTTAGTTCAAACCCCATATTGGGTAGTAATACCACTTCTGATGTCATTTCGATGAAAGGTTTTCAAGATAATGAAAATTTTAAGCTATTATAGAAGGTCTATTTATATGAGTATTTTGGGATAAAGCAAAATATCATCGTCGATTAATTATCAACAATGTCATTAAATCAACATATGACTTATTTCATTGATGGATGGATGTCTCATGTTTTTGACATGGCTACTATAAAAATAAAAAACACCAGTGGCACCATAGATAGTATAGCACTGAAAACTGGAATTGCATCATTGCATTAATGCAAAGTTCATGAATCAAGTTAACAAAACGGGTGCACGTGACATTCGTAATCAAATCATATAAAAGGCAGCAACTAAAAATGAAATTAGTCAGAAATGTCGAAATTAGCAGGAGCACTGGTGGTATTTAACAAATGTTCAAAAAAATTCATTTTAAAAAATGATCGTCTCTTCACCTAAATAGGTGAAGAGACGAGTTTCTCCACGTTTGTCATTTGACAAACGTGGAGAAACTTACGATGCACTTCGGTGTATTGGGAATTGCCTAACATCTAATTGAAATATAAATATCAAAGATCCGTTGTAAGGTCTTTGATAATTATCCACCTCTATCTAGACCAATAAAGGGAGATTTTAAATCGACATTTGTTGTGGAAGACTGATTTTTTGATAATATCTTCGTTTTTATATGTAGAACTGGAGTCAATAGTTTAAAAATGAATATTAGCCTGCAAGGCTTGTAAAAAAAATAAAAACGACCCTCAAAACAACTTTTTTTGAAATACCTCGAAAACATAAAAAAATATGGAAAAATGTTTCAAACAAAAATTGTAGATATAAAAATTTTCTATAAAATCGTTTCTAATCACTTTTAACCTATTTGCAATAGAAACCGAGATATTTGCAATGTAATTAAATAAATTAATACGCGCCACCTATTGACTAATAGTATAAGTGACACACTTCGAATAATTTTCTGTAGAAATCATGATGAAATAGATTTGGAGGCAAATGATGTCATAATATTTTTGTCTCATATTGAAATCGAAATAATTACCCGAAATAAGTTTCTTTATTTGAAAAAAGAATTATTCAAATGCATGAGTATTTGTCTGGAAATATCTCACTTTATCAGCAATTGAATTAGTATAAAATCGATCACATAATCCGTCGTTAGTACGTGATAAGTTATGATGAACACCAACAAAACTTGATATTACTACGCTTATTCAATAGGCAATATTTTCGAAAATTGCTGATCTTATAAGGCCGAAAAGACCTAACTGGTTTAGATTGCTTTAAAATTCATTTACTTAGTAACATAGGCTCATCTTCTAGAGATTATGTTATTCGGACTATATATACATATATTCGAAATATATGCTAAATGCTCTAGATTATCTAAAATTTTTGGAGGAAGCGGCCCATCCTCACTGAAGCGTATTTAATTACAATAGTATCCAGCACTTCAAGGAATTCAAGGTAAGGAAAAAATAATAGTTAAGATAGCTCTTTAGCTATTCTGTCTAAAGCCTGATACTGAACAATTACAAACTAATTGGATCAATAACTAGTATCTAAAGCAATACATGTTTAGCACTGAAGGGTCCTTTGAAAGGTACTCTACAAGTAGGGTGGACGGTACCAGACGTCCGTTTTAATACGGACATGTCCCTTTTTCAGCTCTGTGTCCGTTAGTCCGTATTTTTTGTAAAATGTCCGTATTTTTCGCGTTTTTGACGAAAATATAGGTTGCGCCTATAATTTTGCCGAAATAAGTTTCCAAACTTCACATTCAAAAGCGCCCGCGCTCGCAGTTTGTCTCGACACGTATAAAGGACGCGCAATAAGTTTAGCACGCATAATACGATAAAATGCGTCTATTAATTATAAAATTATTACATAAATTCCAAAAATTTTGAGCTCTTCCCTGAAATTCACTGGCTGCTAGTCAAATCTCCAGGCTCAGCCAATTTTAAACACTAGACTAAACCTGGAGATTTTACAATCTTCGTGAATTTCACCAGCTCTAAGTGAAACTTCTAGCTTCCAGTGATTTTCATACAAATTTGGATGAAAATTACTAGGTCTAGCGTATAGATTTTCATTAAAGCTTAAAGGATTTAGCGAGCTTTTCGTAAAATCTCTAGGCTGAGCTTAGTGTTCAAAATTAGCGAGGCTTTTTTTTACTGTGAATCGTGTCGCTGTCTACTTGGATACATGGTGAAGCGTAGGTGAGGGGGGGGGGTAACGGGAGAGGTGTCCGTTTTTTCCACTTCAGCCATCTGGTCACCCTATCTACCAGAAATTGCTGGGACTCAGAAGAAATCATCAGAATTCGCCATGTGTTCTGAGTAAACATCAGGACACGGTGGGTATAATGAAATGAAAAAGAAGTCTTGTTCTTTCTAATTGTACCGCTCTTATGTCCTTGCAGTAACAACACTCTTGTGAATTCTACAGATTGTTTTAGAATCACTTAGTAAGAATCAGAACTTTGGCTTGCTCATCTATATTTTTAACAAAAAGAGAACTTCAAGTAGACCTTTATGTACCATAGCCTGGAAATACATTGTGTCCAATTGATCAGCAAAAAGGAAAAACTTTTTCAGTTCTCTCTAATCTAACTAGATTAACACGTTGACCCCGGCGTGGCATCACATGTATGCCACGCTCTTTTGGTTACTGTGCCGGCGCGGCATCAATGTACTGCCACACAACAAAATGTGATTTAGACGGCGTGTACCACGTTAGAAACCATGGCACAATGCTGAGTGAACGAAGTGTTTATTGGCGCCGTCCAAGTGATCGGCTCACATGCGCCGGACCGAGATATAGGGCTTAGGAAAAAATCTACGTGGTATCAAAAAAATTAAAAAACTAAAATATTTTCATTTAAATAGAAACGGATATGAAAATTAGAAATGAACTCTAATATTTTGTTAAGTAAATCAAACGAATATAAGAATCTGAAACTAACTTATTCTAACTTGATTACGTTATGAAAAAACATGTAAAACAATAAATTTTTCACATCCAGGGCAGTGCCACTTTGTGCGTGGACTTTTATTGGTTGCAATAATTCTTCATTGCGTTTTCGTATTTCAGCGTAGCAAACAACGCAACGCTTTTTCTTATGAGGAAGTTCTAATGAGTGGTCTCGTTTAGCATCGTCAGTTAGAGGGTCATTATTTCCTTGACCTACTAGTAATGATGTAGCTAGCTGTTCCCTATATGGTGTTATTTTCATTGTGCTCTGTGTCACTTCTTTATACAATAGAAATGAGTTCACTGGTGCACAACTTAAAATTTTGCATTATTCTCATCAGATAGAAGATCATTCCATAACTTTTTCAGATACTTTTGTTTTTTTTCGTTATCCCTCATTATATTAGTTAATAAAAACAATTTGTACGATCGTGAAGTAACAAGTGAGCTCCCTATGTCTAGATCTTATTACTTCACACCGATACAAGTCTTTCCCGCCAACCGGTGGATGCAACGACATCTAGATTCCACGCGACAGTCCGCGGCAGTGTAGCCAACTCTACAGTTTTAACTGTAGATTTACAGTTTTTTCAAAATGTTCCCAGTTTTCAGTTTTGACCTCCAAATCTACAGTTTTTTTAATTTTAAATGCTAGCGTCATCTACTACGAAGTATTATATCATTCCAAGTATATGCACGGACAATATAACGAAGTAAACAGGGTTTCGCGAACTGTTACCAAAGAACTTCTGTGTCTGCCGCACTGCTAAGGTAGAGCGCTTGTTTGAAAACAAAAATAAGAAATAAACTTTCTACGAGCTCAATAAAAGGCACTCTACATACAAGATCTGAAATTGAAAATTGTTTCGAAATTGATTACGAAAAGTTCAATAAAATTATGTACGATCTCATATCATAATAAATGCTGTATATGTTTTAATAATTTCAATAATTTTTCAAATCATAATTTGATAAAACGTTTGATTTCCAACGTTTGTTCTATTGATTACCACCTGTAAATGAAGTTTGAAACCATAAATTAAGAAAAGACTGTACATTTACCGTTTTCAAATTAAAATCTACAGTTTTCTACAGTTTTTTTGAAGCACATATGTAGTTTTTCACTGAGTTGGGGTTGGCAACACTGGTCCGCGGTATCACGTTGATGTCATGCCGGCTGTATGACCAAAGCAGTGTAGCCAACTCTACAGTTTTAACTGTAGATTTACAGTTTTTTCAAAATGTTCCCAGTTTTCAGTTTTGGCCTCTAAATCTACAGTTTTTTTTAATTTTAAATGCTAGCGTCATCTACAATGAACTATTATATCATTCCCAGTATATGCACGGACAATATAACGAAGTAAACAGAGTTTCGCGAACTGTTACCAAAGAACTTCTGTGTCTGCCGCACTGCTAAGGTAGAGCGCTTGTTTGAAAACAAAAATAAGAAATAAACTTTCTACGAGCTCAATAAAAGGCATTCTACATACGAGATCTGAAATTGAAAATTGATTCGAAATTTATTACGAAAAGTTCAATAAAATTATGTACGATCTCAAAAACAATGAAGAGATCGAAAATCAAGAAAATTTGCAGATTGAGAGCGAAATAGCAGGTAATTGTATAGTCTTGTAACATGTGTCATATCATAATAAATGCTGTATATGTTTTAATTTCAATAATTTTTCAAATCATAATTTGATAATTTGATAAAACGTTTGATTTCCAACGTTTGTTCTATTGATTACCACCTTTAAATGAAGTTTGAAACCATAAATTAAGAAAAGACTGTACATTTACCGTTTTCAAATTAAAATTTACAGTTTTCTACAGTTTTTTTGAAGCACATATGTAGTTTTTCACTGAGTTGGGGTTGGCAACACTGGGCCAAAGTAACTCCTTGTGACGGCGTGGCACTAATGTGATGCCGCAAATTGAATATATTTAAAAACCAAAAAAAACTTGAAATTTTCAACTAAAAGTCTAATATACGTCATATGTGATAAAAATGAAAGCAAATAATAACAAAAAACTTGCCGGCTGAGTGACCGATTTTTTTTATATATAGCCGGGGTGAACGTGTTAATGTTAAAACCAATGTTTGAGTAGATGAGTAAAGACCAAAATCTAGACGCAGGATTCAATCAAAAACGTATTTCAAATATATAAGCTTTATTACACTAATAAAATAAATATAACACTTTTTTCATTGAAATAATCAATTTCACTTCAAATTTAACAATTCTTCTCCGCTATAATTCCATAATCACATATTGACCAGCCTTGCAAATTTTAAAACTACAGTGATAAGTAACAATAAGATAAATAAAAATAAATCAATAAAAACCAATATCTTCACCAAACATAAGGTACATTGTAATACCTTGAGTACCAAGTTAATAATCGTTGTCATACACATAATTCTGTATCCAGGACAGAGCTAGGCGTATGTTGAAAATCGATGCTCTACACAAAAAACTAGAAATCAGCAGATATTCAGGATAAGTTCTTCTTCCACGACATACTCCTTCGACATTTTGCCGATCAGCAAAACTGGGAATAACTCTTCCCTCACATAGAACTTTCGTCGTTAAACTCAACAACCACTGCAATATCTGAAATATTTATACGAGTTATTTCAATCAATTATTTTCATTCTAGAAGGTTCAGATCAATAGATCTTCTAATAATATCCTATGTAATTTAAAACTCACCTCCGCTGAAGATGGTAGTTTTCTAGTTACTCCCAGCCAAGAACTAGGTGCCCACAAAAACAACTGTATTACATTAGCTGCAATCTCAGGGTCAAGTCGCTAGAAGAATTACCTTAATTAGTAATTATAACTATTGTTTTGAGTAAATTTGCAGAGCTCAAGATTGTATTAAAATCTAGCTACTGAGAACCACCTACACATTTTGGATTGATTGGGCCGATACTTGGTGTAAATTAATAAACATATTAAAACAATGGTTAAAAATAACAATTCACACATTTATTATAAGAAATAACGCATGACGCACGTTTCGGTGGAACTTCACCTTCTTCAGATGCTAATGGCAAACTAACTATGATTATCTGTTATATCGGAAACAAGAAATGACAAATTATGTAGAAGGGGTAAATACAAAGATGGTTACAAATAATTATTAGAAAAGGAAAAACCAATTCTGAACTGCTAGTCAGGTAGTTCGGTAATTTTGAAAAGATTAAGAAGGGGGCTTGAAGTATGATCGATTTGGCTATTCAATAGGAGACCGGAATGCTTGTATTTATTTATCTGTAATGATTCTAAAAAATTAAGTTTAATTCCCTTATTTTCAGCATTTAATATTTCAAAATCGAAATTGAATGTGTGATTTTCTTGGATTAAATGGTTTGCATAATGTGAATTCGACTTCTGATTAACAAAGCTACGTTTGTGTTCTGAAATTCTAGTTTGGAAACTTCTGAAAGTTCTACCAATGTAAAACTTATCACAATCGCCACAATTAATTTTATAAACTCCTGATTTATTATCTTTATGAACTTTGGATTTATTATTTTTTATATGATTTCCTAAATTATTACCGGTACGATAAGCAATGTTAATGTTGTGCTTAGATAATCCAAGAAAATCACACATTCAATTTCGATTTTAAAATATTAAATACTGAAAGTAAGGGAATTAAACTTAATTTTTTAGAATCATTACAGATAAATAAATACAAGCATTCCGGTCTCCTATTGAATAGCCAAATCGATCATACTTCAAGCCCCCTTCTTAATCTTTTCAAAATTACCGAACTACCTGACTAGCAGTTCAGAATTGGTTTTTCCTTTTCTAATAATTATTTGTAACCATCTTTGTATTTACCCCTTCTACATAATTTGTCATTTCTTGTTTTCGATATAACAGAGAATCATAGTTAGTTTGCCATTAGCATCTGAAGAAGGTGAAGTTCCACCGAAACGTGCGTCATGCGTTATTTCTTATAATAAATGTGTAAATTGTTATTTTTAACCATTGTTTTAATATGTTTATTAATTCACACCAAGTATCGGCCCAATCAATCCAAAATTAGATTCTACTTATGCATCACATCTCCTAGAACAAAATCATATTTTTAATAGTGAATTTGAAATATTATACAAGAAGAAAAGAAAGGCTATAAACTCAATTTATTAGAAGCTCTTGAAATCAATAGTATGAAACAATCCAATAATTTGTTAAATGACCAATTAGATATGAATAGTTCACCATTGTTAAATCTTTTCTAGATGAAATATTGAATATTTGTGCCTATTGTGTTTTCCCAAGTCATTAACAGTTTGTACTTTCTACCTGCTGAGTGATTACGCTTAGGTTTTCCCCATTCTTATTAAATATTCCCTTCCCTCATCTTTCAATATTCTCGTTGTAAAAGTTAGTATACATTATAAATCTGAAGAAGCCACTATGTTTTGGCGAAACAATTGTCATGTTAACAAAATATAGCGAAAATCAAAAACTGTGAAGTTTTATTTACAATATTTTATATTCACCTTATTTGGATTGCGACTGAGAATGTTTCTTATAAGCATTTTTACAATCAAGGGAACTTGTGCAGGCAAATCCGGCAGATCCTCGTCGCTGTAGGTGGAATTCTTCAGCTTGGCCTGCCCTTTTCCCCCGTAAAAGGGATTAACCGTCCCGTAAATTTCGTAGGCAATGGTCCCCGCGGACCACAAATCCGACTTGCCGTAATTGAGCACGCTGAACGTGCCCGGCTTCTGAGTGTAGATCTCTGGTGCCATAAGTGCAGCGTTGCCGCCCTTGTCGATCTCGTTGCTACTGTAATTTAAGAGCAGACCGTTCGATCTGTCGGCGAGGCAACAACCGAAGTCGCTTATGACGAGGATGGGAGCGTCGTCTTCTGTACAATCCAGCAGAAGATTGTCGCTCTTGAGGTCGCGGTGGGCTATTTTGTGAGCTGTCAAATGAGCCACGCCCTCTAGCAGCTGAGATAGGAGGAGAATAGAAGTTCTTGCTGACAATTCATGATTGCTTAAATATTTTTCCAAGGTACTATCATATCTGAAATCATGGAGAGTAGTTTTAATTTAAAAACTGAAAACATTGTATAAATCACTATTTCTATTGAGATAGAATATCAGGGTGCAAATAATATAATGTACGAATATAAATAACACTAATAACACTAAGTTGGAATTAAATCAAGTTGAATAAAGTATAAACTTTAAAATAAAAACACTTGGCTTATGTTTCACAATATAACAAATATTTAGATACTGTATTTAGCAGTAACGAAAAGTCGACATGTTTCGAGTTATGAACTCATTATCAAGACTGACTACAGGAGGGTATTGCATCGTAATTTATAAAACAGACAAAAGCAAAGGTGATACCTAAAAATCAATTTGTTCGTTTACAAGGGGTAATTGACTATTATGGGCGGAACTTATTTCGAGAATTTCAAGAAGGTCAAGGCGTTTACCCTTGTTACCTGAATGTAACAATTTGGTTTTGTTGAAATCCAGGAAGTGATTGAATTTTATACAATGTTCAGGGAAGCCAGTGGTATTTTTGTTTTGTAAAATTGACTTTTTATGTTCTTCAACACGAATATTTATATTCCTTCCTGTCTGTCCAATATAGAAAGCAGGACATTCGTCGCAAAATATTTTGTAAATACCACTGTTTTCTCCGATGTTAGATTTTTCTTTATTATTGACCAAGAATGACTTCAAGTTTCTTTTATTTGTACAAATTGTTTTAACTTTATTTTTCGATAGTCTGTTACAAATTTTGCTACTCAAATTAGGCACATAATTTATTGGGAAGTATTTTTGTTGTTCATTGTTATTTCATTGTTTTATTTAATGTGTTGGTTACTGTCGCTGTGAATTAAAGTATCTGTAAAAGTTGGTTTTCTATAAATGTTGAAAGTAAGCGAATTCAAATTCCTAGCAATCTGAACGTCTAAGAAATTCAAGGTACCGTTTTCGTTTTCTACTTCTTTTGTAAATTGAATCGAGTTGTAGAAAGTATTTATATATTTACGGAAATTATCTAACTGCCTATCTGTACCGGTCCAAATACAAAAAATATCATCTACATAACGCCTCCATAATAAAACGTTAGTAATTAAATTATTATCAGAATTGAAAATTTTTTCTTCTAAGTTATTCATGAAAATTTCACTCAACAAAGGCGATAACGGTGATCCCATGGGCAATCCGTCTTCTTGTTTGTATATTATATTATTAAATTTGAAATAACTCTGTTTCAAACATAAGTTTAAGGCAGACATTGTTTCGTTGACTGCTTGAGTTGTTAAATTTGGGTTCATCTCCAGATATCGCTTAACAATATTTTTAACTTCTTGAGTTGGCGTGGAAGGAAATAAGTTGATAACGTCAAATGAAATTAATTTAGCATTTAAAGGAATTTTGATATTCTTAAGATGATTAACTAACTGAATGAATTTCTTAGACGTTCAGATTGCTAGGAATTTGGATTCTCTTACTTTCAACATTTATAGAAAACCAACTTTCACAGATACTTTAATTCACAGCGACAGTAACCAACACATTAAAATAAGACTGAGTGCTTTTCATTCGTTCATACATAGGTTGTTCACGATTCCATTATCGGAAACAAATTTTCAAACTGAAGTTAATATAATTAAATTATTAGCCATCAATAACGGTTACAATGAAAGTCTTATCGACAAGCTCATTGGGAAAAAACGAATAAAGTATCTGTTACATTCAATATACCCCACGCAAACTATTAATGAAGAACAAAAATACTTCCCAATAAATTATGTGCCTAATTTGAGTAGCAAAATTTGTAACAGACTATCGAAAAATAACGTTAAAACAATTTGTACAAATAAAAGAAACTTGAAGTCATTCTTGGTCAATAATAAAGAAAAATCTAAGATCGGAGAAAACAGTGGTATTTACAAAATATTTTGCCACGAATGTCCTGCTTTCTATATTGGACAGACAGGAAGGAATATAAATATTCGTGTTGAAGAACATAAAGAGTCAATTTTACAAAACAAAAATACCACTGGCTTCTCTGAACATTGTATAAAATTCAATCACTTCCTGGATTTCAACAAAACCAAATTGTTACATTCAGGTAACAAGGGTAAACGCCTTGACCTTCTTGAAATTCTCGAAATAAGTTCCGCCCATAATAGTCAATTACCCCTTGTAAACGAACAAATTGATTTTCAGGTATCACCTTTGCTTTTGTCTGTTTTATAAATTACGATGCAATACTCTCCTGTAGTCAGTCTTGATAATGAGTTCATAACTCGAAACATGTCGACTTTTCGTTACTGCTAAATACAGTATCTTAATATTTTTTATATTGTGAAACATGAGCCAAGTGTTTTTATTTTAAAGTTTATACTTTATTCTTTATGATGTTTCACCAAGTGATGTGTGAGAATTCAATCTCAGTTATTAAATCAAGTTGGCACGAATCTAGATTTCAATGAGTAGTAACTGAAAAATGATACGAACACCTTAAAAATTATAATTATCATTTATTTTATTGAAAATATCGAGAATATTGAATTCGGTCACCGAAAAGATTTTCATCCTTTATATAATAGATCAGTGATTCTGAATATTTCAATGATTTACATTAAATTAAGATTCATACAAAATTTAAGATACATATTATTTCGCACTTATTTACATAAAATTAACTCTTTAATTTTCAATTGATCAACGGTCAAGTATCAGGTAACGTCTGCTTGAGTTGAATTTCTACTTTAAATAACTTGCCAGCTACAGTTTTGACGATAACAATGAAATATCTGGATGAGTAAAGTAGTATTACGATTTATTTATTATTCAAGAAACTATAGTCATGTACCACTATGTAAATATATTATTTAATAATTAACATAAGTTACCTTTTCATGAGAAGAAACAGAGACATATTTCTTCCTGAACCATCGGCGTAAAGTCTTGGGGGCAAAGCATCAGGGTATAAACTTCTGCCAGATTCCAACTCCGGAATTAAATCAGTAAACACCGAAAATATAGCAACTATGTTGGGATGAGGTGGAAGATGCCTTTTTCTATTTGCTAAACTGCAATCAATGTATCAATCATATTAGCCCCATACTTTTTTTAAATATACCGACTTAAATATAACGATGTACCGAAAATTATAAGAATTTCTAGTTCAAAAAACTAGATAAACACAAAAAGAGCCATGACAATGTCGCTAAAGGACAAATATGTAATGTTTTTAACCAAGAAATCTTTGACGAATCAATACATGAAGAATTAAACTCAAAAACATTTACGATTCTACACCAAAATATTCAGTGTCTTCGCAACAAGACATATGACCTGGAGGCCTGTCTGGAGACTATAAAGGAGAAACCTGATATTATCTGTTTGACAGAGCACTGGCTTAGGCAGGAGGAGAACATAGGAATTCAAATTGAGGGGTACAAGTTTGTGTCCATACACTGTAGGCAGAGATCACAACATGGCGGAGTGGGAATACTGGCTCTGGATTGTATAAAATGTGAAAGAATTAAAGAAGTAGAGGACTTAAGTATAGACTGCCAAATTGAATGTATATGTATAAAAATACTCTCCATCAAATGTATTTGTGTGTGCATCTATCGAACAAATCTGGGTAATGTAGGTATATTTTTTGATCAAATTGAACTTATTTTTGACATTCTAAGTACACGTTTTAGGACATACAGACTGATTTGCTGTGGTGATTTTAATATTGATTTGTTAGAGAAAAGTATAAACTCACAAATTTTCCTAGATATCATGACAAGCTACAACCTTAAACAACAAATTTTTCATCCAACCAGAGTGACAGAGAGATCTAGTTCACTTTTGGATAATTTTTTTATAAATTTTGACAATGTTGAAAACTGCAGTATTGTGGACTTGGCTATTTCTGATCATTATGGTCAACTCTTGACCATTAAAAAAAGTAAGTCATATGAAGCCGAGATACACAGCTACCAATATAGGCGTATCTTTTCTGAGGTTAAAACTAGGGACTTTGTGTGTGAGGTGGAGAGGATGGACTGGTTTGGGGTGATGGAGTGTACTGAAGTGAATGTAGCATATAATCTTTTAAATAATGAATTGCAATGTTTATTAAATAGCATTTTTCCAAATAAAAAAGTAAAACAGAAAAAAGAAAAAAGCTGGATAACACCAGAAATAAAAAATGCCTGTCAACAAAAGCGTAACTTACACAGTGATATGATAAGAGGATTAATAACAAAAGACCATTATAAAAAATTCTCTAAAGTGGTACAAAAAATGATCAGAGAAGCAAAGAAAAGTAAAAATAATCAAAAAATATTGCAATCAAAAAATAAATCCAAAGCTGTATGGTCTGTAATTAACAATGAATTAGGCTCCAGTAGGAGATTACAAGATAATATTTTAGGCAACATGAACAGTAGTGATGTGGATGTTTCCCCAAGGCTAGTATTGGACCAAGCAAATGAATATTCTGTGAATGCGTGTGTGGATGTGAGGGATGGTGAGGTTGATTATAGCGGGCTTAAAGTATGCGAAGAAGTATTTGGCTTTAATCAAACAAATCCGGTAGAAATTAAGGAAATTATAAAAAATCTTGCAGACAAAAAATCGGTTGGGCCAGATGAGATTCCGATATCCTTATTAAAGTCAGCAGCTCAGACTCTGTCTGAGCCATTGTCACATATTGTCAATTTGGCATTTCTTACTGGCACGTATCCTGAGGCTCTTAAACTGGGACATGTTAAGGCGATTCATAAAAAAAATGAAATACATAAGTATGAAAATTACAGACCCATTACACTTCTATCAAATACAAACAAGATACTGGAAAAAATAATGTACAATAGAATAATGGCGTTTTTAGAATCAAACAAAATATTGTCAGAACAGCAGAATGGCTTCAGGAGGGGGAAGAGCACGGTGCGTGCAGTCTACCAAGCATTGCAAGTTGTACTTACATCTCTAAACAACAAAAAGGAGACTATTGCACTGTGCTTGGACCTCTCCAAAGCATTCGACTCTGTGGACCATGATATACTTAAAGAAAAACTATACAGATGTGGAATAAGTGGTGTATCTCTGAACCTGATTGATAGCTACCTAAAAAATAGAAAACAACAAGTGGTCGAAAGGGACATAAATGGGGTGCTTATTAAGTCGGGGGTGCTCACTGTTCATAAGGGTGTGCCACAGGGCTCGGTGTTGGGCCCTCTTTTCTATATCTTGTATGTAAACGAGTTGCCAAATATTATAAACCAGAACGTTGTACTCTACGCAGATGATACTTCAGTTATCATTAGCAAAGAAACCATACATGACTGTGAGCTGACAATAAACAAAAATCTGAGTGACCTAACGAATTGGTTCCAAATGAACAATCTGCAGCTAAACATAGACAAAACCCAGCTCATTAAATTTAATAGAAACAACCAAAATAATTTTGAATTTGAATATAATAATAAAAAAATACCTGTACAAAACTCAGTGTCCTTCCTTGGAGTAAAAATAGATAGCAGATTAGACTGGCAGGAGCACACTGAACAATCATGCAAAATATTAAAATATACAAAGTATAGCTTTGCACTTAGAATGCTGTCTCGGTATGTGGATGAATTGGTTGCTTTGCTGGCATATCATGCATTTGTTCAGTCTCGCATATCCTATGGAGTAATTTTTTGGGGCCATGCGGCGCATGTAAATAGAGTTCTTATACTTCAGAAAAGATGCCTTAGAAATATATTTAAGATCAGTCCTAGGACAAGCTGCAGGGAAGTTTTTAAGAAACAAAAAGTTATGACGGTGGCTGGTCTGTGTATCTTGGAGTCAGTAATGTTTATAAAGAAAAACCCAGATTTGTTTTTAGATTGTAACCTAAAGCATACTTATGACACTAGACATAAACAAAATCTGCAATCTTCCTCAAACAAATTTACTTATTTACAAAAAAATGTAGTTTTCCATAAAAAAAATTTGGAATAAGTTCCCTAGACAAGTCCGGGACTTGCAAGTGAATCCATTAAAACAAAAAATTAAAAGCTGGCTAATAGCTAAAGCCTTCTATTCTTTGGATGAGTTCTTTACCAACAATCTCAGTGATCTGTGATTTAAAACCCATATAAAGGGAAAGAAGAAGGGAAGGAAGAGGGAGGGAAAGAGGAATGTTGTCTTGACTGGATGTTTTTTTTTTTTTATTATTTGTAGATGGAGATATGTAAAATGTGATATTCTTGTTTTTATAAAATTGTAAGTTTTCCCAAAATGTATAGATTTATACTTAGGTTTGGATGTATATTGACGTGTTCTATATTCAACTGTGAATGTAAATGGAATAAATATAACACTATTATCACTATTATTATAGACGGCCAGATATAATACTAAATGAACTGATAATAATGTTGAATTTGTTTTTAAATGAACAAAACTAGCATAAGGACTTTAATTTTTACAATTAGTTGTTACATTTGTGGCTTCTATAAGATATAAAATCCAAAATTAAAGAAGAAAATGAAGTTTCTACTTACTCAAGCTCCCAGTCTTCACCTTGGCTGTAATACATCCTGGCTGGAACTGTTTCCCTATACATTGCTTTTAAAATAGCCATAGAGCTTGATTGGATATCATAATTAAACATCATCTTCAAAGCAAATGGGAACTTAGAATCATCCCCTTCAATTTTCATTTCATAGGCATTAGTTGCTTCTGATTCTCCAGCATCTTTTTCTCGAGAGGTTGTTTCTTTGAGTTTTGCAGCATATACAACAGCATTTGAACCCTTGGCAATAGGTTTACCAAAAGAGAGGTCTTTTAAAGTTATAGGATTATCCTCAGACTGCACCTCTTCAATGTTGACATCATGATAGTTCCATTTCATCTTGGAAATAGCTTCCTAAAAATTGAATGAGATTGAATTAAACTATATTTGGTTTTCTAATGAAAAACAATAAATACCAACCCTTATTTCCCAACATACTCCTTCTAATTCCTCTTCCTTCGTTATAATTCCTGTCCCAGAAGCCAAACTCACTCCAACCAAGGCGAAAAATGGTGCAGAATCTCCATACAATATCCTACAATAAAACGTATAGTATTCTCAAGTTACGAATAATTGATACTTCATAACTGGGATAATCAAGGTTTGATTGTCAAAATAATATCACATTCCAGAGAAAAGAGCTACTTAATTGAATGAATTTCAGCAATTTTGGTAGTTATATATAGTGAAAAGTTTAAAAACCATTTACAATGCTACTCAAGAAGTAGTTTACAGATTATATAGCTACAGTGAAATAATAAATAATCTCAGCAAAAATGTAAAGTTTACAAAGAGAAAATAATGACCTTGTATTTTTACCTAGATGTTTAGGAACATTAATAATTTGTGAACATATATCTAAGTCGAATGATTTCATATAAAATTAAGTAGGTAATTATTGAGTTTACAACAGACTGCCCCGATTTTCTTGAAATTTCGTATTTTAGCTTATTTTGGCCTGAAAAAGCCGAATATGAAGTCAGATTTTGTCGCTGGGTCATCTTTTTTTTTCAAAAACTTGAGCTGACCTGACTTTTCCTAACCTTACTAACCTAACCTCCGAGTTCATAAAAGTATAGAATTCATGTTATAGATGAATTTTATTAACAAAAACAGTCTTTTTTATAATTAAATTCATATATTTCAGGAATTCTATGCTTTTATGAACTCGGAGGTTAGGTTAGTAAGGTTAGGAAAAGTCAGGTCAGCTCAAGTTTTTGAAAAAAAAAGATGACCCAGCGACAAAATCTGACTTCATATTCGGCTTTTTCAGGCCAAAATAAGCTAAAATCCGAAATTTCAAGAAAATCGGGGCAGTCTGTTGTAAACTCAATAATTTACACACCTCCGAGCAGCTTTTTTCCTCAGCTCCGCAGCAAGACTATTTGTAACTCGATTGAGAACATTATCTATAAGGATTTTTCTTGCTTGTAGTCCAATTTGAAGACCTACATTGCGAAAAACAAAATTTCGAGGAATTAGCCGATTGTGAGCCTGGGATATGTTTTGTTGGGATGCAGCTGGGACTTTTGGAACAACATTAATGTTATGGGCAATGTTGATTTCGTGCAAGTCTCTTCTACATAAGTTACGCAGTATATGTGTACCATTTTTAAATAAACGGGTAACAGCTCTTATAGACATTTTATAACGTTACTAAATTTTTCACATTGTAAATGATAAGCACTTAAACTTGAAAACAAAGGAAATTTTATAGCCGATTATTCACATAAAAGCTTTGATCTCCCTTAATGACATTTCTCAAAACGAATTTTCATGTTTAGTGTTTACATAACATAGGAATCTATTCTTCAAAAAGTACTGCCAGTACTTCTAAAATAAGAAAATATATTTTTAACATCCGATGATGACATAGTATTAAGCAAGTTTCTAATGTTCTGTAACATAAAAAGAATGTTATCAAATATATATAAAGAATGATAATGTATATTTATTGTATTTATGAATCAATTTCAGTAAATCTGCACGATATATCAATACATCAAGGTGTTAGTGTAGTGCAGAATAAAAATAATGTAAATGAGAAACAATTGTTTTTTATCACAAAAATAGTAATGAAAACCAAAGTAAATTGTTTCTCATTTATATTTTAAAAATTATTGTCAAAAGTAACGGACAAATCCATCCAATATAAATAATGAACTGAATAAAGATGTTGATTTATCTCTCGTTATAACTGCATTTGCAAAAATTTCATTCGTTTCTTAGAGTACAAACCAAAGAGCAATAGAGTTGTAATGATAATTTTAACAAATACTGTAGCGATACAAATTTCCTTGAAACCAAATTTCATACTGCTCAACCCGATTGGTCATAAATATATATCAACGTTTTATAAAAAAGACACCCAGGCCAACTATTTTATTTATTGCTTCATTATTAATTCACGGTTTATGAAATATAGACAGTAGTTATTTTCAAAATGTGTGAATTAATACTACTGTGTTTTAGAATACAATAGTGTGAACAATTTTTTTTTACTCGGGTAAGAATGACTCAAACTACTTTTCATATTTCTTATGAAGTAAAGGTTTATTAAAGCAAATCGTAATGTAATTATAATTCTCAGCTACTAACAATTTGTTGATCACTCCTCATTCGCTTGAAAACCCGTGACTAAATGTATACATTCTGAGCTTGTTTGACTTAACTATACTAATCTTTCATGCGGCAGATACAATGAGAAAATATATTTTTATATACAAATAATTTATGGATATGAAGTCTCTATCTGAATATATTCCATCATTTATTCCATAGACACTGTACTACCGGAATGTGAACTAACATTTAGTGTTCGATTTATTACAAAAATGTAGTGACTTATAGATATAATTTGAAACTTTCAGTAGTCTAATGGAAATATTAGTAGCCAACTAATTAAAATGGTGAAAAATCTACGAAACAAGTTGCATCAAACCACGTTTTCAATAATTGATAGCACATTATTCTAGTAAATGCACTTGAAATGTTACAGCAGGATGCCCTTTTTCCGGGGTAATGGTTAACTGCTGTGGCCAACTTTGTCATATAAGTACATGCTACTGCAATAATTTACCGACCAACCACAGAAAAGCAATATACATTTTCTAGTGAACTATCAAATTGCTTATGACGTTACTTCAATTATTTTGACTTTTTGACGTAATTGAAAGTCATAATTATAATTACTTTTAATATATATATTGTCATTGAGGAATTCTATAAAATTGGAACCTATTTGAGTTTGGTAATAACTGCTTATATCAGACGTACCTAGTATCTTCAGTTACCGCAGTTTATTATTATTGTTATGGAACTGTTAAAATGAAAAGTTAGGATAAGTATGTCTAGCAGAAAACTGAATGCATCCAACTCGAGATTGAAGCAGGATTATTTGAGGCTAAAGAAAGATCCAGTGCCATATATAACTGCTGAGCCGCTTCCATCTAATATATTAGAGTGGTAAGTATTATTATAAATATTAACTTTTTAATGTTATGGTTTAAAACTATGACACTCATTGTCTTATCTTGGTCCATAGGCATTATGTGGTGTGTGGCCCAGAGAATACACCTTATGAAGGAGGCTATTATCATGGAAAACTAGTTTTTCCAAATGAATTTCCATTCAAACCACCAGCAATCTATATGCTGACTCCAAATGGTAGATTTAAAACTAATAAAAAGTTATGTCTCAGTATATCTGATTTCCACCCAGATACATGGAATCCTGCTTGGAGTGTTTCAACAATTTTAACTGGTCTTCTTAGTTTTATGGTATATTAGTTTTATATTGAAGTTCATATAATGGAAATGTTAAATATAATTTTTTTTCAGAATGAAAAGTGCCCAACTCTAGGTAGTGTTGAAACAACTGACCATGATAAGAGGCAGTTTGCCTACAATTCATTAGAGTATAATTTGAAAAATAAAGATTTTTGTGATTTGTTCCCAGACATTGCTGCAGAAATTCGGGTAAGACATTTTTGACCGTATACTTTTCTTCTTCTAAATAATGATAAATTAAACAATACAAATTCAACAATTTGCACAAAACAAAGAACGGAATTAATAAAAAAACATTTTCACTACTGAAAATTTAACAAAGGTAAGTTTAGGTAACAACTTTCCTGCATTTTCTGTAAGAATTTCTACTTTCATTATTATATATTTTTTACATCCGAAAAGGATCTTTCACTGTAAACAATAAACGCAGGTCCTAAAAGAAAGTAATAATAGTCTTAGACTAATTTTCAAAGTCAATGACTAATTCTGAACCTTATTTCAGGTTGAGCTGAACAAAAGGAGTGCGCTTCAGTCTACCTTGGAGAATCAAAATAATAGTAACCGGTCAGTAGTTGAACCAAGTAGCATACAGTCCTGTATTACTAATTTAATAGTTATAATAGGTTTCGCAGCATTTGCGTTTACAGTCAAATATGTTATGCAACATACAACTCAAGGAGCAGATTGAAATTTCGAAATCAATAGGTATAGATAATATATCAGGCTTTATTTCAGTATTTCCATCTCAGATTGCATTTCAGTCCGATGGAAAAAAGCTCAAGTCTTTACGAAATATTTTTAGAATTTTACCAAGTATGTGGACAACGAAAATTTACCATGCTAGAAAACACTTTCAATTTTCATACTTTTCAAAAGTTACATATCAGAAATTATTGTACATCAATGTATATGATATAACAATTATTGTGGAAACTCTGTTAAAAGTTTAAAATTTCAGTTAATGTTCGTCCTACAAATACTACAATCCTCTTTTGAGTTGATTATCAAGAAAAATATTGCTTAGGCAAATTGTTTCTAACAGTAATTTCCAATTTTAGTTTAACACAAAGGCGAACTGCAAAAACCTGTAGCCTGTTCAGAAAAATTAAAAAATTGTTCAGTTCCAGAAGACCATTACATTGAAATCTTATGTATTAAGTAGTTCTGGAATTTTATTAATTTAATGGACTGACATGTAATTTGTTTGAATATTTATATTTTTATGTGATATAAAGTTATTACACCATATCAAGCAGAATTGATTTTCATTTTTCAAAGTATAATAGTATATTATTCAACGAGCACAAAATGATTGCTATTTTTCACGAGGGTGAAGTTTGCGACACGAGCTGCAAGCGAGTGTCGCAATTCACCCGAGTGAAAGATTGTAATTTTGTGCGAGTAGAATACTATACTTTGTCCACGACTTCCTCGAAAAAATTAGTATTAATCTGCATTTTCAACAATAAAAATAGTTATCAAAAGCGTTGACATCACATTTTCTGTGATCACTGAAAACTGCATACTCACGTAAACGTCAACTATTTCACTTGACATCGATTACATTCCTTTCTTTCACTCTGATAAAAATGAAATACATAATTTATTAGAGTAAATATTCAATAAGTTGGGCATTATATTAAATATTAGTTTAATACTTTGCCTAAAAGTTATCTTAGTTTTACATAAAACCTAAAAATCTAATAACAATACTATCCTAACAATGTGAATGATAGTCTCAAGTTTGGACATACGTTTTGAGTGTGACGTAATTCAGTGTATAATAAACCATTATACACACTAGTGAATAATAGGTATAATTATACTTCAGGAAGCACACGTATAATGAATGATTTATAGTACAGTCGTGGACAAATTTCATTTTATGGTTGTAGGTAGCGAATAAGATGTTAATGAAATTTCAATAGGTTAAGTATAGCTATTTTTTATCACTTGGTGATGAATAAAGTATAATTCAAGTCTACCACAGAAGTTGTATTATCTTGTGTTTTAAAAAAAATATTTAAATTTGAATTTGAAGTTTATTGGAATTTAATGCTTTAAGTCATCAAATTGAGATTTTTTCAAAAATGAAATTATTTCTAGTATAAAGAACAGTGAAATCCAAAGTACTAATAATATGATGTGTTAACTAAAATCTGATGCTATTAAGTTTTCCAAAGCTGGAATGCCAGTTGATAATGAAAAGTTGAAGTGAAAATCAGTGTGTATTTCATGTGATTATTTACTTCGAGATTTTTAATCAGTAAACAAAGCTGTAATTTCTTCAATGGGTCTATTCTTCGTCTCTGGCACCTTGAAGATGATGAACACCAAGAAGAGTATTTGACATACGATGAAGATGATGAATACGAAGTATCCGAGGTAAAACTGAAACAAAAATTCATAACTATCCCTTCCAAATTTTTTTAATAAATTCAAACATGAATTGAGTAAAAATGAAATTTCATTTTTTATAAATGAAATTGAAAAATGGCTAGATCTAAGGTGTATAAAAATGAACTCACTTCGCGTGTATGTTATTGATGGTTTAAAAGCTTTTGAGTTTTTTCTAAAACTCGCTTAATGTACTTAGTAAAAAATTTACAGCAAGGATATCATAATTTATTTGCTTGCTATTTGTTGCGAGTTTGACATTGAACAAACTGGTCTATTCCTTGACCTCTCTAAAGCATTTGATTGTGTTAACCATGAACGACTACTGATAAAAATTGAAAGATGTGGAATCCGTGATAAGCAACTTAAACTAGTTGAAAGTTACCTGAGGGACCGAAGACAGAGGGTGATGATCACTGATGGAGACCAGGTGCTTGAGTCGGGGGAACGAAGGCTGACAATGGGTGTTCCTCAGGGAAGTATTTTAGGACCGCTACTATTCATCATTTATGTAAATGATCTACCAAATGCTGTGACTAACGTTCCCTGCGGACTAGTACTGTATGCCGATGATACGAGCTTAATAACTTCGTCTTCAAATTTTGATTCAGCCGTTAACAATGTGGATATTTTATTTGAGAGCATTAATCAGTGGTGTTCTAAAAATCAGTTAGTTCTAAATATCGAAAAAACTGTATGTACTGTTTTCCACACTGATCGTTCCAAAGATGTGTTTCCTAAAACACTCAAAATCCATGAAAAGGATATTATTGTGGAGGACTCTACTAAGTTTTTGGGTATATATGTGGACGCAAATATGAAGTGGGCTACTCACCTCGATTATCTGCATAAGCGACTAAATTCTGTCCTGTACACTTTAAATATGCTCAAACATCATGTTGATTCATCAATACTGAAGATAGTTTATTATGCAAATTTCCAATCAATGCTTTCCTATGGAATTATATTCTGGGGTGGTAACACACGCAGTGAGTGTCTGTTTGTGCCTCAGAAGTTGGCAGTAAGAACTATTTTCAATATGAAATATAGAGATTCTTGTAGAGGAGTCTTCAAACGTAACAATCTGCTGACAATGACGGGACTTTATGTTTTCAGAAGTTTGATGTTTGAGCAGAAGCATAAAGAACTTTTTGAAAAATTTGAAAACCTAAATAATACCAGAAGGATTTTTCCATATCTCTATCCAAGTTGCTTGTTGTCTCTCACTCAGAGTAACTGTTGCTACATGTGTATGAAGTTATTTAATGCAATTCCAAAGCGATACAAAATCTCTCAAAGTTCAAGAATTTTCGAGAAGAAGATCTACAATTTTATCCGGGACTGTGAACCGTACACCTTGAAGGAATTTTTAGACTGTTGTACTATCCGGGATTGATTTTGTTTCTTTTATTACCTAGTTTAAGTCAGTGTATGTTATATTCATTTTGATCTATATTTCATTTGATCTATGTTAATTGTTCGATCTATTTTTTTGATAACGATGTTCTATTTATTATACTGTAGTATAATTATTTTTGAATTGAATAAATTATTATTATTATTATTATTATTAAAACTATTTGCATTTGAATTGACGCTGGTACAAAACAAATTTACCACGAAAAATTAACAAGTATCAAAAAAAGTTACATATTTAACGCAATTCCAGCTAACTGAAAGCAATAATTAAGCATAAAGCATAAAATTCATAGGTAATTTGGAAAGGATCACTCTTCAAGGCCACATCGCAATTAATTTTCTACTGAGTGCATTAAGCGATTTTTGAAAAAATACCAAAACGGCAGTAACTTTTCAAACATTATTGGAAATTACCTCATCTATCACCTCGTTTCGTTGGTGATATATATATATATATATATATATATATATATATATATATATATATATATATATATATATATATATATATATATATATATATATATATATATATATATATATATATATATATATATATATTTATATATATATATATATACATATATGAATACACCTATTCTTTCTTCTATAGTATTTTAATTGCAGAATTTCAACTTATAATTCCCCTATGAATATATTGTTCTAAATGTTAGAAAAATATGTGATATTTAATTATGAGTACGAACACCTAATTTGCACTACATTAAGTTTTAATTGTTTGATTCTAAGGATTATTGTTACCATTTTACCCTAATTAATATAGTTTCAAATTAATTGTATTTGACGGTTTATTCTTGGTTTACTTACTTTTAAGGGTAAAAAGACGAGCATTACAAAGGTATTGGCCCCCCAGTTAACAAAGACACCCAATGACGTAGCTTTGGGGCGTGCATCTTGTTTGAATAGTTCTGTTACAAGGAACCATGGAACGGAGCCGGGTCCCGTAGCAAATGAGATCATGAAAGACAAGACGAAAATAATGCACAGTATTCCCATTGCAAAATATTCTTCCTTAAAATGAAAATTTATAGGTTATACGATGAAGCTGATCTAGTTTAGTAGAAGAAGCTGATTTTGTTTTAACTTAATCAGAATCACAGCAGTTAAATTAAATATGCAATATTCATACAGAGAATATTCAATAACAAAAATCTCTGTTAAATAAACATTAAGTCTTTGACAAATAATTTTTCTCAATCTTACCGAAAATTTTATACTGATGGCTAATAAAGTCATCGAAACCGTGGTCCCCGTAAACCCTGCGATCAACAGCGTTTTTCGACCAAGCATATCAACAACCATCAGAGATACTACAGTCATCATAACGTTAACTATCCCCATTATTATGGTTCCTATTGTCGCCCAGGTATCGTCCATGCCGGCATTTCTGAAGATTTCATTGGAGTACACTACAATCTGAAAACAAACATGTCCATAAATCAATTTGGAACATTTTGATTTCAAATAAAAACTGAAAAATCTCTTCATATCACTACGCTGAAACTCTTGACAAAGGATCAAACTCTTGATGATATCAACTTGGTTGACGAGACACGATTCAATCCTAGTTTTTGAACAGTATAAAATAGTGATCAAATGGAAAAACCAGATACTCTGTAATACAGTGTAATTTGACATAAAGTGTGGTGAAATGGAAATTAAGTGGAAAATATATTTCTCAATGGTTTTGTCTTATGGTCCTTAACGATTGCGAATGTTCATTAGTATTTCGAGAAGTTCTCTTCAAAATCGCCAACAGTGTACATGTATAAATGGACAGCTTAGCGAAAGATCTGCAATTAAAGCTGAAGTTCCACAAGGATCGGTATTGGTTACTGTTCCTCTTGTATGTGGAAATTATACCAACCTTAAATTTGGACTGTACACTTGTAATGTTTGCAAAAGCAACAAATATTAGCCAACTTCCTACTCATATATACGACAGTCACTCAAGAACATTGTAATATGATCTTGAATATCAATTATAAAAGTCTAAAACGTGCAGTGACATGTTCTAAACAAGGTGATAAACATTCTCTTTAAAATCGCCAGCAGTTAACATGAATAAATGGACAGCTGAGCGAAAGATCTGCAGTTAAAGCTGGAGTGCCACAAGGATCGGTATTGGTTACTGTAGCTCTTGTATGTGGAAATTATATCAACCTTAAATTTGGATTGCAAACTACCTATTCATAAATAAGATAATCACTCAAGAACATTGTAAAATGATCTTTAATATCAATAAAAAAATGTCTAAAACGTGCAGTGACATGTTCTAAACATGCATATGGTACTCGAAGGACAAAAGATTGAGTGGACATTTCAGCAACAAACTACTGTAGAGGATTGAACCAAGTATCAGTCATGTAATTAAATAATTTGCTTGAAAAATTGAAAGCTATATCAAATAACAATTCGTTGAAATCTTAGTTAAAAGCAAATTCCTCAGTGAAATTGTACTATAATTGCTCAAATACGTACTGCGTTGACTCCGCTCAACTGTTGAGCCAGCATTATCATTAGAGCGATGATGAGGGGCGACCTTAGTGATTTTTTCGTGAACATAGCGCCCCATGTAACCACTCCAGCAGCTTGTTGGGCGGCTGCTTCTTTCTGCATCTCGGCAATATCCCCAGCATTATCTTCATGTTTTCGTAACCATGTCAAAGCCTTGTTGGCCTTATCGACATCTTTTATGGTTATCAGAAGATATCGAGGAGATTCTGGGCAAAACGGCATCGCGATGCACTGAAAAAATATTGAAATTTGGTTAACTCTAGGTCATGACCTTGACATTTCAAATCACTAATTTTCATCAGGCTGGAATGGTTATTAAGGTATCAAGGGTAATTCAAAACGAATTAGGTACGAAGGTAGGTACTAGTATTTACTAGTATATTGTAAGGGCACCTATTACAGAACTAGTGCTGTAATAGATATACCTTTACATCACTAGTGCTGTAATGAAAAAAACCGGTTTTATTAACATTTTGCTGTTTTTGGATTTGTTTGACAAAGTTTCGACAGTAACCATGCGAAAGGTAACATAATAGTATATTATGTCATAAAGAGAAGTATATTCTACTCCGAATGAAATATGTTATTTTATTTTCAAACGTTTTGAAATTCATAAAAATCTGAATATCCATTTTTGGATTGATTCACATTTACGCACATAATTCTATCCACTTACGATCGTTGTGAATTATTATGGAACATTCGCCTAGTTACGGTTGCCACGCAAAATTGATTCTGACAGATATAAAGTAAAATAATTGATAGTTATATTTCGCAACCTGGTGAGAAGTGGTTGAAAGTGAAAATGACGTTTGAATTGGAGAATATTTTGTTCATGGTTACCAGTTCATCTTTTGCATAGTAACACTTTCCCTGCCGCCGGCCGGAAAAGTGTTGCATAGCAACACTTCTTTCTCCTCCTTGGCGGAGAAATAGAACTTTTCCATGATCCTGTCAATCGAGAAATGACGTTCTTATTGTACGTTTGAAAATAATAGTTATTTATGTACCAAGGGTATAAATAGATGTTTATGCCCTGAGGGCGACGTCTTACTAACCCAAAGGTGTCTCTGGCCCGAGGGATTGTAAGTCGCCCGAGGGTATACACATCTATTTATACCCATGGTACATACAAACTTTTATGTCATACTAGTTAGTTATTGCAATCCAATCTCAATACAAATCAGTATTTTTAAAAATAAATCCGGTTTGAATTAATAACATTGCATAGTAGGCACTATCGTTGCTAGGTGAATGTTGACAAATGTCATAAAATCGCAATAATTCTTTTATTTTTCACTTGTATATTATATGTTTATTTCACCTTGGATACGCTTGCTATAAACACACTCATTATGCCCTAGGCTATTACGCCCGCATTTGCGGGCATAATGGATTTAAAACGCCCGCTTATTGTACTAGGAGAAATGAAGCAAATTTCATTGATTAAATACTTCATAATCCTTATCGTATCCGACTCTGGATTTCTCCGGCAATTAATTATTCGCAGCTCTGGCTGCACTTTCTATGATATTCTTGGGTAAATTCATTTTCATTTTCATTATTTCTATAAGACTACACAAAGAAAGCAGCATGACATTCACTGAATATGATGACAAAAATATTCACAAACGTCAAACTATCAACAAATGACATGCCTACTATGAGAAGGAAAATGGATAGGAGCAATGAAACGATTTTAAAATCGCTTTTTCATCATGATATAATAATTTTTTCGTGAAAAATAAAATCTTGTATGTACCGCGTGCGTTACTAGATCCTTATGCCCATCGGGCAACATTCATCCCTCGGCCCGAATGTTTCCCTCAGGGCATAAGGATCTATATAACGCACTTGGTACATAAATAACTAATATGTGTCAAAGTAAGAAGCCAAAATGGAGGAATATTTTGAAATTCCTGACGAAATTATTAAAAAAGCAAAGAAAGCAACTGAAAATCTGTTGCCAAAAAAGTCTAAAGAAGCTTACGACATGGAATACGAATTTGATACTCAAGCAATGAAACATTAATCATTTGCTGCAGACAACCTAACTATCACCGGATCTTTTCAGAACTGCCAATTTTATGTTAATTCGTCAAAATAATGTTCATCGAATATTTACATATATTGCTATATTCCGTTTGTAATTTAATTAGTAAAGGTTATTAAATAAGTTAAACAAAACATTATTTCTCTTTATGCCCACGCGGGCCATAAAGTGAACTTTATGCCCGCACGGGCATAAAATACGACATTAGATACTTGGTTACTAAGCAATAAAAACACAATAATGAACTAGTATGACATATATTAGACTTTATTAGTAAACTCAATAGCAGGTGTATTTTTACAGATGCATTTTTATTTTAAAAAATTCCTTTTGCTAAATATTTTTATTCATAGATGAAAGTAGATAAAATTTTGTACAATATTCTTGTTGTAAATTCATATTACAACACTAATATTGTAAATAACTATTACCTGAAGAAATAGTCATAACGTAATGACTGTAAATATGGTTGTTATTTGTCAATCAGACGTCACATGAAAATACTTTTGCGATTCACACATAAAAATGTCCGAAGTAGAAGGAAATACCAATCGCCCCTAAGATAGTTTAGTGAAAGCTGTTGCTGCGCTTGTGTCAGAGAAAACTGTGGTATCACGAGAAAGAATATATCCATTTTGAGTCCTGGCTGACGAAACGCTACGTATACCATGTCGACGAAACCGTTTTGATGGCCTTTTTTCAAGAGTTGTCAGAGTCATATTCTCCAAATTACCTTTGAAGAAAGTTCTCAATGTTACGTGAAGAACTAATAGTTCATAAGAAGCAATGAAAACTTGATTATCTGCAACACAGTTCCTAAAGCAAATTGGGAAAAATTATCCGTCTAGTTTTTTCTTTTTTCGCATCGACAGTTTTAGCAAATTTCACTAAAATATCTTTTTCGTGCAATCGCACGCGAAGCGAGTATTTCGCGTACACACCACAGTCCGCGAAATTTAATTTCGCGGCCGTTACCCATAGCAACGGCCGCCAAACCAAACGTCACTTATACCAAAAAGTAACAACAACTATGATATTTCAAAAGAGACATCCTGTATCTCAATGCATTTTGCGTTCTGTCAAGAACTGTCAAAATATTTTGCATATATTCGAACATGGTCTTTCAATAGCAACGCTGTGACTTGTTAATTACTGTTGATTTTAAAGCACTAATATTTTTATTTGCAATTGTCTCGTTTAATAATTTTGTCGATTGCACGAAAAATAGTGTGTATGCCATGGCCGCGAAACTTTTTAGCTACCTCAAGATTATCCTGCCTCGGCCGCAAGCGGCCTCGGCGATAATTTCTCTTTCGGTACGCTAAAAAGGTATTTCGCGGCCTAGGTATACAAATAACTATTGTTGGAGATTCTACTACGGACATTTTTATGCCTGAATCATAATTTATTTATGGGCTCGTTCAGACACGGCGGGAACCGCACGATTTTAGAATCGCGTGGGAATCGCGCGGGTCTTATTTATATAAGTACTTTTGCAATCGTTCAGACGTAACCGCGCGGTTGGCCAACCCGCGCGGTACCCGCGACTCAACCGCCAGAAAATAGAATCGTGCGGTGCCCGCGCGATTCTGTTACTATGGGGCCTCTCCTCAGCGTTCAGTTGCGTTGTTGGAACCGCACGATTCGTACGACACAACAAGAACACGCGCGACATCGCTATGGATTGTTTCGACATTGAAATATCTCCTTTGATCAATTCAATCAGTTCATCAGAAGATTTTATTGACATTCTCAAATAGTCAAAAAACTTGTCCTCGGCCATTCTTAATTTGGGTTATAATTTTACGAATTGGCCATGTACGAGTCGGTCACTTAATACTGGATGCACCCAACAACACTGCCTTCTTCTTTTTTTTTTCTATGAGCAATTACATTAAACATAGTATTTCTTCGTAAACTTCCATTTTCAAACTAACGCTATCCGCTCGCGCCAATCGCGTACTAACCGCTCTGTCTGAATACATAACACAATTTTGCGATTCCAAACCGCACGATTCTAAAATCGCGCGGTTCCCGCGTGTCTGAACGAGCCCTATATGTTTAAACTAGGCCTAGGGCGTTATTTTTCTAGAATTACGCCCTAGGGTATATTTCGTATTGATTTGACTTTGACATAATTTCATTATTTTCAAAGAATATACCAGTCGGACATTAATGAATATTCATCATCTATAAAACATTTTGACTGCTTTCTTTTCATATCCGGTCGAACACCAAATACTTTAATGAAAAATTATTTTCACAGAAAAAAGGAATATTTATTTTCAAATTATTTTAATCGGGGAAATATAATAATTTCAACCAAATTTATAGAATTTACCAAGCGAAATACCTAATCAATTTTTCAGCATGTTGATTGAATTTATAGAATTTACAAAGCAAAAAAATCAATTTTTCACCATGTTGATTGAATTGTTTTCAACATACAAGATTTTTATATGATGTATAATAAATGTTTTCTTTTTAAATTTCAAATTTCGTTAATTTTTGGAGTATGTAGGGTGATGGCACCAGTAGTCGCCACCTCTCCAGTAATTGCCACTTTCAAATTTCTTCTTTGATAACAAGAATTCCTACAAATATGTAGAGACCGCCTTTCCTCGGTTTGATATTGACACATTTCTGTAGAGCCCTGCAATTTTTTCACTCACCTACAGATGGCATAACGTCAGGTATAACTGTTGTATAATTTCGCGCCAATTTCACATGGAGGTTATGTATAACTGTTGGGCGATCATACTAGGGTAAGTGGATTACATTTTAATAATTTTTTCTTGAAATAGTTGTTACATTGAGAAAAAACTTCGATGTGAGTTTCATTAAAGGGTGCGTATTTCATGTGTTGTTCTTTTTCTTCAGTATATGATTAGCATTTATGAGATATCATGGGGTGGCAATTATTAGTCAACATTTTATTGGGATTCCAAAGATTGCCACAACATGGCAATTATTGGTATATGTGGACAACATTAAAAAACTTAACTGTTATGATTTCAAAAGAACAAATATTATAAATATGAAATACCAGTCAATTGACAACTCGCTGGCATAGACGGAACCAGTAGTTGCCATGGGGTGGCAATTTTTGGTTATGACTGTGGCACTTACTGGATCGCTTTTACAGAAAGTTCGAATATGACAGAACAAAAGGGAAACATAATATTTTTTCGTTATTCTGAAGAGTATATGGTAAAAGCTATCGCTGAGGTGATACATGGTAGTTCCATAAAAGCGGCTTCGGAGAAATATAATGTTCCACGAAGAACTTTAGGAAACAAAGTCTCTGGGAAGACACCAGAGAATAGAAAAATGGGCCCTAAAACGATATTGACGGAAAATGAAGAACAACGTTTAGTGAAATGGATTATTGATATATCTAAAATGAGGTTTCCTCTTGTTGAAGAGGATATTTTGAATACAGTCAAGAAAATTGTCATTAATAATGAGAGGGCAAATCCTTCTCTGATGATAAGCCTGGAAAAAAGTGGTTTAAATTATTCATGAAAAAACTAATGAAAATAGTTCCAAAACGTCACAGAAATTGGATGAAATCGTTGAAAAAGAAGAAGAATCACCTTTTTCCAAAGCAATTCGATGGCCAACACCGAATGTAACAAAATAAATCGTTAGGAAAATTGAAAAAGTGCCATCAGTTATTACTTCAAAAGAGTGGAAAAATTATTTTCTCAAAAAAGAAAACGAGAAGTTGAGGAAAGAAAAAGGAAAGGAAAATAGAAAGCAGGAGAGAGAGAGAGTTAAAAAAACTTAAGAAGGTGGAAGAAATGAAAACGAAGAAAGAAGGAAAAACCAACAAACGAAAACTGTTCGAACTGAGTTCAAGCTCGGAGGAATCTGAGAAAGATGAAATTATACCTTATGAAGATATTGATAACGATAGCCATTTGAGAAGAACATAGAGAATAATGACAAGATGTTGACATGGACCTTCCAGGACTGGGAAAATGGGTCCTTGTTGAATATTCGACAAAAAAATCGGTGAAGCATTTCATTATAGACGTGAATGTGGATGATTATTTTGTAAAATTTACTAAGTTCCTTGGTGGAAAAATTTTTTAGCCTGAAAAAGACAGTGATAATGTATTAAAAGATGATATAATAAAAGTTTCACTTGAACCTACTTTGGATAGGCGAGAACAGATGGATTTTGGGATATAGTATCGTTTAATTGCTCTTCACCAATTCAATATTCAGTTTTTTTCCTGTTTTATATTCAAATGTTTATGGTTTTTAGATTTTGACATATTGTTAATATTTTGTTTAAAATGTACTTGAGATTTTATGCTTTGATACCAAAGAAAATAAGATTTATTTTTGAAATAAAATTATTTACTATTTTTTATTTATTTATCCTATGTGTTATATTTCATATCTTGTTAGTTGGTATTCGAACTCGATTCGAAATATTTTCACCCTTTTACATGTTCATATTCCAAGCTGAGAGGCTATTCTCTGCAGTGGCAATTAATAGAATGAAACATGGCAATTATTGGAAATTTTCAGAATTTCAGTGGCAATTACTGGCTGCGGATGGACCGTTGAAAAATTCCAAATTTTTCGAAAAATTATATTAAAAATCATTGAGTTAACGTTGTTACGATATTAAAGAAGGGACATTTCATCAGCTCAAAACAAAGAAATTTGTTATTTCGCGTAATTTAGCTGTAAATATGTAAAAAAGCAAAAAAATTGTCTTAAAGTGGCGATTACTGGTGCAGTCACCCTATAAAATTTTGACCAACTAAGCAAATTTATGGAAATTGAATATATTTTTGGATCAATTATTATAGCTCCTCATTTCATTTGATTCATAATAGTTTTTAAAATTTCAAATCAAATCTCAATACAATATTTATATATAGATGAACAGTTTCAAAGGTTGTTGGTCGGGATGATTATTAAAAAAAACAATTCAATGATTTGCCGACGTTTCGTTTATTCTTATAAACTTCTTCAGGGCTCTGAAATGAACATAAAAATGGCAATACTATGTAAAATATAGTAATTTAAAAACACAATTGGAAAATTCATATAACTACGGACAGTGCTGTACATTGACTTATGATGTAATGCCTGGTCCTGGGTGTTAAATTAAACACAGGTTCATACTATACTTTTAGTATTTATTTATAGTATTACTGAATATAGGCGTAGCGCTGAGCGCTCGGGCAGCGTGACGAGTCTATCTCTCAGTCTTACTTACTACTCCCGATTTCCTCTGGTTCTTATATATTCATATAGCATTATGTATACAACAACATGCTGATGTTGCGACCTTGCCCAGACGTGATGTTTACAGTAATAATATAAGGTGTAACCAAACATTTATGGAGTAACGTGACACTGACCTACTGATCTACTCACCACACCTCTCGGGCTAATTGAAAGAATTTTATTGAGGTTACTCGAGAAAATTCTGTCTCGTTTAAATGTATGATAATTTAAAATTTTCCTTTCAATTTCCTATGCATGGTTTAATTACCATATCCCTTCCTAGAGGTGTGCTGGAAGTAGTTATAATTACAATGACAATTTTTAAAGCAATTTATTCTACGTATAATTTTGTTTTACAAACATTCATAGATAGTGAGAGAAAAAAAAACACAATAAATGATCAAGATATAAACAGATAGTTAGTACATTAACTTACATCACTAGTTGGCTCTTTTTTTTTTACTATATTTTATATAGTATTGCCATTTTTATGTTCATTTCAGAGCCCTGAAGAAGTTTATAAAAATAAACGAAACGTCGGCAAATCATTGAATTGGTTTTTTTAATAATCATCCCGACCAACAACCTTTGAAACTGTTCATCTATATATACTACATTGGTTATCTCCACATCTATACAATATTTATAACCAGAAATATGTTTTCAATGCTTTGACAGCTGTCAAATGATATCATTACAGTGTTGCAATATTCAAAAAATTAAAAATTGTGAGTTGCACAATACCGTAATAATTTGGTGTATTTTATGTCTAAAGCTTTAATTGTGAGATTACAACACATTATTTTCCCAATACTCAACATTTTATGTGTGAAGGGATATGGTAGCTGAAATTGAGGCGTTCTAGTTCTCGCAATTACCAATACTTCATTCATTTCTACTAACCTGAAAAATGCTTGGTATCAACATTACGCCACCTATTAGAATGGGCCAAGTGTCTTCACCCCCTAATGCCTTTTCATAGCCGACAACCTGCGCAATGAGTATAGATATGGTGATAATCAGTTGGTAAACTGAGGATATGGCTCCTCTCGATGCGACAGGGGATATTTCATTGAGGTACATTGGACACAAACCTGGGGAAACATTAATACGGTTATTGAAAGATATATACGGAAGTAAGCTGTTACGTCCTGTACCTACCTGCTATATAGATGACGCATAAAGCGTCAATAAATTAAGATTATCAAACAATCTTCCAAGGGAGGTGGTTATATGTATTCCGAGACGTGAAATCTGTATTCATAATACATCAGTGAATTATAGAAAATGTCAAGTCACCGTGAATCAAGATCTGCTAGTCAAGTATGCTGCACTGAAGAGATCTAATGAGATTGAAACAGCTGTCTGCAGATCTTGAGGTAACTTGACATTTTCTATGATTCACTGTTGCATTATGAATGTAGATTTAATACATATAACCAGCTCTATTCGGAGATTGTTTAATGAGAAGAATTTTCCTTGTTCCCATGATGTGATATATGAAATTGACTGAGGTCAACCAACTAGCTTACTTATAAAGTTAAGGTCGGTTCCTTGTTAAGTATTCGTGTGAAATCTGTCTGATCAATAAACTATTGATATTATTGAGTTAGATGGGGAATTGTTTACGACTTCTTGGTTACTAAATAAATTTGGTAAATTTTGAATAACAAATTTTAACTTTTTTGAGCTGTACCAACCTGCATATAGTCCTGAATTGAAACCCAGTATCAGTCTGGCCAATATTAACAATTCGTACAACTTAACATGTGATGCCAATATAACAAGAACTGCTGATATGAATATAAGTAGATTGTTGAAAATTAGTGCTTTCTTTATTCCGAAAAAATGGGCCATAGTACCTGAAATTAGATTTAAAATTGTGAATGAACAGATGACTAGTTGAATAATTCTTAAACTATATTCTGAATCCATTTCTTGTTCTGAAAGATGAGGCAAATTGAAAGTTGAAGTATTTCTGTTTTTGTTGTTGTCTCAACACTAAATTAAATAACCAATTGATTGGGTCGATATTCAGGGCCGGATTAACCATTAGACAGAGTAGGCAACTACCTAGGGGCCCCGCATCGACAGGGGGCCCGTACACGCACCAAGAAAAAAAAATTTCATCAAATGAAAATTTTATTTGAAAATATGTATGAAATTCCTCAACAATATTATTGCACTCTTTCGACGCATGTTGTCAATTGGTGAAATACTTCATACATACTGAACCTTCTAGTATCGAGTAGTAGTACTAATAAACTATCTTCGTTCAACAATGTCACAGAACCGTTTGAATTCATTGTCGATAATGGCCATTGAAAATAATGTATTGGAAAGGGCCAACTTCCAAGAAGTTTTAAACGATTTAGTTGCTAAAAAATTAGAAAAGTCAATATCTGATCTTACTGTACCTACTGTACAACACCAATAAATATCTTAGAAGTTGACTTTTTCAAATTTGTAGGTTCACAAGACTGTTTTCTTTCGTTCATTGTATTTTATTGCGTTTAACAAGATTAAATTGAAAATAACCGCGCCCCATCTCATTTATCTTTCCTAACCCATCATACAACCTGGATCATCATTCATCACTTATCTATAACCTATTCATTAAGACCATTTCAATAAAGCTAACGAGTCAGGTAAGGTGATGCTGCAGCATCAAGTCACAGTAACCATGTTGTTGCAATATCACATAAGACTTTGGAGTAACAGGATACCTGGAGTCGATCATCTGTAAGATATTTACATCCCTTTATCAACTTGAAATGACCTGGGGCCAGGACAGGGTTGTTGCCTAGGTGCCCGGGCAGGGTTAATCCGGCCCTGTCGATATTTATGTTGTTTTATTCTAACGGTTTGGCCAACATATACTACAGGACATGAACCAGAAGTTAGCTCATTTATTATGAGCAGTACTTTTTTATCTTTAGAATTTCTAATATTTTTATCTTTTGTATTCTGAGTTTGGAAGGATATTCTGACATTTCGATTTGACAAGAAAATCATCTGATGAAGCCACTTTATTTGGCGAAACAATTGTTAAACAAAATAAAGTGAAAATCAAAAACCGAAGTTTTTACTTTACTTTTTACTAAATGTAAATAGTTATTTTTGGACCCTTATAAGAATCAAATAATATATAAAAAAGCAACTGAAATTCCTTGCATTGACCTACCTACAAAAAGTCCACCTATCATACCTCCAAACGCATATATAGCAGTTATAGTAGACCAAATTAGGTTAATTGTCTGTTCGTCGGTGCTCTGTCCTCGGTCAGACATAGTTGTATTGAGCCATTGCGTCATAATCTGTAAACATAAATCCCGAAAATGAGTCGTTATTGCTGATAATACTCATTCTAACTTCGACAATATTTTCTGTAGATACAAATGAAAGAATATTTTATTTGAATTACAGATTTACTAAATAATATCTTACTTTTTGGGGATTATTCATTACTCCGGTGTGATAACCATGTTGAAATGCAGAACCTACAGCTGAGGCTACAATAGCTAATACAAGATTGCCATTCAGCTGAAAGGATGAATTCAGTTAGTCAGGCCTATATTACAAAGTATAAGAGGAAGATTAAGTAATGAAAATATAGATAACAAGTATTTGTTCTATTATAGAAGCCTTGCTAAATGAAAACTTTTATATATCTTCAATCATGCAATACAATAGTAGCCTGAAAAAAACAGCAAAAATAATGAAAACAAATTTTAGACATGGACATGTATTACTCAAAAGATATCCTTCAATTTCAATGTTAGTTTCATTATCATTTTCAAAATGTTCTGAATATTCAGTAGGTACACTTACCGACATGATCACCTAGAAGAATACTACAGTATATAAAGGAAAAATATAAAATTTCGTTATAAAAAATGTGACATAAAACAAATGTCATACATAGTTGACAGATTTCTTAATTCCTTGATTTTAAAATGAATAATTAAGAGACTTAATAAAAGCACTGAGAATTTATATTTCCTTCGATGATGGTTGGATAATCTATGAAATCTAATATATCAAACCTTTTTTTGATTTAGGAAATAATCCAATATTCCGATATTTTTTATTGTACTTCAGGAATTATAATATCAAATTAACTTTCAACCATTGAGAATATAAATATATATATATATATATATATATATATATATATATATATATATATATATATATATATATATATATATATATATATATATATATATATATATATATATACAGTTGCTTTTGCGGCCAGCAGCATGCACAACAGGCTCAGCTAGATTTCTAGGATAGGAATTTCGACTTTGAAATTAGCATTCCGAGATTGAAAGCGTTATTTTTTTATAGAAGTTGAAATTTTTAGTTCAAAGTCGTAATTCCGAGATCGAAGTAAGAATTCCTTTATGAAAGTCGGAATCTTGAGCTGGAAGTCGGAATTTAAAGTAGGAATTTCGAGGTCAAAGTCGGAATTTCGAGGTCGAAGTCAGAATTTAGAGGTCAAAGTTGGAATTTCGAGGTCAAAATCGGAATTCCAAGGTGGAAGTCCTATTTCCGAGGCGGAAGTCGTAATTCCGAGGTGGAAGTCGTGATTCCTTCACGGAATTATCAACTAGAACTAGGTATTCTAAGATGGAATTCGGAGTTCCAAGATGGAAGTCGAAATTGATTCCTGAATGAAAATAAAATTCTTCGTGACCCATCTACGCTTTGGTTCAATTGGCAGAAGCAGAACGTGTAGGTAATGGTAAAATATATAATGTTTACTGTCTATCGAAATACACTTTAAGTTTAAAACATCCCTTATAGTCAAAGAAACAAATGATATTTTGTGAGTGGTTCAAATGAAATAAATGATAATCAAATACTTCGACTGAATAACTCCTACCTATTTGCACAAATAGAAAGTGTTTTGTGCATAGAAAATGATATTGGAATATTCACATAAAGGACATTAATTATTTAAGTTATATCTGTAAATTATGCTGCTCATTTTGTGACTAATTAATTAATTACAAGGAATTTTATACTGCTATTAAGGAATGAATAAAGTAGCAGAAATTCGGTGGCAATTTTTCATACTGAAATATTTGTAACATCCCAAATTTCACTGGCTTTTATTGTACAGTTGTACACTATTCTTTATTAAGTTTAATTTGATCAATGTAACTAGAATTACCTTTTCCTTTGACATTATTTCTGTAGTACCTACTGAAATTCAGTTCGCACACAATTTGTGTCAATATTTATATCTATTCTTTCAATAAACGAAAATACTGAAAATTGTAAACTGGACTCTTTTCGATCTCAAATATTTCGGAAATTGACAGACACTTTTCTTTTCCACTTAGGTACGTGTATGTGACAACTAAATATAATTTGAGAATTGGAACGAATGCTGTTAGAATTTGAACAGAGTAAATCCTTGGTCGTAAATGTATTATGCAATATTTGTATTCATTTTATAACTCTTTACAACTAATAGTATAATTATTATAGAGGAACGCAAGCATTTTGAATGAAAGAAGCCACTTAGATTGTTTACCTGCAAGTGAAGGAAAATCTATTGGTGCTTATTTTCCTTCGTCTTTTTCTATACAGGGTTGGGAGATAAAGTATGGACCAAGTAGGTGAATAAATATCTTTAGTACGAAAGGAACCATATTTATGAATCATTGCTCATGCATTGACGCACAATGCATATGGTGCCATTTGTTTATTAATGTACTTCCGGTTCAACCAGAAATACCCTATACTTTTTATATTAAACAGGGTCACTCTGTATATTTTTTGCAGATTTTAATAGATCTTGTTCTTTGGAATTCGTACATACTGAATGAAGTGCAAATAATCTGTTAAAACGAGAAACTAAAACTCTTGAATGGTGCAGATATTTGGATCTATTGAATAACCAAAGAATTCCTTCCCTTGAACAGAATAGGCAGCTAACTCATAATTTTTTGTTTCAACAAACGTCTTCCCACTATGATAGACGGGTAAGGAATTTTTTAGATGTGAATTTTCTAAATCGATGTTTTGTACGTAAAGGGTTCATAAAGTGGTCGGTTCGTTCCCTAGACCTTAGCCCTTTAGATTTTTTCTTCGGAATTACTTTGAATCACGTGCTTACATTAGACTACCAACTTCCTTGCAGGATTAGACACAAAAAATAGTGGATTAATGGACTAATCTATGGAGAAGTTTTGGAAAGGATAACTCAGGAATTTATTGATGAGTAAATTAATATAGTGCTTTAGTTTCTCGTTTTAATCGAGCCCAGTGTGTACGAATTCGAAATAACAAGATTTATTGAAGTCTTCAGCAATGTACAGGGCAATTCATTTATATATAGAAACATTTTGCGTATTTCAGGTTGAATGGAAAGTACAATAATAACTAAGGAAAAGCATTAGTTGCATTATGCGTCACTTGTTTGTCAAGTTTCATAAATATCGTCTTTTTAAAGATATTATTTGGCTCCATACTTTATCCCAAGATAATACCTACTTTAAAACGTTGTTTGATAGAGGTTACAATGAATTGTTGTAAATTATCTCATCTTGCATATAAGATCTATGAAAAATCATAAAAGTTAACCGATTATTCTCTTTATTTTCAAAAAAACATCTCAAAACATTAACTCTATTCAGTTAATAATATATGCTTCAATATTGAACAATAGCAAATTAATAATTCATCACTATCGACCTCTTGGACTGAAACTATTATTCTTTTAAACGTTTCGTTTTCATCTTCAGGAGACTCCTTCGGTAAACGATGGTGATAAATAGCATAGATTCGATCTGTGCTACTGAACAGGTATCTTGCATCTAACTACGAAACTTTGTGTTTCATTATACAGAGAACACGGCTAGAATAACTATACACTACACATAATAATTAAATTAAATTTATTAGTAAACTGAATACCATAATGATCAATATAAAAAAATGTGTTACTTTTCTGCCTACTATATTTGTGAGATGAAAGAATACTAAAACACATCGTATTTAAATTTCACATCTGTTTTATAGTTCTAGACTTATACATTTCAGATATTTCAGTAATAGTTTGGTTGCTAGTTTCTGGAACGTAGTTGTACAGCAACCAGAAAAATATCAGTTGGAAGAACAAGTTTAGGAGGAAAATATGTGGACCCACCTCTTCCTGAAACGAAAATACAGATTATTTACATGAGTTAAACTAAGTTGATTACACAATTAACAACGATCGATTAAACAATGAAAGTCGCTGGCTACTTGATTTACAAAATATAAACTAGCGCAGTCGTACTACTAAGTTTATCGAGATATCATCAATGTTGTTTATCCAAGTTCTGAAACTGGCTACTAATTTATTTAAAATCTCATAATCGCTAGCAAGAAGTCACTATAAATAATTGAATCAAATACGAAAATTTCTTTGATTTTAATGCATGCTCTTTCACAGAATTCTACTATTTTTCAATGCACTAACATAGACTTGAAATAGTATATGCATTCATGATATAATTTTCCAAAAATGCATATGTATTATGTATATATATATAATATATATATATATATATATATATATATATATATATATATATATATATTATATATATATATATATATATATATATATATATATATATATATATATATATATATATATATATATACATATATTTATATATATAAGAGTCGACGTTTCGACTCTTTATTGAGTCGACTGAGACAAATTTGGTTGTTTAGATCATAACTCCTTGCCGAATACCCAACTATAATCAATATATTTTGTAAAAACTATCGGCAGTTACTCACTTAATTGTATATATATATATATATATATATATATATATATATATGTATTTAAGACTCAAATTTTAATTTTTTGGAATATATGAAATATTAATAGTTGCATTTATAAAATAAAGTTTAAACTTTAAAATAAAACACACTTTGCTCAAGTTTCACTATATAAAAAAATATTTAAATACTTTATTTAGAGGTAAAGGATAGTCGACATGTTTCGAGTTATGAACTCATTATCAAGACTTCAATCTCAGTTATATTTATTTTTTATATTGTTATACTTATTAATTGGCAGCAATAATAAAGCCTCAGAGCGAAATTCTGACTTATGTCGCTTCAATTTTTCACTTTAATAAAGTTGTAGGTTTTACTTTTCTCTTTAGCAATTTGAACATAATGCAGATAGTTATGGTAAGTATTTGTGATAACTTTTAAGTACCTGAACTCTGGCATCTGAAAATGAACTCTAGAATGGATATTTGGTAAACTTACAGTAAGTGGCCAAAATAATGCAGTCAGACTGTTCGTCAGCCAATAGCAGCTTGCTGCAATAGTGACTGCTTTCGGACGAAAAGCTTGGTTGAAAATTTCGGGAATAAGAATCCAAGGTACAGAGTTTGGTCCCAGAGCATAATGAATGATGGAAAACCATATGAACAAGCCAGCCACAACCCCAACACATTCTAGGGGGCCTTCAAGTCTGTCATTGTACTAGAAAATATTTCATTGTATCATCTTTTATCGAATATATAACTCATGTGTGAATACAATCCGTGACTTTTGCATAGTTACCGCGTATCGATAATGTGAATATACCCTTGACGACATTGCATAATCGTTTTGGTGTTTTGCCTAGTGTCAAAATGTGAATTTTTTCATATTTTTTGATGTCGTCAAAAAAAAATGAACAATCAAGTTTAGTGAAGTTTTGTTTAATTTTTCAATACGTACAGCTTTGGTTGTAGTTCTGGCTGTTTTGTTTATTTGTTGTATAATCGTAACGAATACCAACTACAGTAAACTAAAATAATCGTTATACTGACCTCTTAACTCGACGTATTTTCTTAGAACATCCCTCAAGCTACGCTCTCGTAGGGTTGCCATCACCTAAATTGTCGATTCCGGACAAAAATTTTGAAAACACCTCGTAAAAAAAATTTTTTTTTGAATAAAATAAAACATCGTGTATATTTTAATTTTTTAATTTATTTAAACTTTAAATCGCTTGTTTGCCATATAAACAGAACAAGAAGAAACAAATAAAATTATATTATACACAGTTTACAGTTTTCTATTTTTTTTTTGGTATCTATCATCAAATAAGAAACAACTCATAACGTTAATTTTTGGTAGATCAAAAATCAAATAGCCTAGATTCTACATTGTAATAGCCAATTATAGGATGGGTCATCTAGTTCGGTTAGATAGGTTAGGTACCCAAAAGTCTAAATTACTTATTAGGGACTTAAAGCAGTTCTTCAAATAGATCACTTATCCGTATACGTAACGTAACGGAGATACGTGATTAATCAAAAAGAGACATAAAGTAAATGCGTTCGCAACGTAACCATACATGTGTTTTAATTTTTAACCTAAAAAATAGTGAGAGTAGATTTTGTTTTATATGGAGACGAAGGATATGGTCTACATGCACTTTTGTCGTTTGGTCGTTGAAAAACGAGAGCACGGAACACAAAAAAGCAATACGTACGTTAGGTACGTGTGACGGATTGATACGTTCCACGTAACGTAACGAAGCACACGTATCGCTTCTGCACATGCGCTTTGCGATACGTATACGGATATGTGGTGATTTTTAGAACTGCTTTAAGTCCCTATTAACTATAAATCAAAAATAAGTAACAAGTTTTAATTTCAACGAGATCAAGTTCTTTTCACTAATTCAACTTAACTTGGAATTTTTCAGACTTGCCAATTTTTCCCAAAATGTCTTTATTTTTCATCATGAATTTTTAAAAGTCGGAGCAACTCAAGTCTTTAAAATTATACTTTATTTTGATCAGAGAAGAAAGCGTATGTCTATTTAGCAAGTTTCTCTCCTTCCTTCTTTGCTGCGACCCTAGCGAAAAAAGTAACTCTACATTAGCTTTGTGAACTGGTATACAAAAATATTACTATGCAATTTTGAGCAGTTTCGAAAAACTTCAGCCACAACTAGTTTATATTTAATAGCTCATCTCCGTCACTGACACTCAAGCTTCACACACCCGGACACAAAATTTGTCCGAGTTTTACCCGGACATATTTTGAAAGCCCCGTCCGGACGACCCCCGGACGCCCCCTAAACTAGGACAAATCCGGGGAAACCAGGACGGATGGCAACCCTACGCTCTCGTGATGTTTCGCAACATACGTCTCGTGACTCGGAAGTATAATCGATTATTTTCTATGCTCTTATGATATTATAACTGATTATAGGTAGAATAGGGGTGAAATTTGAGTCAAAATTTCGGTAAAGTCCCTACGGTCCAACTGGAGAAATTTTGTATATGTCTATGTCTATTTTAGACACCATATTCGAAATTCTGCTTCGTCAAACAATCTGGATGAAATAGGGAGAAGAAAAAACCGGAGTAGTTAACACTAAGGGAGAAATGATCCACAATGGCGGCCATCGAGGTGGGAGGACCTTTCCGTCTACGTCAAATCGGTATTCAAGATGGATGCTATGACGTCATGGGGCCTGGGGGCCCTCTGTCATCTAAGATAGGGCTCCTTAACCTCGATCCTGGCCTAGGGGGCCTGACTTGGGACCCCTGACTATCTCTCTCTCTCATGGGGGTCCTCTCACTCCTTCTCATCGATCCTAGCTATATATATATATATATATATATATATATATATATATATATATATATATATATATATATATATATATATATATATATATATATATATATATTATATAAAAAAATTAAAATATTTGTGAATGTGTGACGAAATATATTACAAATCATAATATCTATAAACTAAAGACTTCCTCCTTCACTCTGTATGTCAGTCATCTTCCAAGATGGTTTTTGAACAAGTCATTCACAACGGCTACCCAACGTCTTCGATGAGAACGAGGGTTGGAAACCCCGTTCCCATCGAAGTCGTTAACGACTTCGATGAAAGTCGTTGAATGTCGTTAACGACTTCCGATGAGTACGAGGGTTGGTACACTCGTTCTCAACGGAAGTCGTTAACGACATTCAACGACTTTCATCGAAGACGTTGGGTAGCCGTTGTGAATCTGTCAGAACGCTCTCTGTTGGTAGGGTTCCGAATTACAATAATACCGTGTTCCGTCATCTTGAAACGCTCCCCTATCGGTCAGGTTTCTAATTACGATAATCCAGTCATAATTCAGTTCATGGAGCGGGCTCCTATCGGTCAGGTTTCTAATTTGATAATCAGCCATCTTGGAAGATGACTGACATACAGAGTGAAGGAGGAAGTCTTTAGTTTATAGAGGTTACGATTTGTAAGTTATGTCGTCACACCTGCATCAATGATTCAACTTTTTAATATATATATATATATATATATATATATATATATATATATATATATATATATATATATATATATATATATATATATATATATATATATATATATATATATAGCTAGGATCGATGAGAAGGAGTGAGAGGACCCCCATGAGAGAGAGAGAGAGATAGTCAGGGGTCCCAAGTCAGGCCCCCTGGGCCAGGATCGAGGTTAAGGAGCCCCATCTTAGATGACAGAGGGCCCCCAGGCCCCATGACGTCATAGCATCCATCTTGAATACCGATTTGACGTAGACGGAAAGGTCCCCCCCACCTCGATGGCCGCCATTGTGGATCAGTTCTCCCTTAGTGTTAACTACTAACCGGGTATTTTAACCTTTGCTCGACTCTATAGCCCCCTCTAAATTGAGTTAGAAAGTTGAAAATATGTATGTGAATTGAATTGGTGTTAACTTTATGTCCCAATGAATGCTATTAGTAGATATGTAGAAATTTCATGTTTTTTTTGATATTTTTAAGGTTTCGCCGAACTCCACGGCCCCTCAAAATCGAGTAGAAGAATTGAAACATTGTATGTAAATTGAGTTAGCTCGAAATCATGTTCATGTAAACAACTAATTATGGTTTTCTCAACCATAATCTGTGATTGTACAAGCTATACGCTACATAAAAATATCAAAATTATGAATTTTAAACAAAGAATAAATTAAATTAAAAAATTAATAATTCTGGTTGATAAGTAAGTATATGCAATTTTGCTCTGTTTATATAGTTTCATAGTTAGTTATAAAATTTACTCACCAAATTTGTCAAATAGTGCATTACGGAAAAAACAAAAGTACCAACATATCCATAAAGCATAAGCATCCTCCTTCCAGTTATTTCAACTAATAGCATAGATACGATACTCATTATTAATAATACTCCTCCCATAGTAATTGTTGCTGCATGGCATAAATATCGAGGTACGCCTGCTTCTTCAAATAAAGCGGTGGAATATAGGAGGAACTAAATATTAAAAAAAGATCTAAAGGATTATATATAATTCTGGGGAATATTTAAACTCCGAAAACTTATACAATTTATGATGATTTAATACCACTACACCAGAAACGCTCTTTGACAAGCAATCATAAACACATTAAAAATTATTTCTATCTCTTGAACGTAACTAGAGCAATGGTATAAATAAAAAAAGAAGATAGATCCTTTCGATTAATTAGTGAAGGAATTGTAATAAAATTGCTGATTAATTTTTATTTAAGTAGAGGAAAGTCACCAAATATGGAATAGTATCCTTATATGGAATACCTTCATTTCTCTAAGAATATAAGTATGAAACGCAACATACGACCATCTTCCGTTTCATTCGGTCTATTTACTACCTCACTCACTCCATCGTGTCAGTTGCGCGAACGCTACAAGTGTGGCAGGCGTGTTTTGTTTTTGATGTCACGCAGAAAATTTTGAAGGTAAGTGATAAATGAGTATTACCAGTTTTTACGTATGTATACATAAGTAACTAATATTGAAGTTTCGCTTATCACTTGGTGAAACATGATTAAATACTGATATTTAAAATAAAAACACTTGGCTTTAAGTTTCACAAATATATTGAATAAAAATTAACAATTACATTAGTCAACTAGTTTCGGGTTATGGGCCCATTATCAAGACTGAACAGAAAAATACTTAACAAGCTTATTTATAATATTGATTGTAGTAGAGGGGAAATTTGGTATTCAACTTGTTCATTTACGATGGGGTAATTCCTCTTAATGGCACTACTAATTTCTAAAATTTCCAACAGGTCAAGACGTTTGCCCTTTTTACCTGGGTGGAGGCATATCGTTTTCTCGAAGTCGATGAAATGGTTAAATTTTATACAATGCTCTGAGAAACCAGTGGTGTTTTTGTTAAACAAAATTGGCTTTTTATGTTCTTCTACGCGAGTGTTGATTTTTCTGCCTGTTTGTCCGATATAAAATGTATGGCATTCATTACAAAAGATTTTGTAAACACCACTGTTTTCTCCAATATTGTTCCTATCCTTGTTATTGACTAAGAGTGACTTTAAATTACGTTTATTTGTACATATGCTTTTAATACCGTTTTGTGATAATCTGTTGATGATTCTATTACTAATTCCTGGAATATAGTTTATTAAATGATATTTTTGTTCGCTTTTTATGACTGGTGAGGGATAAATTGAATTTAGAATATTCTTATGTCGTTTTTTCTTTATCATTTGATCAATCAAGATGTCTTTATAGCCGTTATTTATTGCTAATAATTTTAAAATGTTAACTTCTTTAGTAAAATTTTCTTCAGAAAGAGGAATGGCAAAAAGTCTATGTATGAATGAGTGAAATGCACTTAATTTAATTTTAATTGGTTGACTGCTATCATTGTGTATTAGCGTGTCTGTAAAAGTAGGTTTTCTGTAGATATTAAATGTAAGAGCATGTTCTTTTCTAGTTATTTGGATATCTAAAAAGTTAAGGGAATGTTGTTCATTTTCTATTTCTTTTGTGAATTGAATTGAAGGGTGAAAAGAGTTAATGTATTTGAGAAAATTATCTAACTGTCTATCCGTCCCACACCATATACAAAAAATGTTTATTATGGCGGCGTTATGTTGATGACATTTTTTGTATATGGTGTGGGACGGATAGACAGTTAGATAATTTTCTCAAATACATTAACTCTTTTCACCCTTCAATTTAATTCACAAAAGAAATAGAAAATGAACAACATTCCCTTAACTTTTTAGATATCCAAATAACTAGAAAAGAACATGCTCTTACATTTAATATCTACAGAAAACCTACTTTTACAGACACGCTAATACACAATGATAGCAGTCAACCAATTAAAATTAAATTAAGTGCATTTCACTGATTCATACATAGACTTTTTGCCATTCCTCTTTCTGAAGAAAATTTTACTAAAGAAGTTAACATTTTAAAATTATTAGCAATAAATAACGGCTATAAAGACATCTTGATTGATCAAATGATAAAGAAAAAACGACATAAGAATATTCTAAATTCAATTTATCCCTCACCAGTCATAAAAAGCGAACAAAAATATCATTTAATAAACTATATTCCAGGAATTAGTAATAGAATCATCAACAGATTATCACAAAACGGTATTAAAAGCATATGTACAAATAAACGTAATTTAAAGTCACTCTTAGTCAATAACAAGGATAGGAACAATATTGGAGAAAACAGTGGTGTTTACAAAATCTTTTGTAATGAATGCCCATCATTTTATATCGGACAAACAGGCAGAAAAATCAACACTCGCGTAGAAGAACATAAAAAGCCAATTTTGTTTAACAAAAACACCACTGGTTTCTCAGAGCATTGTATAAAATTTAACCATTTCATCGACTTCGAGAAAACGATATGCCTCCACCCAGGTAAAAAGGGCAAACGTCTTGACCTGTTGGAAATTTTAGAAATTAGTAGTGCCATTAAGAGGAATTACCCCATCGTAAATGAACAAGTTGAATACCAAATTTCCCCTCTACTACAATCAATATTATAAATAAGCTTGTTAAGTATTTTTCTGTTCAGTCTTGATAATGGGCCCATAACCCGAAACTAGTTGACTAATGTAATTGTTAATTTTTATTCAATATATTTGTGAAACTTAAAGCCAAGTGTTTTTATTTTAAATATCAGTATACATAAGTGTTATACTATTTAGTATATCGATATTAGGTTTATTTCAACATTTTGTGATCTTCTGTCACCAAAATATTGTGACTTGAAAAAATATTTAGGCGAGTTTGAACTAGTATAAAAATCCAAATATGGACAGTCGTCGGTGTCTAATTATGGAATATTCCATAATTAGGTCTTTATATTTCACATGTTAGTCACTTGCTACTATTTCTTTAAAAAAATTATATATTATGTTTGTTTTTAAAATGTCTGCTTCACAATCAACCAAGAAACGAAAAACCTGGGATGAAGAAAAAATGGCAGATGCTATAAAATTCGTCCGGGGAAACAATATCACTCCACTGGAATCAAGATCTGAAACTGGTCAAGTTCTGATAGAAATACCTGTACCAGAAAGAACTGCTAATGTACAACCTGAACCTACACCCTCGACTTCCGGGCTTAATCGCAGCAGTTTGGGTCTGGTGTCTCCGTATGACATAAGTCCAGCGACAGATAAACGAAGAAAAGTATCTAACAGAGGAAGAAAAGCTGCTGTGGCAACAGTCACAACATCTTCACACTACAAAAATTATTAAGTAAATAAAAATATGAAGAGGCAGAAAAAGAAAGTAAGACAGAGAATAAGAAGAAAACTGCGAAGAGAAACAAACAAACGAAGGAAAATATGAATAATTGTGAAGAAGAAGACTCTGAGGAACAGGACGTTATTCAGTTTGATGAAGACAGTGATCATGATGAGTTGATGGACCAAGTATCTCCTGACTCTGCTGATGCAGAATGTTTGTTGTGTTCAAACCTTTTTTCCATGGATAAACGTGGAGAGAGCTGGATTAAATGCTTAATGTGTGGACTCTGGGCACATTATGATTGTGCTGGTCCAGAGTTTGATACTTGGATCTGTGACTTTTGCAAGGGAATGAAGTAACTTCTTTCATTTATCACAATATGTTATTTTCATTTATTTGATCTCATAGATATTTATGTCTATTTTTGTTATTGATATGATGATTTATGTTCATATTCCATATATGGGTACCTATTCCATATTTGGTTACTCATTTGTGATTTTGGATTTAGTGTTAGATTTTAATTTGATAACTAATATATTTGATTAAAGGCTCTTAATTACTACTTATAAATGTATGACTGATTAGTAATTACATTAAACTGTTCTAATTTCTATGAAGTGTTTTTTTTATATCCCTGACAAAAAATGGTATTCCATATTTGGTTACTTTCCTCTACATAAAAGTATTTAGGAAATTTAGTATTATAGAGAATAACAAATAACGTAAACTTAAATAATTAATTTTGAAATGTGGGGCTAAGAGCTCTTACGAGATTGTAAATGGAAAAATGAAAAAAGCCAGGAGTCACCTCTGGGATTCGAACCCAGAAATACGACACATCAGGATTCGGTACTTAGACCACCCGGTCGTCAACGCTATGTAATTTGTTACACGCAAAAGTGATAATAACGAGAGGATAACGTATCGCCACCAGGCGCGGATCCAGACCCGAATTTTGGGGGGGGGGTACTTTTATATATTCAAAATCCAAAAGGTACTGGTATTTTGAGCAATGGTAAATCGAGTAGCTCCAAATCAAACTAATTAGGAGAGGTCCGGGCCATTTGGGGGGAACGTTCCCCCCCTCTGGATCCGCGCCTGATCGCCACGCTATATAATTGAATATAAACCTACAATACGTAGTCATTATTTTATGGAACAAATTTGTGAAGCTTTATCTTTTCATTTTCATTATGCCTTATCTGATGCCTGTCGTACTCTGTTCTTTTATACATATAACTTATACACAATTATTTCGATGTTTCACATCAATGCATTGGCGACGTAGCGGAGTGGGATCAGAAAGAGACGGGATGACAGAACAGAAAGAAAGAGGGAGAAAACGGCGTGCGCGCGCAAAAAGTGTCCTTACAACTTTTGGTCTTAATTTTTTCCGTCTAGCCCCCTTTCGCAACGCGCGATAAGGAACTTCATTCCAAAAACCGACCAAGTGCGAGTCGGACTTGCTCACCGAGGATTCCGTACAAAAAACTTTTTTTATTATAATGATGTAACTAGAAATATACGGTTTTCGTGATTTTTCCTTCATCTGTGCTATAAGACGTTGCTTCCTACCAAATATCAAGCCCAACTAACATTTTTTGGAGCCAGAAGTTTTATTAATCGGTAACGGATATTTATAAGAGGTTTATAAAGAACCTTAGCTTTTATAATAGTTTTTTTAGTTTTATAAGAAAACTATTGGTGTTACAAGTTTTATAAGACGTCCAGAAAATACCAAAATACTTAAAGTTTCATAACATGGCATCCAAAATGTTTCCGTTACCGTATCTATAAAACCTTTGGTGTTAGTTACTTATAGTTTTTTAAAAGGGTTTTATAGCGTTCTTAAAACCCTCATTATAAAACTTTTACTCTTGGGGTTTTATAGCTTACTTCGTGAAACCTTTACAAATCTTAAGGCACCTAATAAATATTCTACAGCTAGTACAAAACCTAAAGAATTTCATAAAACTTATAGGCCAACTTATTCATAGAAGGGGCCGAAACTATATTTTTGAGGTAAAGATGTTTGATGATTGTTTTCCGTGTTTTCTTAATGTTTAATCAGTAGTCGTGGTTATTGTCTCATATTTAATAATTAATTGTAAGTAAATATAAATATGCCACAAGGGAGAAAAAATTGGAAAAAGGTTAAATACATTAGCAGCTTTTATAGAAAGTGCGCTAAAACCCGGGAGAATATTTTGCGAAGCACACCTCCAGGTGATAAATCAACCACAACTAAATTTACCAAAAATGATGTAGACTAAAACGCAGACTTCCCTCAAGAAAATATATTAGTATATAACACTCGTTTTAAAGCTAATATAAACAAAAACGACATTCAAAGGTGGGGTTATGCAATTGATATTTGACATTTGAGAACTGGTAGCTTTTAATTGGTTTTCCGGTTACTTCCAGTTTTTAGAAATACCTTTTTGGTAATAATCCCATAAGACACTTAGGTAAGTTTTATAAAAGTTTTTAAAGTGTTTATTATTACTTAAAGGCACAAATAAAACTATAAGTTTTTTAAAAGCGAAATGGCAAACATGGCGCCCTTTTATATGGCGGCCATTTTTATGTTTTTGTTCGAATTGACATAAATATCCTCACAAAGAAGAAAAATATTGCATTTTAAGCAATATTACTGAAGCTTGAAGACGTATTTCTTCAAGAATATGGGATTAAGTAATGTTGGACAGCTTATTTGCAGAAAAAGGAATAATGAGGCATAATTTTAATTTTCAGGTTTTTATAAAAATAAATTGTTAGAGAGCCCAAAACGGGGGCGCTTCAGTTTTAGGAATGGTAAAATGTGAAACTACTCGATAAATCTTTAGTGTCAAATAAAATTAAGTCTTCTTAAAAAATTGCCAAAGTATTTAAGTTGTTATAATATCTAATTGTTTAATATGCCATTTTTATAATATCAAAGTAAATATCCATTGCTGTCAACTTTGAAGTAGAAGCAGAATAATAATGAGGACTTGAAATAGAACATATTGTGAACAAACAATGTAGAAGGAGATGAAGCTAAAAGGGTTGGTTTATTTTTGGTGTTTATAAACACTATATAGGCGAGGATGTTTTAATATTAAGGTTTTATAGCGGTATCGAAAATATATTCCTTGCCACTATAAAACCTATTTATGTTTTATAAAGGTAACGACAACGTTTTAGTTACAAATAAGTGGAAAGTGAAAGTTTTATATGGACTAAAATTTAGTCACCGTTACCTTTATAGGATTCTCCATTTAAGTGCTATAGGGGTTTCATAAGAGTAACGAAAACTTTTCGCGAACAATTGATAGGTTCTTAGGTTTTATAAAATAGGTAATCGAAACGTAACCTTCACCATTATAAAATAAAAAATGTTAGTTGGGAAGATTCTGAGTTCACGGGAAGTACCCTGTAGGTTTTGATTCCCTTGCGAGTGTCGAAAATTTGCGGCATAAACGGCTGTATCTTTTGATTGCGTTGGCTGAGAAGTTTTTTCACAGCTCCAAGGGACAGTAGACCTGAGTATTTGATATGAAGTCCAGCTTGTTACTTCCACGCGTTCCTGAGAAAATGGGTCTTGACAGACAGACAGACGGACAACAAAGTGATCCTATAAGGGTTCCGATTTTTCCTTTCGAGGTACGGAACCCTAATAATGCTAGACTCTAGACTTTGGCCACTACGTACTAATTGAATTAAATGTTTTTTGGAACGGAGTCCCTTACGGCAGGCTTGGAGCAGATAGGGATTTCGCTGCGGGACCAAACTGAAAAATATGCGAGACTAGACTGAGTGACGAAAGTCACGCTTTTTAGTTAATGCAAGCGATTATTGAGAGAGAGAGAGAAACAGCTTTATTGTCCTATAAAATTACAAAACTTTGTCGACAAAGCACATACCTATAAAAAATTGAAAATAAAATTTAACAATGATAACTAATTAAACAAAACACCCTTTCAATCGTTGAACAAAACAAGAATCTATTAAATTGAAGAACAAAATAGAAAAACATTTATCAGTCGATTATGTATAAAAATATGTTAAGAATCAACATATTTGTCAACTAAACTTATTATACAGATATAAAATTTTGTATATTACAAAAAAAACAAAACATTAATATATGTTGCTACTAAATGTGGATCTCAAGGGTCTATGTTACATTGTGAAATTCAGTTACAGAATAAAATTCTGCCACTGAGTAAAATGGTCTCTCCAAAAGAAAAGCCTTAGTTGAACTTCGGAACTTTTTGTACGTACTCAAGGATTTTAGCTCCAATGGTAGATGATTGTATAACTTTCCGGCATTGTAGGTGAAGGAGTTTTTTGTTAAGACGGAGGTGGGCGTTATTAAATAAATATCGGCATCTGAATTTCTTGTGGGATATCTATGATTTGGTCTTTCTGAAAAGTTATGAATGTGTTTGCGAACCAAACAGACGGATTCGAATATGAATAGTGAAGGAAGAGTTAGAATTTTGAATTTTTTAAAGTAGAATTCGCAATGTGTCCTTCTGCTCAGATCAAACATATAACGAACTGCTCTCTTTTGCAATCTGAAAACAGACTCAAAGTGGAAAAGGCTGCATGAACCCCAATATGGCAAACCATAACGAAGGTGTGATTCGAATAAAGAAAAGTATGTCGACAACGCAGCAGAAATTGAAAGCTCTCTAGAAACCGTTTTAATGGCGAAACATGCAGAAGATAATTTTTTTGTTAATATGTCTATATGAGTAGACCATTTGAGCGACTCATCAATATAAAGACCTAAAAACTTCGCTTAGTTCACTATTTGAATTGTTTTATTGTTCAGGGTAACAGGTTGTAGGGTTCCTCTGTAAGACATTACTACAGTTTTATCTGTGTTGAAACAAAGTCCATTTGAATCAGACCAGGCCTTAATAGCCATCAAATCATTACTTATGATTGACTGTAAGGCTTGTATATCAGAGTTACTCCAAGTTACACTGGTGTCATCAGCAGACAAAGTAATTCTACCACTTATTTTCAAGTCCACAATATCGTTGATGAAAAAAAGAAAGAGAATTGGTCCTAAAACCGAGCCCTGAGGTACCCCACTGTCTATTGGTAGATTTATTGAATTCTTACCATTTGCTCGTACTATTTGTTGCCTGTTAGTTAGGTAAGATCTAAACCATTCTAAAGGAGACCCGCGTATGCCATAAAACTGAAGTTTTCGTACTAAAATTGCATGGTTAACACAATCAAAGGCCTTTGCGAAGTCACAAAAAACTGAAGTTGTGAACAGTTTGTCATATTGTATACCTTTCTCTTTCTTTCCGTTCTCTCATCCCTTCTCTTTCTTATCCCACTCCGCCACGTCAATCGCCAATGCATTATATGTACTCATTAATTCATGTACAAGCAACTCGAAAACGTCAGATGTGAAACATCGAAATAATTTGGTATAAGTTATATGCATGGAAGAACAGATTACGATAGGAATCAGATATGGCATAATGAAAAGATAAAGCTTTACAAATTTGTTCCATAAAATAATGACTACGTATTGTAGGTTTATATTCAAATATATAGCGTGGCGATACGTTGTCCTCTTGTGTCTATTCTTTACATTGCGTTAACAACCGAGTGGTCTAGGTACTGAACCCTGGTGTGCCGTATTTCTGGGTTCGAATCCCAGAGGTTACTTCTAGCTTTTTAAATTTTTTCATTTACAATCTCGTAAGAGCTCTTAGCCCCAAATTTCAATATTAATTATTTCAACTTGGATTAGTATAAGTTATCACTTCTGTCGTGCGCCCCGACACGCACATGTTTCGTTTTCGCCAATTGTGGTCCTTCTATATTATCCGAAGGAACTTCGTTCCTATCTGGTGTCCCATGACACCTTTTTTATATAATATATCTATGGATCTTATAGTTTGTGCAATATATATTTCCTTAGAATCATTCCGACTCTTCACATTTTACATATTTTAAATGTCAAGAGGTTGTTGGTGCAGTGGCTAAAACAAATTTCATATTTGTAGTTTCGCTAATTCTTTGAAAGTACAAGACGTCAAGTTTCTTGCAATTTGGAGAATCGGGTGCAATTTGGTGATATCGAGATACAGAACCGTATCTGCGGCGGCGGCGCAGGTGATAGCAGAGTTTCCCCCTTTCGACCTGATAGCAGCAGAGAGGTCGTTCCTATATACGGTCGGCGGGAGATTGGCGGGAAAAAGGCGCATGGCTAGGAAACGAACAATGACCAAGTGGCAAGATAGATGGACTAAGGAGGGAGAGGTGGCGGCCTGGACGAGGAGGCTGGTGAAGGACGTCTGCATGTGGGTGAATTGCACTCACAGGGAGACGAACTACTATTTTACACAGTTTTTAACAGGGCACGGGTCTTTCGATACTTTCACCTATCGGATAAAAAAAACTGCGGATGATCTATGCAGGGCGTGCCACAGACAGGACAGTCCAGAGCACGCTATCTGGGAGTGCACCAGATGGAATGAACAACGAGCATATCTGATAGAGGAAATAGGGCAGCTCCCGGCAGTAGAAGTTTTGATTGGAGAGATGATCAAAGACAGAGATACTTGGAAAAAGATCTACAAGTATATATCTCATATCATGGAACTGAAGGAGAAAGAGGACAGGGAAATAGAAGAAAACAATTCGTCTTCTTCATCGGAGGAGGGATAAGATACAGATTGCAGCCTCTGATGTAATTAACCATTGAGTTATTTCCGGGGGCAGTAATCTCTTTTAGGACGCCGTGGGGCGTCAAGAGAGGGGTTTTTAGTCGGTCGGCAATAACAACAAGCCATCCCGACATAACCCCGCACTATGGTGCCAGGGTATCTATTTGCAGATTTTCCCCTCTCACAAAAAAAAAAAAAAAAATTTGGAGAAGAAAATAATGAGTGGTACCAACCAAGTTAACACCACTAAGTTGCTGAGCACACATAACCAGCATAGATACGAACATTGGCTTCCTCATATACCTCATGCCGAATAGATGGCGCCACTGAGCAAATTGAGATGTATGCGACATCGTATCTTGAAGTTCTTCGGACATTTCATCTAGTTCTTCCTCCAATAAATGTAAGTTTTTTGTACGCCTGAACCATTGGAGTGACTTGAATGCCTCATCGTAGTGTTGCTTTGTGATAAGAAGAAATCTTGGAGTAGTCCGACAATATCCCATGAAAATAAACTGCAAAAATTCACAAATTTATTGAAATGGACCGTAACATTTTTTTTCAATAATTAGGTTTTGCGCATAATCCTTTAATATCTTAATAAACTTCTTTATAGCTTTATAACTCAAGTCGTAATTTCAAAATTGCCAACTAACATGGATTGATAGCATCAAGTTTGAAAAAGTTTAATGTTTTTATATCTCAAAAGGCATAATATTATATTTTTATACGAGCGTTCGGAAAAGTGCACTTTTCCGCAAGCATTTCAGATTGGAATGCGCTACTTTTCCGCACTAGTAGGGAAATAGTATATTGTATAATTAGTGGGAAAAGCATAATATTCCCAAACGACTGTGATAATTACCAGACGAGGAGCGTAGCGACGAGTCTGGTAACACAGGAGTTTGGGAATATGCTTTTCCCACGAATTATACATACTATTTTTTCTCCGATCGTTGATTTACATTTAGAAAATTAATTAATTAAAAAATATTTCATCCAAGATGTAATCAAGTAAGTTTAAATAGGTTTCTCTATGTTCATATTGAAATATAGAAGTGGCAACCATGGAAATTACGCTGTTATGACAAAAGTAAAATAATTTTAAAGCCGGTTTTGTTTGATTCGTTGTATTTTATAAGGAATTAAAAAAGAATTAGTAAACATGAACACTGATAGTGATTATTTGTTGTCTTGCACGACTCCTGAACTAGTAGAAGCCGCGAACGGGGCTTCACTTAATTTACTTCCGGCGAAATCCAGAGAGAAGTATGAACTTGCGTACCAACGCTTCATGATTTTTGTAGAAAAAACAACAGTGTATCCTTTTCTGAGAATGTACTGATGGCGTATGTTGCTGAATTGGCTAAAACAATGAAATCTTCGACGTTGTGGGCACATTATTCCATGCTTCAATCAAATTTGTCTGTTAAAAATAATATTAATATTGCCCAGTACCAAAAACTGAGAGCAGTTTTAAAACGTCAAGCTACAGGATACAAAAAATGTAAATATTAACAACAATTATAAAAATTAAAACCATACTTTGTTTCATTTTAATGTAATAATCCATTTGTTACATTACCGCACGCTACAGTGCGGTAAGAATATTACCGCACTGTTATTTTCTAATTGCTTAGCAACTGACCACTATTTTGGAATGTTGAGCTTTGCGCATAGAAAACAGGTCAAAATAGTGTCACTTTAACCACGATCGGAGAAAAAGTAAATTTTTTTCATTTTGTCACAGAGTTACATCATTTTTAATTATTACAAACTAATATAAAAATGAGCCTCAGGCTTTAATTGATACGACACTTAAAGGAAAAAATTCTCTGAACCAGGAGAACATTTCCAATGTCCCAAATTTACAATCTACAGAAAGCTAAGCATTTTCTTTTCTTCTTTCTGGATAGCTACTGATATATATCTCAGATGCAATATCACAACTGTTATTACTTAGAATAAAGCTTCCTAACATATCATATATTTCTCGTAATTTTCTTACAACATCCTGACTTTTACTCCGGCAATGAATTATTCGCAGCTTTGGCTGCATTTTCTATGATATTCTTGGGTAAATTCATTTTCATTTCCATTATTTCTATAAGACTACACAAAGAAAGCAGCAATGACATTCACTAAATATGATGACATAAATATTCACAAACGTCAAAATATCAACAAATGATATTCCTACTATGAGAAGGAAAATGGAAAGTATAGGAGCAATGCACCGATTTTAAAATCGATTTTTCATTATAATAAAATAATTTTTTAGTGAAAAAGTATCTTGTACGCACCATGTGCGTTACTAGATCCTAACTCCCGGAGGGTAACATTGGCCTGAGGGATGAATGTTGCTCGATGGGCGTTAGAATCTAGTATATATATATATATATATATATATATATATATATATATATATATATATATATAACGCACTTGGTACATAAATAACTAATTTTGTTTTTAAAGACTGACACATCAAAAGCTACCTGACATAATGATATATCGTTAGAAAGAGAAGAAAAATCCGTTCCAACCAAACCACAGCCAACTATGATTTCCATTTAAAAAAATAAATCTTTAGGTCATAACTCGAAACTTTTCTTTTCAAATTTTCTTGACGCCACTGGATTATACAAAAAGAAGTGCCTTAAGAATGTAAAAGTTATTATCTCGTAACTCAACGAACAACCTTGATATTCACACTTGTCTAAAAGTCGAAAAATCGAACTTTCCTTTATAACTCGAAAACATAGACGATGCCAAATTTTGGTTTTCGCCAATGAATTGATCCCAAAAAAAGTGATCAAGAATGCGCCTTCCATATTTTTGGATCTCCAATAGTTACCGAGATATCCCATACAAACATTGAAATTTGCTCACCCTGTATACTGTAAAATATTGTAATTCAATATAATTATTATTTATGACCTACCTATTAATTTTTTGTTGTAGGTATATGACATTAATGTGCGAAAATTATTTGAATTAAAAATATATTATTATTATTATTATGATACATTTTAGATTTTATATTTATTATGGATGAACGTTTTACCTGTATTATTATTGGTCCAATTGGTAACATTATTATCCAAAGCCATTGCAGTTCTCCTGCATAACCCGTATTGGTAGTAGTATATGCTGCTAAAATACCAACTGCTTGAAATATGCTGAAGCACGAACATACCATCCCTCTGGTGGCAACAGGGGCGATTTCCGTGAGGTAGATTGGAACAACGCATGAAAATATGCCAGATACGATGCCAGATATAAATCTCGCAAAAATTAATGGCAGTAATATTTTCATCAAAAAAGCTGCTGCCATTGTAAGAATTGTAAACATTGTCATACCACATGTTACACAAATCACCTTCGTTCTTTCGTATTTATCTATAACTGAAACTGGGAACAAAACACACACTCATATATGATTAAATAACTACATAAAGTGAACAAGACAAATTCTTTAATAATTTAAAAATTTAATATTTTGAAAATTTAACAACTTTCCAAGGGAGCTGGTTATACGTATTCCGCATCGCAAACTCTGCATTCACAATCCAACTGTGAATTGTAGAAAACGTCAATTCAAAATCTGCCATAATTTTAAAGTTTTACATACGAAAAATAAGTCCCAAAAATTTATTAGAATCTACGAAAATGTTAAAACCAATCTCCAGATCTTTTACAGGGTGTCTAAATCCTTGAAAAGTCCTGGAAATCTCAGGGAATTTTTTCTCCTGAAATATCCTGGAATTCTCAGGGATTTTTGGGTTCACTCAGGGAATTTTTTCAAGTGTTATCAGTTTTTTCCAAATGCTTTCTGCATTGTCTGACAGCATTTGCACATGATGCAAGTTATTTCAGAAAATCTCTTGGTAAAAAGAGATATTAAACTCGTGTGTTCAAGAGATTGACAGAAAAAAACCTATGACAGTAGAGGTCCACGAGAGGAAAAGCGTATCGCGATACACCTGGAAAAATAATAAAATCGCCTAGATTATCCTGAAATTCTCAGGGAATTTTAGATCCTGGCTTGAGTAGACACCCTCTTGTAACCAATGAGCAAACCAAACTGAGTAATTCATCTTTATTAAAGCTGGTATTTGAAACCTCATAATAATTAACTACTCCAAATAAATACCTGTAATACCTTTCTGGGGATCACAAATACAACCTTTTTGTTAACACCCATTGAACATTATTAGTTTATAACTCAATCTGATGAAGACACTGTGTTGTCGAAACAATTGTCATTCTATCTAAATATAGTGGAAATTAAGTTTCATTAAACATGTTCTTATTATTAAAAAAAAAGGTTCCTACGCTGATATAGGGAACTATCGCCCCATGAGCTTACTGCCATCGTTCTCTAAAATCTTTGAGAAGCTTTTGTCCCACCGATTTCTTTCATTTCTGAAAAAATTCAAATTTCTCAGTGACCATCAACATGGTTTTGTAAATGGAAAAAGTACAAGCACTGCAATATTTAATCTCACACAGTCAATTTTTGAGGCACTGGAGGATGGAAATATCCCACTGGGTCTATTCCTTGACCTCTCTAAAGCATTTGATTGTGTTAACCATGAACGACTACTGATAAAAATTGAAAGATGTGGAATCCGTGATAAGCAACTTAAACTAGTTGAAAGTTACCTGAGGGACCGAAGACAGAGGGTGATGATCACTGATGGAGACCAGGTGTTTGAGTCGGGGGAACGAAGGCTGTCAATGGGTGTTCCTCAGGGAAGTATTTTAGGACCGCTACTATTCATCATTTATGTAAATGATCTACCAAATGCTGTGAGTAACGTTCCCTGCGGACTAGTACTGTATGCCGATGATACGAGCTTAATAACTTCGTCCTCAAATTTTGATTCAGCCGTTAACAATGTGGATATTTTATTTGAGAGCATTAATCAGTGGTGTTCTAAAAATCAGTTAGTTCTAAATATCGAAAAAACTGTATGTACTGTTTTCCACACTGATCGTTCCAAAGATGTGTTTCCTAAAACACTCAAAATCCATGAAAAGGATATTATTGTGGAGGACTCTACTAAGTTTTTGGGTATATATGTGGACGCAAATATGAAGTGGGCTACTCACCTCGATTATCTGCATAAGCGACTAAATTCTGTCCTGTACACTTTAAATATGCTCAAACATCATGTTGATTCATCAATACTGAAGATAGTTTATTATGCAAATTTCCAATCAATGCTTTCCTATGGAATTATATTCTGGGGTGGTAACACACGCAGTGAGTGTCTGTTTGTGTCTCAGAAGTTGGCAGTAAGAACTATTTTCAATATGAAATATAGAGATTCTTGTAGAGGAGTCTTCAAACGTAACAATCTGCTGACACTGACGGGACTTTATGTTTTCAGAAGTTTGATGTTTGTGCAGAAGCATAAAGAACTTTTTGAAAAATTTGAAAACCTAAATAATACCAGAAGGATTTTTCCATATCTGTATCCAAGTTGCTTGTTGTCTCTCACTCAGAGTAACTGTTGCTACATGTGTATGAAGTTATTTAATGCAATTTCAAAGCGATACAAAATCTCTCAAAGTTCGAGAATTTTCGAGAAGAAGATCTACAATTTTATCCGGGACTGTGAACCGTACACCTTAAAGGAATTTTTAGACTGTTGTACTGTCCGGGATTGATTTTTTTTTTTTTTTCTTTTATTACCTAGTTTGAGTCAGTGTATGTTATATTCATTTTGATCTATATTTCATTTGATCTATGTTAATTGTTCGATCTATTTTTTATAACGATGTTCTATTTATTATACTGTAGTATAATTATTTTTGAATTGAATAAATTATTATTATTATTATTTCTAAATATAATTATTTTATTTAATAGCATGCTAACCGATAAGGACATAATTATGAACTTGGTACTTGAAGGAATAGGTCTTTCAAGGGAGAACTCGACATTGGTTATGTTATCCTGTAAGGAAAAATACACACACTCCGTTTTGGAAGTATTACAAATCAGGAGGTTTCTATCATACCAGTTATTGAAGCTATTTATTATCATTTTTGTCTTGGTGATAAGTTCATCATGAGTGAATGCTGTGACAACTACTGAAGTGTCATCAGCAAATAAAGTCAGTAATTCAGCATTAATATGGTGAGGTAAGTCGTTCACAAAGAGCAAAAAAATTAATGGCCCCAGAACGGAGCCCTGAGGCACACCAGCATTCAAGTGATGCTCTGCCGAGCAGGCGCCATTAACGCTGACATACCTATATATATATATATATATATATATATATATATATATATATATATATATATATATATATATATATATATATATATTAATTATATTATTAGTGAGATAAGTGATAGACTCAACCAATCTTATCAATAATACGTACGTGATATTACTGCGCCTAATGCCCCACCGAGAAAATATACTGCATTGAAAGAAGCCCAAATCATTTTAACCATTTCCACAGAATCCGCCATTTGTTGAGCTCCTCTCTTCCTGAGAATATTAACTATCCTTTTTGAGAATTTCTAAAATCGGAATAAGACTTTTTGAAGTTCAATTATGCATCAAGCAATGAATATCTTGTTGAGCACTTTCATATTAATGGTTGAAAAATGGAAAAAAACTATAAACCGAGATATAAGCTTTGCACATACGAAAAATACTTCGAGAAGTGAAAAATTGGGCTCTTTTGAGGTTTTTGAGTTGTAAAGAAATATGGTATAAACTATGTCTTGATTCGTACATTGAGTTTTTTAAATTATTATTTAGAGATTAATTTTGTTTATTGAGTTTGACTGAGCACCTATCCAGGGGAAATATTATAATATATATATATATATATATATATATATATATATACATATATATATATATATATATATATATATATATATATATTTATATATATACATATATATATATATATATATATATATATATATATATATATATATATATATATATATATATATATATATATAAATATATATATATATATATATATATATATATATATATATATATATATATATATATATAATTTCCACTAAATATTATAATTGTGTAAGGGTTTTTCTGCTATTTGTAGTAGCGACGATGTTAATCCTTATTTTAAAAATGTTTCATTGACCATGATAGTCAGAGATACTACTTTGAATGTTTCTGTTGTTTGATTATGATGTTTGTTTCTTTAAGTAGGTACTCTAGTCTGTAAGTAGGAACATATTTGTGTTTTTAATTGTGCCTAACCTGACTGTTTCATGTTTTCGTTTCAGTTAGTCCTGAAGAAGAGATTAAATATATCTCGAGAGCTTGACACAATACAAAAGGAGTTGTCAATGGTTCTTTTTTCTTAGCATTCCAAATTTTGACTGCAGCCTAACAAACAGATACCTTGGTTGGTTTTCGAAGTTCACTTATCAACTGGTCAGTCACGAGCATTTTAACTATATATATATATATATATATATATATATATAAATATATTATATATATATACATATATATATATATATATATATATATATATATTTATATATATATATATATATATATATATATATATATATATATATATATATATATATATATATATATATATATATATATATATATATATATATATATATATATATAGATATATATATATACATAATACTGTATTTAGCAGTAATTAATAGTTCCCAATAAATTATGTGTCAAAAAACAACTTTAAAACAATTTGTACAAATAAAAGAAACTTGAAGTCATTCTTGGTCAATAATAAAGAAAAATATGACATCGGACAAAATATTTTGCGACGAATGTCCTGCTTCCTATATTGGACAAACAGGAAGGAATATAAACATTCGTGTTTATACACAAAAAGTCTATTTTACAAAATAAAAAAACCACTGGCTTCTCCGAGCAATGTATAAAATTTAATCATTTCCTGGATTTCAACAAAACCCAATTGTTGCATTCGAGTAACAAAGGAAAGCGACTTGACCTTCTTGAAATTCTCGAAATAAGTTCCGCCCATAATAGTAAATTACCTCTTGCAAACGAACAAATTGATTTTCAGGTAACACTTTTGCTTTTGTCTGTTTTATAAAATAAGATGTAATACTCTTGATAATGAGTTCATAACTCGAAACATGTCGACTATCCTTTACTGCTAAATACCGTATCTAAATATTTTTATATAGTGAGACTTAAGCCAAGTGTGTTTTATTTTAAAGTTTAAACTTTATTCTTTATGATGTTTCACCAAGTGATGTGTGAGAATTCAATCTCATATATATATATATATATATATATATATATATATATATATATATATATATATATATATATATATATATATATATATATATATATATATATATATATCAGGGGCGGCTAGTCAAAGGAGGCTAAGGAGGCTAAGCCTCCTCAATAATATTCCGTGTATCACTAATATATTATATTGAATAGTCAGCATTCAGCATATTCATATTAATCAAAATCATATTATTTCATGCACCTACCTTCCTTTCAACCTACATTATATAATATAATTTATTAACTAAGATAGAAGGTATTTACATTTACTGCATTGCATTCATTTCAAGATTTGTGGCAACGCTGCGGAGGCTTAGAAAGGTATATTCTCAACGTCCATTATGTCTGCCACAGAAAAGCAAACAACGGTGCAAATACTCCGAATGAATACTTCATTACAATAGAAAAGCAAAACACATGTAAATGGCAACACGGATAGGAACCCAGTCTCATACAATGTCGACCAATCACAACTATAGAATTTCGCGTGACATCGAGTGAATTCGTTGGAAAGCATGAATTGAATCGTAGTGTGATCGTAGTTACTAATGGCAGCGTGTTTACTTATATGTAGAGCGTAGAGCGCTCGTTTTCCACTCTTAAGAGAATTAAAACTTATTTACGAAATTCAATGAGCCAGGATCGTTTGAAAAATATCAGTTTGTTGTCTATTGAAAAGGAATTGGTAAAACTTTTGGCGAAAGACAAAAAATTTTATGAGGATATTATAGATCATTTTGCTAACGTTAAAGATCGCAGAATCCCGCTAATCTTCAGAAATATATAATAACTTTTTATTTGCTCTCACCAGCTGTTAACAAATTCGTTAAGTAGGTAGGTAGGTACCTATTTTGTGGAAGAAAAAAAAATTTGATGACTAGATGAATTGATTAATTGGCTGAGAAGAGTTTTTGTGAATATTGTAAATAGGAGTTGTAGGTCTCAAGGTAGACACTCGAAAGTGAAAACAAATTAATAGCTTAGGGTGCTTGTTTTACTTTGATTTTCTTTAAATTATAAGGCGGTTGACCTTGAAATCCTAAAAATTTTCGCCTATGGTGTATTTTTTAACACCTCTTGTAGCCTCCTCAAACCAAAACCTCACGAGCCGCCACTGATATATATATATATATATATATATATATATATATATATATATATATATATATATATATATATATATATATAAATATATATATATATATATATAAAAATATATATATATACATATATATATAAATATATATATATATATATATATATATATATATATATATATATATATAATATTTTACCTTAGCTGTAAAATAATATCTAAAGACTGTTGTGATATTATTCAAAGGTACATTTTTGTGTCATTTCGATGAATAAAACTGATTCAAATGATAGAATTGTGTTTTACTCTTGAATGTTACAACAGCCCCCATATTTGTTACAACCGCCTCTGGTATGGGATCGATTCTAACAGCCTCAGACAGTCAACAAATTAACACATTTGTACCAAACTGATCTATACTTATCGATGTTTATATATTAAATCCCCGTATTAAAAACTGGCTAATGAGGAGGACATGGAACAATCTTAAATTGAAAAATAAATAACGACATTCGAATAAACTCACCTCATGGGAACAATTGAGTATAACACTATAATATCCAATGTGAAATGATGAACCTAAAATTACGATGAATGTGGTGAAGACAAGATTTCTTGATGGAATTTTTTCCTAAAAAACTATTGCAATATGGAATTATATAATTCAGTGAATACTTACGTAAAATGAGGCTTTTATTTGATTTTCTTTAGATAAAGTATCCATTTAATGTTTTTGAAGGTGAATATTGATTCGATAGGTAACAGTTGGCAATTGGCATTTAGTTTTATCTATACATTGACAAATGTCAAGTTTAAGGACACTTCTGAAAAATGTTTCATAATCAAAATACAATGACACTGGAATCCTCAGTTGTACAGCGGTGAAGTTTATCGTGAGTTCGATTCCCACCTTGTTCTTGGGTTGATTCCTTATATACAAAAAAAATATAAAAATGATTTCCCGCTTCGCCACATGAGTAGGTATACGTAATATTGTCATATTTTAAGTGTACTTCCAATTCCTATAAAAACTGGCATGCTGTTGGGTTTGTCGCCTCTTCTATTCTAAGAAGAAATTTAATTACATCATAGTCATCTTGATCATCAAGAAAAGTCATTATCAAGGTAGATATAGGAAAAATATCTTCTGTTGAACATCATCGATATAATTGCAAAATCTCGACGTTTCGATTTTCTTTGCGAAGCCATCTTCCGTAGTTAGGGAAAGTAACAGGATTTCAGGCTCGAACTATGTTTCTGGCTCCTCCTCTAATAGAAATTAAGAAAGTTCAATAATAATCCGAATGATTGGCCTCAATTTGCCTACTCCAACAACAATCGAATTTGAAGTATCAACCTGCCTACTATAGTTCCCATCCAGTTCATAGAGTAGACGAATTGAGACATGTAACCGAAATACCACTCACTTTCCTTAACTCCTGAAGATGACTTCGCAAAAGAAGTCGAAACGTCGAGATTCCACAATCCTGAACGCGGGCCATCCCGGAGACGAAGTTTTTCATAAATAAATAATAAAAACACAGGTACACACATGTGTTTGTGTGGGAAGATGAAATTATTGAATAAAATACTTTTGATCTTATGCACTAGAACAACATGGAACACAAGTGGATTGATTTTTGAAAAGTAATTGAACAACTTTTATATATTATTCCATGAAATTTATTGGGTGATATAATATATATATATATATATATATATATATATATATATATATATATATATATATATATATATATACATATATATTTAACGTTCGAATAATACATTAAAGTTGTTCAATTACGGATGTTAATGTACTTAATACATAAGGTCAAAAGAAGTATTTTCTTCAATAATTTCATATTTCCCAAAACGGCTGTAATATAATTTCAGAATTTATTATTAAAAAAGTTTTTACTCGTAATTTTTATTGATTCGCCAATACCAATGCAGTAATAATAAAATTTACTCAAAACTTAACATATTTATTGAACTAAAATTTCACATTTATAAATCACATTTTTCGAGAATTATGATAAAATTAAATTAAAGATATAAAAAGTTTGAAAATTGCTTCAATATTATTATTTCCTGTTGAAAACATTGCTTTATTGTGAACTTATAAATATGTACAGTTATTTGTTATGTACTCTGAACACTGTTTTATTGTGTTTTGTTAAAGAATATTAAATCATCAAAACATCAAATTAATTCAAACAATACTACATATCTATTTGTGGAAGGGGTTTTTCTGAAAAAATAACTATATAAAATAATTATTTTTTATCACTTTTACATCTTCTAGGTTCGGAGATATCATGGTAATAAGTAAATTATTTCTTAGAGAGATTAGATAATTTTCAACGCTGACGTGGAAGAAATACAAATAGTTCATTCAAAATAACCCATTCCTGTAACTCATTTGGGAAAATTTCATACTTGATCCTACAAAATAATAAACCTACACTTATGCTTTTTTTTAAGTCAATAAAACACAAGTTATATACATCTATCAAGGAAGATACTACCTCGAAAAAGGAACATAGAGATGACTTCTTTTAAAAACATAAAAAGCGAAAGTCGAAATAACAAAGCAGAGAACTGAAAGTATAGTGAAATGTCTAAAGTTTAAATGACATGGCAATGGAATTTGTATTTATGGCCACATATTACATAGTCGTTATTATTCAAAATAAATATATTATACATTTTTGTCAATAGCTTTACATAGGATTAAATATATGTATATATTTTTTCAGTCATTTAATACATCAATAGTAAAGAGCATATAAGTTGTTACAAACACTCATCAACATTAATTTAAAGTTGCACTCTAACCTACTCACTCATACGACTTTTGTCTGAATGTCGCTGATATTTCTTCTATTGACTTGTTCTTCGTTTCAGGTACTTTCTTGTAGATGAATATCAAGAACAAAACTTGTAAAACGATAAAGATGATGAATACATACGATCCTATCGCTTCCTGCAGAAGAAAATGTATTCTGTCAATATTGAGATTTGATATAGGTAACTGAAAAACTTTAGTTTTGTATCATATAGAAAGGTTATTAGGTATGTGTTCCAAAGTATATGGTTGTATTTTGGGTTGCAATTTTTAGCAAATATGCTAAAAATGAATAGGCAAATGAATGGTAAAATATTGAAAAATAATAATAATAAGAATAAGTTTATTTGCCCTCAAGTGCACAATATATACCATAAGAATTTTCATTCAAAATAAATTTACACTTGCGAGTCCAAAAAAAAAATATGTACAATGTAAACCCATAAAGCCTGTGGCTGTATACTAAACATTACCGCCTATATTATATAATTCAAAAAGATAAGGTATCCGAGAAATAGCGCACTATCACAGCAAAAACACAACATCACAACAATACATTAAGAGGAAAAGAGCTCATCCACTGGACGAGCACCTTCGCCCAGAAGGAATATATTAATTCTCCGTTTGAAGCAACAAAATTAAGGAGAATTCAATATTGTAGCAGGCAGAAGATTCAAAAATCTCGACCCTAAATATGCTAAGCACTTGAGACCGATACTCTTTTTTGATGGAATAGTCTTCATTTTAGAGGCCCCAACGCCTCTCGTGTAATATCCGTGGCAAAGCACTTGATTTTTAATGAGTTCCCTATCCCTATTCCTATAATAATATGCTCTCTTCAAGTATAATTTCCTCAGATATAGTACGCGAGCTTCCCTGAACAATAGCTCCGAAGGATGAGTGCTTTCTCTCTTCAGTAAAATTTTTAGAACTGTCTTTTGAAGAATTAATAACTGTTTTATATAACAGTCTGATGCTCCACCCCATCCCATTATACCGTATGATAATCTCGATTCTATTAGACCGAAGTAAAACATACGCAACTGGGGTAATTCCAGAACTGAACTGAGGATGTGATATGGTGATCCCATCTAAGGTGACAATCCACAATTATACCCAGATACCTGACTTTGTGTGTCTGTTTCAGTTTTATATTGTTTCCTTGGTTATTAATGTTTATTGTATCATAATAAGGAAGGTGTTTGACATAGCTAGACATAGGTAGGTAGTACGTCTTCTCAAAATTTATTGTCAATAGCTTGTGATTAAATTGATTGAATGCATCTTGTTTCGCTATTTTTTTCATAATAACTAATTTAATGATTATATATAGCTGATGGAATCCAGAATCTAATTATTCAAAATCATTATCAAACTAAATCATAATACTAACGGTAATATCTTGTTGAATGAACGGATTCACTTGATTTATTCTCCTATATTAGATATATTCAAACCATAATGAATTCGAGAACATTTGAATTATTAATTTGGGAAACCCATTCTAATAAACAGTTCTCTATGTACGTATCTAAGTCGGCTTGAAGATCGTCGTATGACCGAAATTGAAGTATATAATCTTTAATATTTTGTGATCAGAAACATAGTAAAATAAAGTTTTTGTTTGTGTTCATCATTATAATTATATGGAATTTTTCGGCCAAATGATTGAAAAAAGCCACAATTCATTTTGATAATTTCTTACCTTGATTGGTAAGAAGCCTAATCCTACCAGGAAATTAGCAAACCAATTTGTGAATACCGCAATAGAAGCTGCAGTTGGTCTTGCTGATTGGTTGAACAGTTCCGATACCAAAAACCATGGAATTGAACCAGGCCCAGTAGCAAATGTTATGATGAATAGTATCACGAATATTATACAGAAGACGCTGGCAACAGTTGAGTCTTTCTGAAATTGCAATAAGATAAATTGACAACGTTAAAAAATAGCTTTTAATTTTTGAGAGGAATTTGTTTTTTATGGAAATATTTTCATGTCATCTTCAAACTTTCACAGTAACTGAAAAGAATTGTTCTATTCAAACCAGATCAATTGTATGCAATTCAAATGGAATTTAACTCTATAGAATTTCTTCTTCAAATTTGGTTACGTTTTATTCAACAAGGGACTTACCGCGAATGTTATGGCAATCGTCAAGAAAAAGGTGGAAACAACCATTCCAGAAAATCCAGCCAAAAGTAGTGTCTTTCTTCCTGCCTTCTCAATGAGTATCATAGATACAAAAGTCATAATCACATTGACTAAACCAACGACCATGGTGGCTCCAGTTGATGCATCATCGCTTAGACCTGCTGTCTTGAAGATATCCGTAGAGAAGTTGATGACCTGCATTAAATAATAATATTTGATTTCGTGTAATTATGAAATTTTTGTTTTCTAGAGAGGATGAATGTATGCATTATTCCATCTGAAACCTATATTGCCGCGATTCTCAACCTGTGGGGCGTGCCCCACCAAAAAAGGGTGGCGCGAGCATATCTAAAAGAAAGTAAAAAAAATCTCTATCGCAGCGAGCTGCATTAGAAAGCAGGTTTTCAAAACGTATCCAGTTTGAAAAATCTATTCATTCAATTATGATTTTTGATCCAAATCTGAAAAACAAAAATTGCTCGCTCTATCGTGTGAACAATATTTATTTCCTCCTTCGGGGGGTCAACTCCCCAACCAATTATAATCGAAATAAATACTATCCATGATATCATACGAAACTACCTACATACAAAGATTCAACCATATGGTCCCAAAAGTACGCCTTCTATCGTGTGAAAAAGATGTATGTTCTCTCTTGGAGGGTCAACCTCCCAAGCAATTCGTACTTAAACCGATCCCATCCGATATACCATACGAAACTACCTATTCACAAACTTTCAACTCTTTTGCTCCAAAATTACGTCCTTTACAATGTAAACATGATTTATTTCTTCCCCCAGGGGATCAACCCCCCAACCAATTTGAAACAAAACCAATCCCATCCGAGATATCTTTCGAAAATACCTACTTACAAACTTTACACCCTTGGGGGAAAATAAATCTTGTTTACACGATAACGGGCGCAATTTTGAAGCAATAGGACTGAAAGTTTGTAAATAGATAGTTTCGGATGATACCTTGGATAGGATTGTTTTTGGTTCGAATTGGTTAGGGGGTTGACCCCCCTGGGGGGAAAATAAATCTTGTTTACACGATAACAGGCGCAATTTTGAAGCAATAGGATTTAAAGTTTGCAAATAGGTAGTTTCGGATGATATCTTGAATGGGAGTGTTTTTGGCTCGAATTGGTTGAGGGCTTGACCACCCCTAGGGAGGAAATAAATCTTGTTTACACGACGGAAGGCGCAATTTTGTAGCAATAGCGTTGAAAGTTTGTACCTAGGTAGTTTTGTATGATAACTTGAATGGCATTGATTTTGGTTCGAATTGGTTGGGGGGCTAACCCCCTTGGGGAAGAAATAAATCTTTTTAACATGATAAATGTCGCAATTTTGGAATAATAGGGTTAAAAGTTTGTAGGTAGGTATTTTCAAAAGATATCTTGGATGGGATTGGATTTGGTTCGAATTAGATGGGGGTTGACCCCCTGGGGGAAGAAATAAACCTTGTTTACATGATAAAGGGCGTAATTTTGGAGCAATAGGATCGAAAGTTTGTGAATAGGTAGTTTCCTATGATATATTTTAATGCGAATTGGTTGTGTGGTTGACCCCCCAGGGAAATAAATTTTGTTTACATGAAAGAAGGCGCAATTTTGGTACCATAGAGTTGAACCTTTGTAAGTAGGTAGTTTCGTACGATATATTCGATGCTATTTATTTCTATATGAATTGGTTGGAGGGTTGACCCCCGGAGGAGGAAATAAATCTTGTTTACACGATGAAGGGCGCAATTTTATAGAAATGGGGTTGAAAGTTTGTAAGTACGTGGATTCGTATGATACCTTGGATGTGATCGGTTTTGGTAAGAATTGGTTGAGGAGTTGATCCCCCGGGGAGGAAATAAATATTGTTCACACATTAGAAGGAGCATTCTTTTTTTAATTTTGAAAAAAAATCATAATATAATGAATATATTTTTCAAACTGGATACGTTATGAAAACCTGCTCTTCTAATGCAGCTCGCTACGATAAAGTTTTTTGGTTTGTATTAGAAAATGATATTTTGGAAACAGCTACATGCCCCCTTGCAACAGCCTCGCGCCCCCTTAGGGGGGCGCGCCCCACAGGTTGGAAACTACTGTATTAACCACTAAAATGAAATTATGCAAGGAAGCACTGAATGCTTCTATATATATACAAATAACTTTTGGGATCTGCACCTACATCACAGAACATAGCATAAGCAACTAAGCTGTATATGTAGATGGTAATTGATAATTTATTGATATAATTTGATTAGATAGTTACCTAGTCTCTGTGTTGCAGATAATTTTGTTCAGAATTCCTTGTAATATTATTCTGAATAATTATCTTAACAATAAGATACTTGGCATAAACGCCTTAGTGTTACTTAGTAGAAACTACATTTTTACTATCACAGTAGCTCGAGGACGATCAAGGTGTTATTTTTCAGCTGGGCTTTTGATGATACCAGCAACTTGCAATATAAATATTCAAAATGGTTCGAATGAATAATGAAGAAACATATTATTCACATTGTTCTATTCTATTCTAAATATAATTGTTCTTACCGCGTTAATACCGCTGAGCTGTTGGGCTAGCATCACCATGAGGGAAATGACGAGGGGTTGTCTCAACGAACTGTTAACAATGAGGTCGGTTAGACTAACTTTAGGTGCCAGTTTCATTGCTTCGCATTCGTTCTTCATCTGTTCCATTTCATCTTGAACATCGTGCGTGCACCTCAACCATACAAGTGCACGTTGAGATTGAACTTCTTGCCCTTTGGATATCAAAAGATATTTTGGTGATTCTGGGCAGAATGGGAAGGTGCAGATCTAGAAGAAAATAATGATTATATGGTTAGATATAACAAAAAAGTAGTGATATTAATTATGGTTGTTTGATTTAAATTTTGTAGCGAAACCACTGATTCATCTTCAATATATGATAATTACCTAGACGTTACTAGGTATTTAAAATAATTTCTGACGTATATACAGGGTGTTTTTCAATTGAATGTAAATAATTTAGGGGATGAATTTTTGGCCCATTTTAAGAAGAAAACTTCATATGAACGCATGTCCTCAACGTCCTAGTTTTTGAGATACAGTGTGGTCAAGTTTCAGAAAATAAATCATTTTTCATTTACAACTTTAAAACCACACAAAATATTTGAAAATATTTAAGAAAAAAATTTTAAAAAATTTAATTATTTTGTTTGTTCCATGCACCAATTTTTCTTCAACAAAAATCTATTTCCGGCAATGTGATAATGTTATGATTATGCAGAGAATCAGTTTGAATTTTTTTAAGCGAAAATTATGCGTCGCTCGAAGGAAACTCAAGAGATCAAATTTGTTTAAAACAGAATATACATATCAAAAATAATTTCAGTTTTAAGAAAAACCAGTGGCCTACCATAAATGTTTGCTGAAGTATGTAAGGCAAATTCTGCATGAACGCCACTGGTGGAAAATTTAAAACCTGTATTGCATTAAAAAATGCAAATTGGTGAGTAGTACTTGCATACCAAATTTGATTGAAATATTTTGTGTGGTTTTGAAAAAACCACCGTCAAAAACTAGGACGTTTAGGACATACGTTCATATGAAGTTTTCGTCTTAAAATGAGCCCAAAATTCACCCCCTAAATTATTAACATTCAATAAAAAACACCCTGTATATATATATATATATATATATATATATATATATATATATATATGTTCAGAAAGATTTCCGCGGTCGGAAGTATTTGAAAAACTTGGTTCACGGAATGAACCGCGTAAAATATTTGAAAAATCTCGACGTTTTGGTTCCTTTTGCGAAGCCATCTTCAGGAGAATTAGAGGGGGAATAATTCAGAATCGTGGCCTCAATCTGCCTACTCCACGATTCGAATTAGGAGGAATCGGAAACAATACGATTGCGTGGTCTCAACCTGCCTACTCCACTAACCGTACTGCTTCCTGTCAACTCTGAAGTCTCAACCTGCCTACTCTTCAGAGTCAACTGACGGGCCGATCGTGGCGTGGCCGTATTTATAGGGGAGGGGGGCGGGTACTCACGCTCATCAGTGCGGGATGCACTCTGATTGGGTGTGACATGGCGACCACTGAGAAGTGGTTTCCATGCTGATGGGAGTCTGTGACTGTCATCTCTGGTGTTCAAACAATTTGGACGTTTTTCTATTTCTACAGCTTCACGGAAAATTCGGGATTTGAAAGATCGGACGGGGGCAATAGTTCTTGTATTGGGGAAATCGATAATGTGGCCTGTTTGGGTGTGATGTCGGGAAAGGGCGTTGGTGATATCTGAGTGTTTTACTGAAAGTGAATGTTCTTTGGCACGGACCTGAATTCGTCGGTTCGTTTGTCCTATATAAGAACGAGGACAATTGGAACAGGGAATCTCATAAACACCGTGATTTTCGTTAGGAATTTTATCCTTGACGGATCTGACCAGATGGGAGAGTTTTTGTTGAGTGGTGAATATTGTTTTGATGTTTGTGTTTTTGAGAGATCTTGCGATCTTATCTATTACTCCTTTGATGTAAGGAAGAAATAATTTAGCTGTAGATTCTTGTTCAGTGGGATTGGAAGGAGGTAGAGGTGGGGTGATGTTTGTGTGTTTGCGTATGTTCTTGTTGATTTGATATGTGTTGTAACCGTTCTGTAATAATCTATGTTTTAGAGTATTGAGTTCTGATTCACGGTGTTCGTCGTCAGATAGTCGAATGGAGCGGTAGATTAGGGTATTAACTACAGAGTTAAGTTGAGAAGGATGGTGTTGAGACTGGGCGTTCAGATAACGGTTTGTATGGGTGGGTTTACGATAAACTGAATAGGAGAGGCCTTGGGATGGAAGTTTTTTGACCATGACATCGAGGAATGGCAGAGACCCATCGTTTTCCACTTCCATTGTGAATTGGATACTTGGATGTATGCCATTCAAATGATTCAAGAAGTGGAGCAACGAGTCTCCGCCATGGGGCTAGATCGCAAAGACATCGTCTACATAACGTAGCCAGCATGATGGTTTAAGGTCGAATGACGAGAGAGCTTGGGTTTCGAAATGTTCCATGTAAATGTTGGCTATGACAGGGGAGAGAGCGGATCCCATTGGAGCTCCCTTAATTTGTCTGAAGAAATTGCCTTGAAAGATGAAGTAAGTGTTGGCCATGCAGTGTTTGATCAGGGATAAATTGTCTGGGGATATTTGATGTTGCTTGTCTAGGATGGAAAGTGTTTCTTCAATGGGGATATTTCTAAATAAGGAGACAATATCAAAACTAAAAGGAGATTAGTTGGGGTAATATCAATACTTTTAAGGAGTTCTAAGAAGTGAAAAGAGTTTTTGACGTATGCCTGGGTTTGTTCGGCAAGGGGTTGCAGGGTTTTGGCGAGATATTTCGCAAGAGGATGTGTTGGACAATTGTAAGCGCTGACAATGGGTCGAAGTGGAATATTAGGCTTGTGAACTTTGGGTAGATCATAAATTCGAAGGGGTTCTTGAAGATTTTTCTCTTGGGATTAGAGACTTTTTCATTTCAGGTGGGAGATTCGATTGGTTGATACGAGATTTTGTGGTTTTCTCCAGGTATGTTGTCGGGCCATGAGGGATACGCTTATAGTCAGGGGTGTCTAGAAGATTGGACATTTTATCGAGGTAAGAAGAAGTGTTAAGAATGACAGTGGCATTGCCTTTATCGGCTGGGAGGACGACTAGATTTTGGTTATTGTAAAGTTCTTTGAGAGATTGCCTCTCAGAAAAAGTGAGGTTGGGACGGGGTGGCCGACTTGTACGAAGAATTTTGGCGATGTCATGCCTGGCAGTTTCCGCTTGATCTGTTGGAAGATGGAAAATTGGTCGCCATGTCACACCCAATCAGAGTGCATCCCGCACTGATGAGCGTGAGTAACCGCCCCCCCTCCCCTATAAATACGGCCACGCGACGATCGGCCCGTCAGTTGACTCTGAAGAGTAGGCAGGTTGAGACTTCAGAGTTGACAGGAAGCAGTACGGTTAGTGGAGTAGGCAGGCACCCGGAACCGGGTGAGGCACTTGAAAAAGAAGATATTTCTCTACTAGTACTGTTAAATGGAGAAGTTATATCTTGTAAAACTTTCCTGACAAAATGAGAATATTATAAATCTGATTAGCAAATCGGTGATTTCAATTTGTCGAATAAATATCTGGATGAAGAAAATTAACAAACCAATATTCTTGATGGCATTACGGACGAGGAATAAATTCATTAGATTTGTTTATGGACTTCTTGTACGTATTAAGATGTTTTAGCGCTGAACAATTCCACAGTCGGAAAATTTTATATATTGAAACATATGAGCTTCTTGCTATTTTGAAATTCTCATTCCTCAATCAAAAGTTGACAATAGGAAATAATGTTCAAACCAAGAAAAACATAAACAAACAGTTTGATGAACATTTTCAATTAACAAAATTTTTAAATTAGTTTTAAAATTAAAACTGAGCATATTTCATACATCCATTTGTACTTACTTGAAACACACAAGGTATGAGGATCAGAGTGAGTAAAATTGGCCAGGAGTCAGCATTACCAAAAACGCCTCGTATACCCAAAATTTGGGAAATGAGGATTGAAATTGTAATCACAAGCTGGTATACAGATCCAACCGCTCCTCTCAAGTTGGTGGGTGAAATTTCTGATAGGTACATTGGCGTTACACCCGCATTTAGACCAGCGTTAATACCAGTCAAAAATCTAGAAACGATTATAAGTTCTATTGAATCAACTGGTTTGGCTGTTGCTGTGCAAATGGCTGCCAAGATGATGAATATGTTGCTGAAGAGAAGTCCCATTTTTCTGCCAATTTTTTCTGCTACGAACCCTGCACACAAAAATTAAGTAGTTATATTTGAAGGATACGTAGAACGTTAACATCGACTTTCTCAGTATATATTGCATTACAGCTTTGAGCTTTCGCCATTTCAGTATACCTGAATCAGTGGCGGCTCGTGAGCTGTTGGATTAAGGAAGCTACAAGAGGTGTTAGAAAATACACCATAGGCGAAAATTTTTAGGATTTCAAGGTCAACCGCCTTATAATTTAAAGAAAAAATATTTATTTCTTTGGAAAAAATTGTTTTCACTTTCGACTGTCTACCTTGATCCGCGACACGACATGTTCCTGGGATTTTTCTTGCCTTTCCACAGAACGTGATAAAATTTTTAAATCGTCAAATCTTAAGCGGCCCCAAACAGAGACATTTTCCCTAGTAAAAAGTAAACACTGCCAACAAGATAATTTATTTTTTACCTCTGATCCGGTTAGCCAATGATGTCTCTCATAATTTCTGATATTAAAACCGCGATTCTGTTGTTTGTTACGCTGCAGCAAATTGTTTAATTCCGGGGTAGGTCGCAATGTTTTTATTAAAACTTTATCGTTTTAACTTAGTGCACTAAAGTTATGGGATAACAAACATTCCATTAAGTCACCATTGAAATTTTTAAAATTAACTTCAGTAACCGAACTCATTTTAAAATCAATAAGCCAGAAAAATAAATTAAGTTTTCGTCCACGACTAGTGACAACGTCCAACGGTTCACGTCCAACGAATTCACTCGATTTTACCCGAAAGCCTATAGTTGTGAGTGGTCGACATTGTGTGAGAATTAATCTAGGTATCCTCTTTGAACCGAGCAGCTAGCTTCAATCGGTGTTGCATTTACCCGTCTTTTCTATTTCAATGAAGTAAATAAGGTATATTCATTCACAGCGTTTCCTTTTCTGTCTGGCATGGCATATGGAATAATGAATGCGTCTATACCTTATTAAGCCTCTGCAGCATTGCCACTGTTGATATGAAATCTTGAAACGAATGAAATGCAGTAAGCAGTAAATGTAAATACCTTCTATCGTAATTAATAAATTATATTATATAATGTAGGTTGAAAGAAAGGTAGGTGCATAATAGTTATTTATGTACCAGGTGCGTTATATAGATCCTTATGCCCTGAGGGAAACATTCGGCCCGAGGGCCTCTGGCCCGAGGGATGAATTCATTGTTCCTATCCATTGTTCCGATTCATTGTTCCTATCCATTTTCCTTCTCATAGTAGGCATGTCATTAGTTGATAGTTTGACGTTTGTGAATATTTTTGTCATCATATTCAGTGAATGTCATGCTGCTTTCTTTGTGTAGTCTTATAGAAATAATGAAAATGAATTTACCCAAGAATATCATAGAAAATGCGGCCAAAGCTGCGAATTATTAATTGCCGGAGAAATCCAGAGTCGGATACGATAAGGATTATGAAGTATTTAATCAATGAAATTTGCTTCATTTCTCCTAGTACAATAAGCGATCGTTTTAACCCTTTGACTGCCACGTGTGTCATATCGGCGCACACGGCTTCTGCACTGAACGCCGTGTGCGCGATATTGACGCACACTTATAAGAAGTATTATTCGCTTGCTGTGTCTGAAGCGCGCACAGTTCTCGTATATTTGTATGGGGTAATAGATAGCCCTGTCGTAGAAGAACTTTCACCAGAAATAGCCTACGGAAAGAAGGTATATTTTTTGTTGGTTCAATTTTTTATTTAGAAATATATCTTACATGCAAAACTTAAAGTTATTAGATATACGTGTGTATATTTAATGTTTTCACCTCTATATATTATACAAAAACAAATATTTATGATATTTTATGTAATTTGTAGAAGCAATCTTTACACATATGTGGTTTCCCGGGACATCCTACACATACATAGCGTACTGTCTTGGCCGTCTTCATGGCATAATTTCTTCCTTGCGCCTCAGAAAATCTATTGTAGCAACTCTTGCAACGGCTTCTAATCACTCTAGAGTTTTCTCTGAAACTTCTAGCTTGTGAGAGGTCAATGGCTGATGTCCTGCAATATATTCTAGATCAACCGGTTGACCATAATGAAGCAGCTGGGAGCATAATTTCTCCCTGAACTTAACCATAGAAATATTTTTCCCATTTACTTTATTATAAAGGAAGAGGGAATTTACGACAGTTGTTCCCAGTAAGGCCTCCACTGCTACCTTTCGGTACCAGTTCAATTCCTAACTACTCACAATAATACCGGCACATCTAAATAACCTCAAAACTCACAGGAAGCTATAATAATTCACGCCACATGAAGATAAACACGCAAAGACTCGTCAATTCGCTAAATAGTGGTGCGGAAACACCCGAACGGTGCAGAAAGCGATGCAAGGTGACGCACATATGTGTGAGTCAAAATGAAACACACGGATCAAACCGATTTTTAGTTGCTCTTGCGCCGTGTGAGACATTTTGTCACACAAAAAAAATATGCAGCATCACCAAAAAAAATTAATAAAAAATTACATTTTCTACCGCACTAGACACCAATTTGATACAATTTTGACAAAAAAAATTTTGGCGCAGAGGCAGTTATATCTGAACTGCCTTGGCAGTCAAAGGGTTAAATCCATTATGCCCGCAAATGCGGGCGTAATGGCCTAGGGCATAATGAGTGTGTTTATAGCAACCGTATCCAAGGTGAAATAAACATATAATATACAAGTAAAAAATAAAATAATATGATTTTGATTAATATGAATATGCTGAATGCTGACTATTCAATATAATATAGTAGTGATAAACAGAATATTATTGAGGGAGCGGCTTAGCCTCCATAGCCGCCCCTGGCCTGAATGAAGTTCTATTATTTAGAAGGTTTCATCAAGAAATTATCTCATCTAGCGAAATTGATATGATGTAAAATATTTGAAAAGCTTAATTAGTTTTGGTTTCTGTATTACCCTTCATAAGATACCTAATTGGGCACAGTTACTGTCATGGCTTAAGAACAGTGTTTCTCATTAATCATGATTGTTTTCGCGGTAATCTGGTTTATTTTTCAAGAAAGATTGTTTGTATTCTTGCAATCTTGTTTTAAACGATCGACCAGTCGGACCTATATGCATTCCTTTACATACAGGACAAATCAACTTGTAAGCTCCTAAACCTCCAAAATCTGAAGTGACATCTTGACATTGAATGAAAGTTTTGTATGTGGTTTAATAGCTATTTATGTAACAAGTTGCGAAATGATTGTGTTTTAAGCACGGGACGAAAAATTATCCAACGAGGCGAAAGCCGAGTTGGACAATGCGTCGAATGCTTAAAATACTCTTTTCGCAACGAATTTCATACAAGATTTTTTGTGAAAGCGGAGAATTCGATTTTTTCATACGTTTATTTGTGTTTTAAACATATTTAAAAGTGAGATGTTAATCTGTTTCTAAGGCATTGTTTGTGTATTGTTTAATGTTAAGGTTCTGTCACTTTGAAACGTCGCGGTATTTCCTACAAAGTTTCGTAAATAAATCGTCAAAAAATGAGTGTTAATGACGAGTCTTTGGATATTGCACAAGCTGCTGAAACTGCGCTATCCATGATGGTGCCCGAAAAATCGAAAACATTATACGAGAACACCTACAACAACTTTGAAGCCTGGGTTAAAGAAAAAAATGTTGAAAATTTTACAGAAATTCGATGATCCGCACCATGATTTATTTACCTGAACAAAAACGTTGATATAAGCAAATTCACAAACCTTATTTCATTTTTAACGTTTCATTTTTACTTTCAGGCACTAGTGCCTAAAACTGTCACTTTTAGGTACTAGTGCCTAAAAGAATGTCATTTCGAAACTCTAATAAATATCGAAAACTGTCAGTTTCGAAACGCTTTCACAAAAAAGCAATTTTGATATTAAATTTAGGAAAGATTTTAGCAGCTTTTTGTTTTAGTGGACTGAAATAAGTTAATGATATGAATTGTTCATATCTCTCTATTGTCGATTGAGGATATACGCTGTTGTATGCAAGTTGAGTAGGTTTCTTTTCAATCATGTTACATAGGTACCATACTTGAATTGAATCCATTATTTGAATGAGTTGTTTAATAGTAGACATTTCTTTCTACAATTTTGGCACGGACAGTGGAATTTAAAACGCTATATGAATTATTGAGTTAAAGGCTGAATATATATTTGGTACTTACAGGATGGTTTGAATCCGACAGAATGCATATATATCCGTTAGTTGGTTTTCTGTGTATATAGAAACTAGAAGTATTATAAAGATTAAACTTCAAAATAAAACACACTTGGCCTAAGTTTCACTATATAAAAATATTTAGATACTGTATTTAGCAGTAAAGGATAGTTGACATGTTTCGAGTTATGAACTCATTATCAAGACTGACTACAGAAGAGTATTACATCTTATTTTATAAAACAGACAAAAGCAAAGGAGATACCTGAAAATCAATTTTTTCGTTTACAAGGGGTAATTTACTATTATGGGCGGAACTTATTTCAAGAATTTCAAGAAGGTCAAGGCGCTTTCCTTTGTTGCCTGAATGCAACAATTGGATTTTGTTGAAATCCAGGAAATAATAAGATTTCATACAATGTTCGGAGAAGCCAGTGGTATTTTTAATTATTAAAATTGACTTTTTATGTTCTTCAACACGAATGCTTATATTCCTTCCTGTTAAATAATAATAATAATAATATATCTTTATTTAGCCTTCTGCTATTTACATCACAAAAATGTCTACTTACATAAGTTTTCTTAATTTACATAACAATCTAACTATGCAAATACATGTTAAGTTTCCTCTTGAATACTCTTAAAGTAGGCGCACTTTTAATATCATCAGGCAGATCATTGAAGAAGCGAACCCCATCATAAAATAATGTTTTCTGCAAGTTAGTAGTCTTCACCAACGAAATATTAAAATCTTTATTCGACCTCAAACCATACCCATGAAAACTCGATCTTACCTCCAAATAAGATTTTAAATAGCTAGGTTGACTATTATGTTCAATGTTATACACCAATATTAAATTTGCTCTTCTGATGAACTGCCTGACATCAAGCCAATTCAGCCTGTCCAGCATATTCTTGATTCAATATTATTCTCATAATCTTATTTTGTTGCAATTGCAATCTATTTAACTTTTCACCAGTACAAGATATTAACAATGAGGAAACACATGAAAAATGAGGAAAAATCATGGTATTATACACTAGTATTTTAATCCATTGAAATAAAAAACGCGATATACGCTTAAAAAACCCTATTTTTTTACCAATCTTTTTGCATAGATACTCAACATGACTGTTAAAACTCAACTGTGGTTCCAAGATCACTCCCAGATACTTAATTTCAAAAATAGTATCAATTTTTTCCCCTCTATAAAAATCAAATGTTCCGATTCATGAAATTTTTGACAATTAACCTTAGATCCGATAACCATACATTTAGTTTTCATGCAATTCAATTTCAATTTGTTTTGACATAGCCATTCATACAGACATTGTAATTCTACATTAAGTACAGGAACTATCTCATCGGCAGTTTTTCCAGAGACTGATATGAGCGTGTCATCAGCAAATAGGTTAACAAATGAATTTTTTAAGTTTGTTCAATATAGAAAGCAGGACATTCGTCGCAAAATATTTTGTGAACATTTTTATATAGTGTATATAGTATATTTTGTAAATATTTTTATATAGTGAAACTTAAGCCAAGTGTGTTTTATTTTAAAGTTTATTCTTTATGATGTTCCACCAAGTGATGTGCGAGAATTCAATCTCAGTTTTGAAAGTATTATCATGAGAAATAGATTACTCTGAAATATTTATCTGTGGATCCATTTCTTTTTCTAATATGACTGTTATATATCATTGAATGCTATGAATATAATTCAAAAACTGAGCTAGTTTTCTCGCGGTGCCCTTAAAACAAGCAATAATTATATCGTCAATATCTATGCCAAAAACATATATGCACATCTCTAGTGCATTGGAATAGTAAAATAAAGATTTGTTTGTGTCGATCAGGATATATTATCAGATAGTAGGTAACAACGTATTCCATCAACTATATATGATTAAGTTAAACTTGTGTACAAATCCTTCTAATCTTTAAATTCTCGATATATCTTAATTCATTTGAACGTTCGATTTTAAGGAGCTAAGATTTCTTCAAATAGTAAAAAAATTAAATCGAATATCATGTCTGGAGCACAGTTTTCTTTAATTGTTTTCGGTAGATACTGTCAACAATGACTGTGTTATATTCCATTTAACGTAAAAGTGGGAATCTAATGTCAATGTTGATATTGTAAATTCTTTAATGTTCAACGTATTTCCCTACAAGCCGCGTAAGGAGTAGTTTATTTTTGTCGGATCATATGATTAAAAACCTCGATAAGGTCGTTTCCATTTAAGGTTTCTCAGCATATTCATGCCATCTCACGTATTAAGATGAACAAATTGAGTAATTAAGATGATTACGTTGGGATAATATTGCAATATCACCAACGAAAGATGTTGTTTCTTTTAAATATCACTCAAGTGAGTAGATCGTCGAATAATTGAGAACAGCATCTTCGTTCAAAACTTGATTTCTTGGTGATAATTTGGATGTATGAAACAGTATGACGTCATGAAATGACAAATATCTTGTAAACAAACTCATCTTCTACAATTCTTGTATGTCAATTACTTACTAACTAATTAGTCGTAAAGTTTCAGAAAATAATTGAATATTGCAGTGTATCGAAAGTAAACAATTGAGGTGCAGGAGTAGTTTTTATCAAATCTGTATAATACCACGATTTTTGAGATTTTTTATGTGTGATATATATATATATATATATCTAGGTTGGGGGGGCAAAAGGGTATAAGTCCAATTTTGGTCAAAATGAGTTAACTACGCCCATTGACAAACAAAGTTGTTTATTTTCTTATGGCCACATTGATATAGCTTCATATTCACGGTAACATGAGATATAATTTGGTATAAGTCCCAATTTGCATTTTCAGATAGGCCCGCATGGTATAAGTCCACCACTTATATCGTTTGAACCGGGCGAGTTTCCTAAAATTTATCGACTTGTATGGACTTGTATCACATTGATCACGTGCATGTACCTGAAAACAGAATCTTTCTTCTGTCGTATTTAGTAGTTATTAGTAATCTTGTGTTTGAAGTGTGTTATAAACTATTATTGTCATTACATGATGAATACTCGAACGCTAAAAATATTAAATCCACTCGACAAGTGGAGTGTGGACTGGAAGCAAGTTTATGAAATTTTAAAATGTAAAAGAGACACATTCCCAGATAACCCATTATGGGATAGGTACCAAATGTGAAAACTGTCTATATAATTGTTTGTACAATGTTTTGTCGATTTTATCACAAAAGACTTCCATGTATACCTGACGAGTAACGCACTGATGATGGCCTAATAGCCGAAAGCGCTTTGCAATTTTTAATAAAGTAAATTTTACACGGAGTACAACTTTATTCCTCATTGAGTAGTACGTGTACACAGCTTAATCAAAATGACCTTTATAAAAACGGACGACAATTCCATCTGATATTAAACATATTGTCCTTTATTCTGACACATGTGGTGGTCAGAACTAAAATTCACATGTATCTGCAATGTTTTTTGTAGCACTACAAAATATTGCTTTTTTGGAGGCTATATACCACAAGTTTTTGGTACCCGGGCATACCCATATGAAGTGTGATATTCACCATGGCCTTATAGAAAAACAGAAGAAGAAACTGAAAGACATAATAATTTCTCATACATATGATTGGTACCAGTTGGTCCGGAGAATGGGAAAGAAGAACAAGTATGAAGTCGTTGAACTTACACACGAAGATTTTTTGAATTTTCAGCAGTTGCTTACAAATGAATTTGTTCCGCGAAAAAAAGACGTATGCGGAAATCAGTTTTTGTGGCATAATGCTCAATGGTTTCGTTACACTGAAGGAAGTGGAGAAATTTTGTTTAAGACCTCCTTAGATGAGTACGAAACATTCCATTGTTTTTCCATACTAAGAAGAGGCCGTCCTGGTACAAACCTAATACCTGCGAAACTGTAGAGAGGTACTATTCCGATATCAGAAGAAAAGAAAAAAGATATTTTAGACCTTTTACCATAAGTTAATCCTATTTTTCACGATTTTTACAAAGCCTTAAAAACAACGAACCAGCGAGATGAAATCTATCCAGGAGAAGAGGACGGCGAACAAGAATGACCTAATGGAAATTTATTTTCAAACGAAAAAATTAACTTCATTTTCAACTTTAGTTCATATGTCCACATACATAAATACTATAGTCGGCTGGTAACATTGTTTTTAATAAATTATTACAATTTCATTTGTGTACAAGCACTTATTGAATTATGAAAACGAATTCATAATCTTATTTCAGCTCTCCTGTAAAAGATACGTTTTGGACTTATACCCTTTTGCCCCCACACCCTAGATATACAGGGCCGTCTTAGACCATCTCGGGGCCCTTGGGCACACGGAGAGTTTTGGGCCCTTTTAGGACATAACAAAAATGTGGAGGATAACATCAGCTTGTATCTTTATTTAGTAATTTTATTCGTTATTATGGCTAGCTTCATACAAATCGATTGTAAGTAAACTGTTGACTATTCTGAGAATTGTACGTACGTTTATATGATGATGGTTTCTTCCTGGATTTTTGTTGTGCAAAATTTTCTCCTCAAAGTCTAATTCTTGAAGGATATCACTTTCTATGCATATGATTGACCAATTGGTAAGACGTTCTTGTAGCATAGTCGTTCGTAATTCATTTTTGATTCTTTTAAGCCGTGAAAATGAGCGCTCTCCACTACAATTGGTGACGATCAAGCAAAGAAATATCCTTGTAGCGACTTCCACATTAGGAAAAATTTCTTCTGAGATACTAAAGTCTGCCGATTCATTTACAAGGTTTCTCAAGTACTGCCTTAAATGAAAACATTCCGATTTGAGCTTATCAGCGTTAATGTCTTCGTGATAGAATTCTGCAAATTCTTTGCATTTATTTGTCAACTGATAAGAATCGATTGTTTTTAACTAAGAAAAAAAACTGAAACGTTGCTTCAAAAGAGCATCCACTGTGTCGATTATAGGAAGAAATGTTTCTATAAGAAATTTTTCTGTGCCACTCAACTGTACATTCCCTGATGGTCCTTCCAAAAAAGAAATTCGTCTGCTGCGAATTCCCTCTCTTTGAGTCAGCATTTGGATTTTTTTCTTTGGCAGCCGATTCGTACTGATCGAAATTATTGCGCTACAGATACCGTTAACGTAGGTGACCGTTAGATGGCATAATTTTAGTTTTGATAATACAGCTAAACGATAAAAATATAAAAACAAAAAAAATTAAAAAAAAACTGATTGGGTTGCCCAGATTTCGTTGCTACGTTAGGGCAGCTCCCGTGGGTGTATATACCTAGAACTCAAAAACCAATCGGGGTTTGAAGGATTTTTGGACCACCAAACCCCCCTAAATAGAGTTTTAAAATTTGTATTTGGTGTTTTAATTGTTGATTATAGAGCTATAGATAACGATGGGACTGTCATTGGAGTACAAATTTAGTAACAGTCCATCTACAGATAGTTAAATATGGCATTTTACTAACAACTGAATTGAGTTTTCACTGAGCAATTTCAAAGATTTCTTCTCTCCCAAAATGAGCATGTATATTCAATGCTACCTTACCCCTTATGAGGTTTAGATGTGAAGTGTATATAACGACGGCCAGAAAAACTGTAGGACACCCAGCGTTCATGAAAAAGTGTCAGATTCAATTTAGCTAACCTCTACTTATATCTAGGTTTGTAAAAAACTTAAGGGATACAAATTTTAACACTAACATCGCGTTAACATAGAGGCCTCGGTAGACCAGCGGTAAGGCGTACCGCTTGTAAGCCGAGGATGTGGGTTCGAGTCCCACCTTGCTCTTGGGTGTTGTGTATGTCCGGAATTTAATGGTTCTATTTATAAAGATAAATTGTTGGGTAATGTACATCGTTTACAAGCCCATTGGCCGTTCGGAACCGGCGTTAAACAGTAGGTCCCTCGAGTTAAAAAAAAAAATCGCGTTAACATATCACTTAATAAACTATTAAAAGAACTCACTGCAACCCTGAATTTTTTTCATTCTCCGATTTTTTCCACTTTACTATTAATAATAGAAGATAGTGTGCTAATAATAGCTCACAGTCTTTTGGAAATATTGTGCAATAATGGGAGGTCATGACGTAGCCGAGGAGAATGCAAATATTTGCATATTTTGTCCTCGAATAATGAATATATGTACCTAATCGAGAACATTATCGCATCCAGACTCACACCAAATCAAAAAGGTTTATTTTATTAGAATTAATCGCTAAATTATTTTAGCAATAACTGATTTCAAATTTACTGAAATTTAAATAGATATGTATCCTAAAATTTTATATCAAAAGAATTAGAAAACCATATAACACTTAGAAATGCATGAAAAAGTTCACTTTCAATGGAATTGATCCAAAAACTCAAATATATTTTCGAAGGTTATCTTTGATGAATTAACGGTGGGGTAACTCTGGAAGTGCCATTATCATAACATGAATATAAGTACTTATTTGAAGAATGAATACGTTCATTATGAGATTTCAAACGTGACTTAATAAATTTTAAAATCAATTTACACATACAAAGAGTTGACAAAATATGAATTAGGTTCAGCTTCAATTGAGATGTTTCTGATTTTCATCTTGACGCATCGTACGCATTACTTATATAAATTTACCCCATACAATGTTTAAATCAATCAATGATTAATTTATTACAACTTATTTTCAAAGTAACATAGTTGACAAGTTAATTTATCCTTTATGCAAGAAAGTTATATTATAGTAAAGATAAGACTGTTCGATCTTTAAAACAATATTCAAACAACAACATCTAATACAAATTTGAAAGATTCAAATTTTGAAATTCTCTAGTAACTTTCATATTCAATCAAAATTCTCAAACACTGCTCTAAAATCAAAGTGTTTCAATCCATCATTATTCCATTATGTCCAGCCCCCTGAATTTAAGATAATACGTATATAAAGCTTTAAATACTTTTAGTGTTATATTCAATCCGTACGATTATAGTCTAGTTAATAAATTTACAATAATATGTGATATTTAATATAGTTGAATGAAAACTTGATTCTATATGAAAGATTAGTTATTTATTTGTTAGAAGTGCTTTTTGCAAGTTTTCCGAAATTGTCCACGTCATCACAGTGAAGTATTGAGACATTTTCAATTTCTTCGTTGAATTAGATAAACCATATTAGGCCACAACAATAAAAATTTCATTAATAGGAGATATCGATATAGTGTAATAACAGCAATGACTAATTGAATGGGTCTTTCTCTGGATAGAATTACAATGTTTGCTCTTCCCACAGGAAATGAACTAGTGGTTTAGGAAAAATGCGTTTTGCGGCTTTTCCTGCAACACATTTGGCTCACATTACGTCATAACAATATTTACATGAAAACCATTGACGCAACTATCAGTTCGTCATAGTTCCTGCAATTTGATATCAAATTCACTACAACCCATAATTCACAAATTCGTTGTTGTGGAAAATATAAATAAAAAGAAAATTTTCTACGGGAGCGGAAAAATTCACTAATTTCAATGTGAAAACAGTTTTAATTGATTCTACATCAAAAGGGCATAATCTTCGGAACCTGGGGAATATTTCTGATGTACCAAATTTACTATCGTGTACTGTCGTCAGGAACTGGAAAACTATAGACCAGCTACACTATCCTCCACATTCTCCAAAATATTTGAATATGCCTATTTGAATAGATTATTGTCATTTTGTCAGGACAACAATATATTTTCCGCAAATCAACATGGGTTCTTGAATGAAAAATCTACTAATACAGCAATATATTCCTACTTCCATAAAATAATTTAATGTACTGAAGCAGGCGAGTGCCCTGTTGGGATCTTCTGTGACCTGAGTAGGGCCTTCGACTGTGTCAATCACGGTATTCTTTTGGAAAAATTGTATAAATATGGAGTAAGAGGATATCCCCTTAATTGGGTGAAAACTTTTCTTGCCAATAGAAGGCAGTTCGTAGTAGTTGACGATGGTTCATCTGAATATGCATTTGCGGATATAGGAGTGCCTCAGGGTTCCGTACTCGGCCCTATACTTTTTATATTATACATTAATGATTTGAATCAGCTTCCTGTACCAGCACATTTCACGATGTATGCTGATGATACCTCTCTTGTTGTTTCTCAGTCGTCAGATCTGTCCTTGACAGATATGTGCCGGAAAGTATTGAGTCGTCTTAATGGTTGGTTTTCAGCTAATCATTTATACCTTAACGTTGACAAAACGAAAGCGCTTAGATTTCATCATGGCAAAAAACGTGTGAGGACATAGCGTTCAGAACTAGTGAACAATCTCCTGTGGTTTCAACTGACTTGGATAATGCCACAAAAATTTGAACTGGAAGGAACACTGTCAATACCTAGTTTCTAAGTTGAATTCAATTTCTTTTCAGTTGCGAAATCTGCGACGTGTCCTGACTGTTGATCAGTTGTTGCAGCTCTACTACGCCCAAGTTGAAAGTAGGCTTGGTAAGGAATTCTCTTCTGGGGCTTATCTGTTTCAGTTGGAGATGTTTTATTGCTCAAAAAAGAGTTCTACGCTCCATGATTGGCCTTTCAAATTCAAAAATCTCAAAATATTAACTCTGGCTTTCCTTGTTATATATATATATATATATATATATATATATATATATATATATATATATATATATATATTATGTGTACATGTTTTCACAGGCAATGAAGCTACATTTGAAAAAAATAAAGAAAAGCATGGTTTGAACACCCGTCAGAAAGAGGACTATTTTGTACCAGTTGCCAAATATCAATTAACTTATAAATCACCAAATTATATGGCACCTAGAATGTTTAATGCTCTCCCAACGGATTTGAAGAATTGTGGATCCACTAATATGTTCAAAAGAAAGTTGAAGCATTTCTTGGCAGAAAATTGTTATTATGAAGTGAAAGATTATTTGTTTTAATTGTCAAGTATGTATATGGTTGTGTATTTTTTTTTGTATTTTTATGTATTTTTTTCCCTCTTGCTTTTCTGTATTGACATTTTCTATACAGTTTTATGGCTTGAAGAAATAAAGAATTATTATTATTATTATTACTACCTTTCATTCTTTTAGTATAAATATTTTCAATGATACTCGTAATGATGATTTAGTTGATTATCATTTTTTATTGATCGAGAATGATATAGTTTCAGTTTAAATTCTGTTGAAAATAAATAATGTTGTAGAAATTAAGTACTTCTTTTTCGCAGGCTCATAGAAATTTCATTGTTCTTAACGACTGTGATGTGAGGAAAAGTTTCACTTCGTTTTTCATCTTGTCCTTCGCTTCTTTACCAACCGAACTAACCAAAAAGATCATGACGTACCTCTTTATCAAAGAAATAGAAATAATTGAAAAATGAATCTCACCTGTTATACCACCTCCGACCATACCACCAACACAATAAATTGAGATGATTATGGACCACAGCAATGTGATTGTGGAATCTTCTGGTAACGCTCCATTTCTATTTTTTAGTACTTCTCGCATCCAATCTTCTAAAACCTGTAAAAGTGGGTAATTTATTAAATACATTTTCTAACGCTTCTTCAGTTCTCCGAAGATGTTTTGAATTGATCGAATTATTTTTCTTCCCATTTGAGAGGTCATCAAAATAAAAACAATACTTATACCTTTTCAATGATAATAATCTAGGTAATAATGGTGACCTCTGTATCAATCTTTCAGAGTCACAATACTGATATCAATAAAATCGAAACGTCAGCAAAATTTTGAAAACAGTTTTTTTCCGCTTTGACCATATCTAATCGATCTTATGTTACCTTCTCTTCATATACTTAACAAATTCAATCATAATGAATACATTTTTTCTGTAGATATTTATCTATATTTAGTGAATATTAAATTAACAAATTCGTCACAGACGAAATGATCACGTGAAATTATTAGTGTTAATTTTTATGATGACAAGATTTTCTGACAATATAAGAGTGATAAAACTGGTGTAAATTCTCATTGAAATTTCCTAGTTCGTGAGTTCACAATTCATAGTACAGTGTGTCCCAGATAAGACTCTTCACCTGAATATTTCGATCAATATTAATATGAAATTTTGAAAAAAAAAGATCAGTTTTCATTGGATCGAAGTACATTCTTACTTGTTTTGTTGTTTACAATCCTTTGTGTAGATCAGAAGTGCTCAAACGGTCGATCGCGATCGACCGGTCGAGTCGATCACGAGGCGCATGACAACACCGCCAAAGACCCCCCTTTCCCCCTACCAAGAACGTGACAGCACAGTGTTCTGAAGTGCAAAATAAATCATATTCTTGCAAATGTATTTGTGTCTTTTTTAGTAACATTAAGTTGGTCGATCGATTTTCACCTGAATATTTTGTGGTAGATCGCCAGCACTGTAAGTATGAGCACCCCTGGTGTAGATGTAGGTATCAAATTTGAAATTTTGAATGGCATTATAGGGCATGTGATACATCGTATGAAAGCTCAATTGACACTGACTCAGATCTCCTAAGAAAATATAAAATGTTATGATTCTTATGCAAAAATTTTGAAAATGTTGTATTGTTGAATTTAAAATTGTTTATTTAAAATACTGCGTACACAGTTATTCCGGCAAATATAGAGACTGTCTACGAAACATCTCCTTATATTTGCAAAATCTACAAATTTTAGAGATCAAGAAACAAAACTGGTATAGATGAAACCATTTTAAATTAAGAAATATAAAATTCATATTTTTTCCCTGAAATTTTCAATCGGTGTAAATAGAGCCTTCATATGATGTATTACATGCCCTCATAGGCGCCCGGAGTAATTTTTCCAGAGGCGGGAAAAATTGCGATGCACCAGAGACCGAGATGATTGAAAAGCATGAGATTTATACGATGATATTGAAATATTTGATGCAAGGCCTATTTATATTTGGTAAATAACGAATTAGAAAATGTTCTATTGTAGAATGTTTGTTCTCAGTCTGATTTCCACATCGATCCACTCTTCAAATTTCCAAAGGGGCCACGGCCCACTTTGCCCCCTGTTGCGGGCGCCATTGCTTGCTCTATAGTGATATTTGAAATTTCAAAATTTATACCTAGATCTACAACTATCCTCTTCAAATTAAAAATCATGCTATTTACGGATTTTTTTCAAACTTTATTACCTAATTGAATATTCAAGTAGATACCTACCTATACTTTATATGAGGAAGGTGTGTCTTTCATCGATCTAAACCAATTATTATTACTCTTACGAGATATATAGAACTTAAACTAAATACTTTAATTTGCTCACGGATAAATGCTATTCTGGTTCTGAATAAAGTATCAAGTTCTAGGTATGTTTTGCCAAGGTTATTTCGAAGGTATTTGAATATCACGGTAGTCGCAAACATTACACTTCTTACCGTTTGTGGGTTGTTCATTACACCAGTACTGTAACCATGTTGAAATGCAGAGCCCAGTGAGGCTGCCGAAATGGCAAAGACCAGTTTTCCATTGAGTCCCTGAAAATAATAAAATTTTGTGTCAAAACTTTCCGTTAAACTGCGTCCAAAATTCTGAATATTTCCATCATAAAAAAGACTATAATTTCTGTTGAGATCAAGCTAGTATGGAGTGGATAGATTGGAGAATAAATAAATTTAAATATGATTGACTCACAATAACGTCAATTGACTACTCCCTTAACACTTCTCGATTTCATTTGATTAATAATAATTGACTCAATTCACTGTATCATAGATTCTGGTATTTCAATTATTTTACTATATAGAATTGAATGTACAGATTGAAATATAGAATTATGAAAAATAAATAAATATAGATAAAGAAACTATTCCATAGATCCGTACAGGAAATTGTGGTTTTAGAAGATAAATGAACATAACTTTAGTTCGTTTTAGATTCCAATACATTACAAGACATACACTTTTTGAATGCTTGAGTTATCTAAATCAGTTTTTTTGCAGATCATAAGCGTTTATTAAAAATCTAGTATGGGTTATAATTTCAGCAGAATTAGCATCATATGTCGAAACTATTTGATGATTCGTAATAAAGATAAATTGTATAACTATTTCAATTAATTTTCTAGGAAGATAATATATTTAACAACAGTTGATGGTATTTTTCGTAAGTAATCATGATGAAATATAGAATGCTTTCACTTACTCACTGACTATGTTTATACACACGCATATAGATGTTTGAATCTTCAAAATATAATATATTATTAAGATTCCAAATTGAATATGTTGAAAAAATTAAAATCGCAGGATACTATTCTATCTGTACCACAACTAGCAGATAATTTGAAAATCTATATAAATATATGGATATATGGATCTCCAAGAAATTAAAGTTTTTTTACAGTTCATCAGAAAAATTGGAAAAATTTTTACTAATACCTACAGATTAAGGAATTAAGAAATTTTATTAAATGCAGTATATTGTTACATATATATATAGTGAATTGGTGGGAATTTTCACCAATATACTTATTAATTTTAATTATTTTAATACATATTTAATTTTGACTAACAAAACTAGCTTAAATTATAACAATATTGAACATTATGACTAATTACGATCGTTATTTCTAAAATGGATATCAAAAAAAAGAACAAATATCTAACATAACTATCATATTCTGGTTGTATTAAATTTTAGAGATGTCACATTGAGTTTTTGAACCATAAATTTGTTGAATAAATAAATATATTTAAAAAATTATTCACTGCTAAAAGCAAAGTTCAATGGCATTGTTGTAATATTTAGCCGGATATTAATTTACATAGTCTAAAAGTCCGAACATATCGTAGAAAATCAAAATTGCAGTGGTATTAAAATATTTACTACAAAAACGTTTTCGATATCCTTTAGAAGAGAAAAACTCACTTTAATTTTACTTATCCGAGTTTGGTCTTTTGAGCTGTTCGTATTTTCCTGCGAGAAAGTAACACTTTCTGGATTAACAGCATATTCACCTTTTCCCATACTTTATTGAAGGCTAACAAGAGAACTATACACAATTTTTTAGGTACCGGTATATATTTATCTTTTGGGTGTAAATTAATAAACTATTCAGCTGTGGGACCTCTACTACAATGAACAGACAGTCTTATCGTCGTATAAATAAATTACGGAAACAGTGTTATGACGACACTGATATTCTATGAAGTGATTGGTTGAAAAAAAAGGCGGGTTCAGGAAGCTTTAGTTTGTATATACCGTTTAACTAATATGTGGGTTTTCACTGTATTTTCAATTAGGTTTATTGCTCTTTATATATCGTTGAAAGAATACTCTATTGTTTTTGGTGGCATTTAAAGTATGGATACAAGTTTCTGTTCAGTTGATATTTGTCCTTGAATTTCAAGGTTTTATTTATTTAAATGTATTTACTTTAATGATCAAACAGCTGTGAATGAATTATATACATACAGCGTGTCCGAGGATGAGGTGTCCAAGAGGAGAGACTTTTTTATTCTCAATTTTAGGGAAAAATTCTCTTCTTTATAAAAGTTTTGCTTGTTCAAAAACCCCATAAAATGAAGTAAGATTCAAGTTTCACTAAACCTGCTTCATTTTATATTCAATTTCATATGAACCCCTTTGAATTTGTGCACTAAGTTCGGAAATGCAATAATAATCTAGGGAGTGACTTTTGTGATATTCCCAGGTAACTGTCAACTTCGACAAATAATTTTCAATTGGTCATTCTTTTCCAACTATGCTAACTCTTCAATAAAGAATATATCTTGTAAAGTGCTAAGATACTGGGGCTGTTTCGTACAAGTTATTACGTAATTAATTTATTTAATGAAGAATGCCCCAACGTACCAGTTACGAAGGATGGATTAAAAAAAAAATTTAATAAAGAAATTAGATACTCACTAGATTATTATTACAATTCCCAACTTTGTGCAAAAATTCATAGGGTTTTGGGGGGTAATTGAATATAAAACGAAACAGGTTTCGAAAAAATTGAATTTTATTTAATTTTATGCGGTTTTTGAACCAGCAAAACTTTTGATCAAAAAAAACATTTTTCGCTAAAACTGAAAATAAAAAAGTTTTTCCTCATGGGCACCTCATCCGTGTAAAGACTGTATATATGATATATATATATATATATATATATATATATATATATATAAATATATATATATATATATATATATATATATATATATATATATATATATATATATATATAGGGTGTTCTACAAGCTCTATGACAAACTTTGACAGAAGGTAGGTTGCTTGATTTTGAACATATTTTTTCTAATAAACATGTGTTCGATTCGTTTTTGTTTAGAAGTTACAAGCATTCAAACTTTATCAACAATTAATAATAAAAATTCAAATTAAATGATAATCACAAAACTATAAAAAATGTCCACCCTCAGCTTGAATGCAAGCCTCACATCGACGAACTGAAGATTCGGTCATTCGAAGAATGAGATTTGGATCATTTCTTATTTGGCTAGCTGCATACCCATATACAAACACAATATCTGCATATTCCTCAGTGAAGAATGAATGCCTACGTTTTTTTATTGAAGCAGGTGTATATTTTATAAGTGTGCATTGTTTAACATGCTAAGTGACTTTCTGTCACTTCCTGGTTGACTGAAAAAATTACGATTCTTCAAATGCTTGTAACTTCTAAACAAAAACGAATCGGACCCATGTTTATTAGAAAAAAAAATGTTTAAAATCAAGTGGCCTACCATCTGTCAAAGATTGTCATAGAGCTTGTAGAACACCCTGTATATATATATATATATATATATATATATATATATATATATATATATATATATATATATATATATATATATATATATATATATATATATATATATATATATAAACTTCAGCCTGAATATTGCGTGTATTTTGAAGTTTTAAAGAAGTTACAAAAACAGGTGAATTTCAAATTTGAGTAGAACATCGACCTAAATTATCACTTGTTTTGAAGGTCTAGGTTATCAAATCTAGGTTATTTGAAATGGCAGATCGTATGAAAATTGTTTCGACACCAACTTTGACTTCGACAAAAAATTTGAACCGTACCCCATTCGTTTTCAGGGAAAAATGTTTATTTAAAATTATTACTTGAAATCGAAAATTCATTACAACTAATTTTTAAACTGCACACCAGGTAGATTTTCAAACCGCTGCAAAAACTGTAGAGATTCGGCTCTAAGACTTTTTAGACGGGATTTTTAAATAAATGTCTTTCAGTGGCTTCAATTTAAAAAAAAAATAGTTTTAAGCATTTTTATGCAGGAAAGATATGTAATTTGGTATAAACTTTTTTCTAACCGTCGCCATTTTTATGCATTATTTGATTTACGTGGATTTTGAGGTGTTGGGGATCTACACAGTTTCTACAGATTAAGTGAGAGGGTTAAATTTTCGTACATAGATTCAGATGATGTTATTAAAGTACCCTTTGGTGGTGCCAATTATTTTTCTTAGCCGTTACCATTTTAATATAGAAATTTCATATTTTTCGAAAGTTTTAAGTTTAAGCTTACCTCTACAACTACTCAAAATTGAGTGAGGAGGTTGAGAATTTATATGTAAAAAGAACAAAAATTAGGGGAACCTTAGTGATGGAGCTGTGATATTCCAGCTGTATTTTGATTCTATAACTACTTGAACGATTTGTTAACATCTTGTTTGTCCTCTGTGAATTCTCTATTACGTCAAATATCTATCAAAGTTCACAAAAAAGTATTTCAAGTATTTGTTTTAAAAATTTTCAAATACTGAACGATTTCGAGATAAGAGCACTTGAAAATTCCGATATCCTTTTCTAGTAATCTAATGTATGCACATGGGAATGTTATCTACTTCAAAAAGATTTGAAATTAGAATCGGCATGTAGCAAGTACAAGCAAATCATTTTAGAAAAATCTCTTTCAAAATTACCCACTTGCTGTGAATTCCACACTTGAGGAATTTATTAAATTTTACGGTACATTGATATGTAAAATCAAAATATTATGTAATATTCATTGAACTAGATACAGAAAAATTCAATCTGAATAGAGTTCATTTGCGTATTTAAAATTCAAGGTTATGAATCTTTAATCAGGTTAAACACGAAAAACATTTCACAAATCTGGAAACGGCTGCTTGGTATGCATACAATAAAAAATCTGGTTAATATGAATATCTGTATAGACCGGTAGTCAATTAAAATCGGCTCAACTTCCCTCCATACTTCAATTCTTTTAACTTGAAAATTTCGAGCTTTTCAATATTATTTATCATCATCATTAGAAACATTAACCAAAAAAAAAATTACAAAAATTTTGACACCAATAAATTGTTCTTTGTAGAATATTTAGGCTAATAATTTATCACAATTAATTAATCCAAGGAAACTTAAATTAGTATTTTCTGCGAATTGTACATTTTTACTGGCTTTTTGAGAAAAAGTTTCAGATATTTTTTTGGTCCTGTCGAGTGGGAGAGCATACCAAATAATAGCTTCATATTCATTTTTCAATGTGTAAACTAATTATTTCAACTGTTATGAAACATCGAAACTTTTGGTATTCAATGTACTTTACGTTATCGTAAAATTATTTTTTCACTACTACACTTCATTTACATTTTATCCGAAGTCACGTAGTTAGCCCATTCAAAAAATTCAACGTACATTCGTACATATCTAATATCCATCAACAAATCAATTTATGTAGCAGTCAATGACTCAATATTTGTTCTGTTCTATTTACATAATTAGATTATCGTTTGTGTAAGAAGAGAAGAATATTTGAAAGGAGATAGTTGACGAAAAGAATTCTCAATGATGGAATAAATCAAAAATGATTGAAAATATAAAAACGGAATTTTCTTTATTTACTATCAGAATAATTTTATTTGAATAAGAATCATTGAAAAAACCTTGAGTTCATAAACTTTTCAGGAATTTCAATGAGTATTGTAGATATGAAAAATTTGCATTCTGGATTAACGTGGCTTTATTTTTTTATTGATATATTATTTCCAACTGGAAGCATTGGTTCTGATATTCTCATAAAATTAAAATACAATGCACTAAAATTAGTAATAAAAATGAAAAAACAGTTAAGTTTTATTGCTATCTCTACATAAGCTGCGACATTCTCATGAGTATTGCAATACTTGAATATATACCTATAGAGCAGCGTTAAATACACGACCTGAAATCTAAATACTTTTAGCAAAAGGAGCAATTGTTGTGAGATTTGGTACTTTCCATAAGCTCTAGGATATCCAATTTTTTTTCTTTGTTAACTGGGTTTAACAGTTCAGTTTTATTTATATCTATGTCGTGATATTGATCTATGATATGGTCCGAAAATCCAGAAGAATTTTGTTCGTATCTTTCTATAAAATACATAGTATTGCAGTGTATCGAAGGAAAGCAGTCATCAGGTGCGGGAGTAGGTTTTTTATCCATTTTAAACCTCCTAGACCAAATCTTTTCATGTCTGAGATATATATATATATATATATATATATACATATATATATATATATATATATATACATATATATATATATATATATATATATCATATATATATATATATATATATATATATATATATATATATATATATATATATATATATATATATATATATATATATATATATATATATATATATATATATATATATATACATATATATATATATATATATATATATATATATATATATATATATATATATATATATATATATCAATTTAGTATCAATTAAGTATCAGAAGTGAACTCATACTCGAAAAAAATATGGATTTAAATGAGTAGTAAACAGGAAAGAAAAAAATGTCATGCGCCTGTAAGAAATGAGTAAGAAAAGTAATGTTCTAAACGTTAAAAGTAATATTTTAGTCAAGCTCATGAGTGAAAATATTCTAGCAAAAAATATTTATATGTATTTTAATATCAACTTAGTTTCAAGTGAGTTTCAATCATGATGCTAGTGAGTATGAGATAAATTTGTTACATTAACTAATGTGAAAATATCACGATTCATGAAAACTGTAGCGTCTCTGTTTCTGTATTGTAACTGAACAATTCGACTTGCTTACAATTTTATAAATTCGTAGTTGTTATAAATTCTTTTTTATATTTGTTATAAATTGCAATTGAACTTATTTCGATATTACTTGCTATAAATTCATAATTCTTATAAATTCATACTTGTTATCAACTGTTATATATTCATGCTTGTTTTAAGTTTTTATTCACATACTGTTCATAGTTATAAATTGCAACTGAACTTATATTAAAATGATTTGTTATACATTTTTATAAATTCATAGTTGCTATAAATTCATGTTTGTTATCATTTGCCATAAATTCATACTTGTTATCAGTTTTTATAAATCATTCTGAACTGTCATAATTTCTTATTCATACTTGTTATAAATTGTAACTGAACTTAATTAAACATAACTTATCATAAATTTTTATCAATTCATATTTGTTATAATTTCTTTTCTTTTCATTAATTCTTCACAATTTTCTAGGCATTTATTTCTATAATCAACATCATGATTTACTTGAGAGAACATTTCACTTTAATCGTTTGAAAATAAATCTGTATGCTGAATAAGCTCCGATGTATATTCAAACATAAGTTCTAAATGAAAAACATTTTTCGTGACTCGAAATATGCTGTTTGCCCGAGTCACATATATATATATATATATATATATATATATATATATATATATATATATATATATATATAAATATATAATTATATATATAAATATATATATTAATATATATATATATATATATATATATATATATATATATATATATTTTGTCCGGAAATGATGAGCAAAAAATTCAGGAAATAATTCTAAACCGAAAATAAATGGTACCTCTTCATATAAAATTTTTTTCGAAAATTGATTATTAACGTAGTTACAGGGTGTTAAAGTTAGATTTTATTTACAGTTTTATTGCTCTAAGTTTTGCCACGCTCATAATATTTCGACGAAATCTCGTATTGAGGGCTTTATCGGGATGAGGAAAACAAATTTGCCTACCGCATTCTCGCATTTTGCAGAGGGCGCCACATACGAGCCTATACTTTCATTTAAATGGTCCCAACTTTTTTGTGTTACACTGTATATGACTTTTGACTGTATATTTTCATTCTCCTAAACTTCTGACATGAAAAAGGAATACTACTTTTATTTCGATAAATCTTACCGTTTTCGAGTAAAACGCTAAAATAACATTGCTTGCATATGATGAATACGAAATCATTTTAATTTATTTTCAACATTAAACATAGCATCCTTTGAAAACGTGCGCTATGGTCGCCGTAGAAACAAGTTTGGGGGGAGAATTAATTTTGACAGTTAGCAATTTTTTGAAAATTTGTTATCACGCAGGTGGTGGTCAGTGATAAATACTAAAGAAAAGTAGCGTACTCAACAAAGAAACAATGGTTTATTAATAAAATCATAAGGTTAACGAACGAAAAATTAAACATTCAAATCAAATGTTCAAAGTGACGTCCTTCTTCTTCAATGCATAAATTAATTCTTCTTAAAAAATTTCGACGAACTCTATGGAATATTCCTTCCTTTTGCCTTATTACCTCACAATTGGCAACAATTCTTCCTCTCAGCTCTTCGACGCTATTCACAGGTGTCCTGTATACAAGCGTCTTCAGGTAGCCCCAAAACAAGAAATCCATTGGGTTTAAGTCAGGGTATCTAGAAGCCTACTATACAAAACCACCGCGCCCTATCCACCTTTCAGGAAAAGTATCATTTAGGAATTGCCTGACCGCTAAACTATAATGCGGTGGCGCGCCATCTTGAAGCAGCCACATCGCATTTTTCAATCCGAGTGGTACATCTTCCAACAAAATAGGTAAGTGAGGATTCTCATCAGCCCAAAAATGCTCATTATGAAGGTTTATCAAGCCATCATGCCCAAATCCAGCTTCGTCCGTGAAAAAGATATTACGAACAAAATTTTGATCTCTATTATGGAGTATTCTAATGGTATTGCATAAATTCACACGAGCAGCAGGATCCTCGGCAGATAGCGATTGCACCTTTTGGTAGTGGTACGGATAAAGGTTTTGTTCGCGTATTGCTTCATGTACGGAGCTCTTGGGAATGCTCTCTTGGAAACTAATTTTTCTAACACTTACATTGGGATTATTCTGTATTGAATTCAAAATACGAACTTCTGCTTCTGCTGTTCTAGTATTCCGTTGTCGGCCTACATCAAAAATTCTAGTTTTGAACGATCCAAATTCTCCCAGTCTTCGATGGATAGTACTGAACATTCGCGATTGGGGTAGGTGTCTATTTGGAAATGCTTCACAATACAAACGTCGTGCTGCAAGAGCATTACCTGCAGCTAAACCGTAATAGTAATGCATGTCCCGCAACTCCGCGTTAGAGTAATTGTTATTCATCATTATTTTTTTATAACAACAATTATTACAAAAGGACTTGAACAAAATTACTAACTGTCAAACTTGTTTCTACGGCAACCATAGCGCACGTTTCCAAAGGATGCTATGTTTAGGTTGAAAAACTAAAATGATTTCGTATTCATCACATGCAAGCAATGTTATTTTAGCGTTTTTCTCGAAAACGGTAAGATTTATCGAAACAAAAGCATTATACCTTTTTCATGTCAGAAGGTTAGGAGAATGAAAATATTCAGTCAAAAGTCGTATACAGTGAACACAAAAAAGTTGGGACCATTTAAATGGAAGTATAGGCTCGTATGTGGCGCCCTCTACAAAATGCGAGAATGCGGTAGGCAAATTTGTTTTCCTCATCCCGATAAAGCCCCAAATACAAGATTTCGTCGAAATATTATGAGCGTGGCAAAACTTAGAGCAATAAAACTGTAAATAAAATCTATCTTTACACCCTGTAACAACGTTAATAATCAATTTTCGAAAAAAATTTATATGAAGAGGTACCATTTATTTTCGGTCTAGAATTCTCCCCTGAATTTTTTGCTCATCATTTCCGGACACCCTGTATATATATATATATATATATATATATATATATATATATATATATATATATATATATATATATATATATATATATATATATATATATATATATATATATATATATATATATGTATATCAGTGGCGGCTCGTGAGGTTTTGGTTTTGAAAATTTTTAGGATTTCAACCGCCTTATAATTTAAAGAAAATCAAAGTAAAACAAGCACCCTAAGCTATTAATTTGTTTTCACTTTCGAGTGTCTACCTTGAGACCTACAACTCCTATTTACAATATTCACAAAAATTCTTCTCGGCCAATTAATCAATTCATCTATTCATCAAATTTTTTTTCTTTCACAAAATAGGTACCTACCTACCTACTTAACGAATTTGTTAACAGCTGGTGAGAGCAAATGAAAAGTTATTATATATTTTTGAAGATTAGCGGGATTCTGCGATCTTTAACGTTAGCAAAATGATCTATAATATCCTCATAAAATTTTTTGTCTTTCGCCAAAAGTTTTACCAATTCCTTTTCAATAGACAACAAACTATTATTTTTCAAACGATCCTGGCTCATTGAATTTCGTAAATAAGTTTTAATTCTCTTAAGAGTGGAAAACGAGCGCTCTACGGAAGCCGATGTCACCGGGATAGAAACAATTAGACATAGGAGTTTATAAACTTGGGGTAAATCTTGATCAAATCATTATCAAAAAGGTATTTAATAGTCCTCACATGATTTTCATTTTGCCCCAAAATTTCATTGTCATTATAAACAACACACAGTTTACTTTTTATGGCCACCTTATCAAAAAAAGTGTATTTTTGACATAAATTTTCCAAAAGGTTATCTGGAAAATTAGCCGAAAATCCGGTTAACAAATTTTTATTGAGTAAGTCGAAGAAATGCAGTTATTTCAAATCAGAGAACCTTATTTCTATTTGACCCCTGATAGTATCCAAAATTTCATAAAATATTTGCTTATAGTGAAGCTCCATATCTGCGAAATTGAATTTCTTTCGTTTTGGGCTAAATTGAGTCGTATCATCAGTAGTTTGAAATACAGAAAATAGTTTTTTAAAATAAACTCTGAAATTCTGAAATTTTTTCCAAAAGAAACTTGAGCCGATTTCGTGAGTAAATTACATCTGAAAACTTGTGCTGTAAGATTTGAAAAACTATTTCTGTTTGTTCAAAAATTAATTTAAAGATGTTTAAAAAATATATAAATTCCTTATCTTGTAAGTAAGATATTAATCCGCGTGCTGTATTTAAAGTTACTTTATCGGTGAAAAATTCCTCACTTTCAACTAGGTATAGAATTAAATCCTCAAATCCTAAGCGGCCCCAAACAGAGACATTTTCACTAGTAAAAAGTAAACACTGCCAACAAAATAATTTCTTTTTTACCTGTGATCCGGTTAGGCAAGGATGTCTCTCATCATTCCTTGTATTAAAACCGCGGTTTTGTTGTCTGTTACGCTGCACCAAATTGTTTAATTCAGGGGTAGGTCGCAATGCTTTATCAAAACTTTATCCTCATAACTTAGTGCACTAAAGTTATGGAATAACAAATATTCCACTAAGTCACCATTGAAATTTTTGAAATTAACTTCAGTAACCAAACTCATTATAAAACAATACGCGAGCAATATAAACACGTCGGCCATTAGTAACTACGATCACACTACGATTCAATTAATGCTTTCCAACGAATTCACTCGATGGCACGCGAAATTCTATAGTTGTGATTGGTCGACATTGTATGAGACTGGGTTCCTATCGGTGTTGCCATTTACATGTGTTTTGCTTTTTTATTGCAATGAAGTATTCATTCGGAGTATTTGCACCGTTGTTTGCTTTTCTGCGGCAGGCATAATGAACGTTGAGAATATACCTTTCTAAGCCTCCGCAGCGTTGCCACAAATCTTGAAATGAATGAAATGCAGTAAATGTAAATACCTTCTATCTTAATTAATGAATTATATTATATAATGTAGGTTGAAAAGAAGGTAGGTGCATAAAATAATATGATTTTGATTAATATGAATATGCTGAATGCTGACTATTCAATATAATATATTAGTGATACACGGAATATAATTTAGGAGGCTTAGCCTCTTTAACCTCCTTTGACTAGCCGCCACTGATGTATATATATATATATATATATATATATATACATATATAAATATATATATATATATATATATATTATATATATATATATATATATATATATATATATATATATATATATATATATATATATATATATTCCGGTACATATTGACAGCTCCAGCGGCTCCCATCGAGCTGAAATTAGGTACTTGGAATTGTTTTCGTTGCAGAACGAAAGTATCAATTTTTCCAACGGAGGCCATTTTAACGTAGGTATTTCTTGTTTTTTCGTAGTTTTTGAAAATTTTTCAATCTAGAATCGCATCTCGATGCGATACATTCAAAGCGAAAAACACAACCTTGATGATGGAGCTCTGCTGACATCTTCAGTTCTTCTTTTTATTTTTTATGCATTCATTATTCATTATTTGTCTACCTTCACAGTCACTTAAATTTTTACCTTTCCCTTCCTCAATTTAAATTACTTAATTTAGGTATTTTGTGTAGGTAATAAATATTTATTTGAAACTATGCAAAATTGATTAGTACGACTATTTCTATTTGCTATTGTTATTATCAATACAAACCTATTCCATTAAAACAGCTAAAAGTATGAATTTCGGTGTTACGTTAAGTAGTAATTATGATTTTTCGATTTATTGACATTGTTATCGTTTTTGACGTTGATAAAAATATTTTTTTAAATATAATCGAGAGTTTTGTCGGCTTGATTGATATTAAAAACAAATAAAATTTCATTGACTTTCTTAGTTTCAATAATAAGCAATGAGATCCAATCAAATTTTGTAAGAAAACTTAGAATTGAAAATTGACTATTTAAAGTAATTTTTAATATTTATTATCAATTCGTTTTATCTGGATATTATCATACATTACTCATTTATCTGTTGGGATTAAAATTCATTAAGATGTTATAAAAATTATCTTGAAACGGTAACTTGAAAATCTTTTTTTATCGATGTATCGAAGTATAATAAAAGTGCAATTCTGTAAATTTTTCATTATCACTGAAAATACCAGACATTTTTATCTTTCCAAACGGCAAACTATAAACTCTCAATCATTTAAATACAGCCATTATATTGAATATGTTACGTGAAAGTACAGGGCCGTAGCCAACACTGCTTTCTAGTGGGGGCTGAACAAATTCTTGAGGGGGCTTGTTTTTCACAAAGTACTAAAATAAATATACGTGAAAAAAAGACAAGAATATACAGCTTTTTCTGTCTTTTTACCTAGAAAAGTATACTGGAAAACGAATATTCATAAAAAAACATCTTGGAAAAATAAAAAATTTATTCTAATAAAAAATAATAAATAAGAAATCTCTCATAGAAAACTCTCAATAAATAAAATATATAGCTTATAAATAGACAACCAAGTGTATATTCTCTCTCTTGCTTCGTCACTTGTTTGTGCTTTATCGCTTTTAAATGTGTTTCTATTTCCACTTACGTAAAATATAATATTCTGAGTTTGAAAATGAATCAACGGCTAATAATATTTTATCTGAAGAGGTAGAAGAAATTAAAGGAAAATATGTAGAATTTATTGAAGTACTTTCACTTGAATTAATCAAACGCATGCCCTTGCATTTAAATGTTTTTCAGCAGATAAGAAGTTTCAGTCCTGCTATAATTTTAAATCCCGTCCAAAGAACAAAATTTTTTGAGCTGCCACTTACTTTTGTAACTCCCAATAGACTATCTGACATAGAGATACAATATAGAAACTATGATTAAACTGTCGATTGAACAGAGAAATGTTGGTGAATAGTCGTCTGATTAACCCTATATTTTTTAGAAGGAAAGGTTATAGATTTAAAAAATGCAGCCTTCTAAGCTTCCGTCATCAAATCGCCATTCGTGAGAGGATATTTTTCATATGAAATATTCTTGTTAAAAAAAATTCGAAACAAAATATACTGAAAGTATGTTAAAATGCAGTTGTTGTTATTTAGAATTCTTCTCACTTTGCAATGAATGAGATTTGCTGTATAATCTTAGATTGAGCCTAGCAAAGCTTATGTATGCAAAAATTTAAATTCCATATATGTATCAATAGCAAAAAACAATCTACAAACTTCTCAACTACAGACAAATGATGATTATGATGGTAATATGATGTTTTTGTAGAAGCAGAATATTTGTTTGTAAACTAGGCTAGTTACATAATTTATTTCAAAAAAACGCAGAATATAAGATCCTTAGCATGGTTTTTGTAATAATCCTGGTATCTTTTCTAGAGGGGGCTTAAATAATTCCAGAGGGGGCTCAATCCCCTCTGCGTCCCCTTGGCTACGGCCCTGTGAAAGTACCATACATTTATACATTCTTTCTCATACTTTCAAGGAAAATATAAAAAGTAGAGCAAAAAATAAAGAATTTCATCATGTAATTTGCACCGAAATTTCAAATGGGAAACTACCAAAACAGGAAATTACATGGTAATCAAATATACTAGGTACGTTAGAAGCTTGAAATCAATCTACGTTAAGTATAAATTGAGTAATCTTTACTTGATTTCCACGACGTTATAAGAATATCAGATCAAAATCATAACAATTTTTATAACTAATAATGACAACGATATGATAGATTTTACGATTATTCTTTACACTGTCCTAAAAAAGTTTTATTGAATTTTCCACAAAAATCAACAGTAAATTAAGTTATTATAGGTAGTATAATTCATAATTTAGTAGATAAATTAATATTTTGTACACCCAATACAAAAATAGCTACTTCGGTAACTAGCGATGTTGATTGAATTTCCCATAAAATTACATATTGCCTTCAACATTATACCATTGAAATATAGATCGCATATATACTAACTGTAACATAGAATTAATTAATATTCAATTTCAAGTTACACAACTTTGGTATGTTGTAGACCTATTTAACTTGAGACAATATGACTCAATAGCTGAAATATTTTTCAAATTAACTTTCTCAAATAGAAGAGATAGTCTTATTTATAGCATCGAGAAAGTTTTGCTGAATGCATTATATTGAAAGTAATGTTGAAAAATACTCCATTGGTTTCATGACGAAAGCTTCATTTTATTTTAATTAATTTCATTTAAGAATATATATATATATATATATATATATATATATATATACTTTTTTTTATTGACTGTGATAACTATAGATATATTTTTGTAGTTTTAGCATTGGAATTTGTTATTTTAACAATTTTCTGTGTTCGATTACCAGTTTTTTAAAACATTCAGAATAGTTGGAAATAATATGTCTCTTAAAAAAAGAAATGTCAATAAAAGTTAATAACTATATCAATATATATATATATATATATATATATATATATATATATATATATATATATATATATATATATATATACAGGCTGTTTCTAAATTGATGCGAAAGATTTCAATGGGCGATTCTCCAGCAAAAATTAAAGGGGGTCCTTTCATATAGACACTTTTTGTTCAACACCCTTGTTCCACTCCAAAGTTACAGCCCTTGTGAAAATTAAAGTGAAAAAAAAATTGTTTTTTATTCAATACATCCACTTTGGAAAAATTTGGAAGAATGAAATTTGGCAGATAACTGCTGCTAATAAAATGGCAGTTTTTGAGTGTTTTTGTTACCCTTAAATGTAATCACAAGGGGCTGAAAAAAACAACCCCTATAATATTTTGCATCAGAACTTTTTAATGAGCCTATATTTTCCTTTTTTAAAAATATATTCGAAAAGACTCGATTCGCAACTTTTTTATGTCTTGACTTTTAATCATAAAGTTGTTAGTTTGATCACAAAAAAATAAAATAGTGCTCAGACTATTTTCCCATAAATTCACAAAGGTTATCATTTATTAAAAAAAAAACAAGTAAGCTGCTGTCAAATGTCAAATAATTTGTTAATTTTTATTAGTAGTACAATTATTGTTCAATCCGCTCCAATTTGCAATATTCTTCAACTAAATAAAAAAATGCCATTCTTTCAATAAAGCTTTAGTTAGTTGTGAAAAATGTTTGAAGTCATTATAAAACTGTCTAGAAATTAGAAAGAATCAGGACAATAAAACTATTTGTCATATGACTTCATTCAACAGCAGCTTACTTGTTTTTTTTTAAATAAATTAACCTCCCTGTGAATTTATGGGAAGAGTCTGAGCACTATTTTATTTTTTTGTGATCAAACTTACAACTTCATGATAAAAAGTCAAGACATAAAAAAGTTGCAGATTGAGTCTGTCTTTTCAAATATATTTTTTAAATAGGAAAGTATAAGCGCATTAAAAAGTTCTGAAGCAAAATATTATAGGGGTTGTGTTTTTCAGCCTCTTGTGCTAACATTTTAGTGTAACAAAAACACTCAAAAACTGCCATTTTATTAGCAGCAGTTATCTGCCAAATTTCATTCCTCTAGTTTTTTCCTAAGTGGAGGTATTGAATAAAAACAAATTTTTTTTCACCTAATTTCAAAGGGCTGTAACTTGGAGGCAAAAGGGTGTTGAACAAAAAGTTATATGAAAGACCACCCTTAATTTCTGCTGAAGAATCACCCATTGAAATCTTTCGCATCAATTCAGAAACACCCTGTATATATATATATATATATATATATATATATATATATATATATATATATATATATATACATATATATATATATATATATATATATATATATATATATATATATATATATATATATATATATATATATATATATATATATATATATATATATATATATATATATATATATACACACATAATTATATATGTGTGTGTATGTATAGTATATGTTGAAAACACTTATTGTTTTACTAATTTTACTATATCTAATAACAACTAGATTCATAATTTCACTTTTAACAACTCATGAAAAACTCAATTTATCACGTAAATTTGATTGAAAATTTCGACATTGTTCTAACGGTATTAAATTTAAAAAAAACACTGAAAATTACCTGAGAATTTTTCGACATTTTTTACACTTTTTCAAAATCACTCAACGCGTGTTCAGTATCAAATATCACGTAGTAGGTACTTCACTATAATGGCAGGTATAAAAACTCGCTGAAATACTACATAAGTACACACAGGTTAAAAGTTTATGCATTGACAAAGTCCCCCTTTCTCAGAGCATTGGACAGCTTGGCTGAACTAAATGAATGGGTGGTGTGCTTCTACAATATGTTGGCGGTACAATCATTGAACTGAATAGGGTGGGGATTGGACAAATGTTTGAGTAATCGGGATCGTTTGTAGATATGAATGACATCTTGTTAGGGGCCTAATACAGTAAAGAATTGGTTTTAGTTGGGAAGAATGAGCCTTGCATGAGTTATTTCCTGTAGGTAAAAAGTTATTCTGTCGGAGAGAACTGAAATGGATCAATATTTGTATAATAAATGGAAATGGTACTCAAGCACAAAGAATTTAAAAAGCTATACAAACATCAAGCGATTCATGTATTTGTAGATAGAATATGGAACCTACCTATACATATGAAATTATTTTCCATAAAATCAGTCAACGTTACATACATTTACAGGTAGTTAATAGGGTATTCTCAGTTTAAATTCAATACGATCTTCTACGATTACAAATTTCAAGACTAAACTACAAAAATGCTATTGAATTAGATGAAATTTCCAATACTAAAAATTAAATAATCGACAATTAACAAACTAATTAACTTATCAACAAATAGATTTGTTATTCGATAGAATTAATGCATTTTATATGCACCCAATGCATATGTTCATTCGAATATAAGCTTCAAGGTGAACAGGATACAATTGTAAACTTTCTTCTTAAACATATGAATACATGTGTTGTCTCGCTCTCGCTCACTATAATTCAGGGGGTTCTGGGTGGTTTCCTCTGATCCCCATCTCACTTCCTCTCTATCATAGATTATTCTGTCTCATCCCTAATCCACTTGTACATAAAAAAACATCCTATTTACTATCTGAAGGAGTACCTCTCCATATCTCAAGCAGCCCGCTTCCCTCGAACATACTTGGAACATACACGAGATGTTGAAGTTGTCAAACGAGGCCTCAGCCGAGTTTGATAAAACATGTAGTAATATGAATTTGCAAAAAGAATATTGTACAACATTTTATCTACTTTCATCTATGAATAAAAATATTTGGAAAAAGGCATTTCTTAAAATAAAAATGCACCTGCTATTAAGTTTACTAATCAAGTTTTTTATGTTATCTTTCGCATGGTTACTGTTTCGCATGGTTACTGTCGAAACTTTGTCCAACAAATCCAAAAATATAAAAAGCGCCTTTCAAAATGAGGGATTCTGATGGAAGTTTATTCTCTGATATAAAAGCAGCGGCAATAATAATTGATAATTCATTTCATAATTGTAAATCATTTTTTTAAAAAGTGTGGTTTTATTTAACAGCAAAATGTTAATAAAACCGTTTTTCTCCGATCTTGGGAAAAGTGACACTATTTTGACCTGTTTTCTATGCGAAAAGCTCAACATTCCAGAATAGTGGTCAGTTGCTAAGCAATTAGAAAATAACAGTGCGGTAATATTCTTAGCGCACTGCTGTAGCGTGCGGTAATGTAACAAATGGATTATTACATTAAAATGAAACAAAGTATGGTTTTAATTTTTATAATTGTTGTTAATATTTACATTTTTTGTATCCTGTAGCTTGACGTTTTAAAACTGCTCTCAGTTTTTGGTACTGGGCAATATTAATATTATTTTTAACAGACAAAGTTGATCGAAGTATGGAATAATGTGCCCACAACGTCGAAGATTTCATTGTTTTAGCCAATTCAGCAACATACGCCATCAGTACATTCTCAGAAAACGATACACTGTTGTTTTTTCTACAAAAATTCATGAAGCGTTGGTACGCAAGTTCATACTTCTCTCTGGATTTCGCCGGAAGTAAATTAAGTGAAGCCATGTTCGCGGCTTCTACTAGTTCAGGAGCCGTGCAAGACAACAAATAATCACTATCAGTGTTCATTTTTACTAATTATTTTTTAATTCCTTATAAAATACAACGAATCAAACAAAACCAGCTTTAAAATTATTTTACTTTTGTCATAACAGAGTAATTTCCATGGTTACTACTTCTATATTTCAATATGAACATAGAGAAACCTATTTAAACTTACTTGATTACATCTTGGATGAAATATTTTTTAATTAATTAATTTCTTAAATGTAAATCAACGATCGGAGAAAAAATAGTATGTATAATTCGTGGGAAAAGCATATTCCCAAACTCCTGTGTTACCAGACTCGTCGCTACGCTCCTCGTCTGGTAATTATCACAGTCGTTTGGGAATATTATGCTTTTCCCACTAATTATACAATATACTATTTTTTTCTTCATTACAGCACTAGTGCTGTAAAGGTATCTATTATAGCACTACTTCTGTAATAGGTGCCCTTACAAAACAAAAATATATTATAGAACTGTAAATTTCATATTACTTAATGAAAGTAGATAAATATATATATATAAATATATATATATATATATATATATATATATATATATATATATATATATATATATATATATATATATATATATATATATATATATATATATATATATATATATATATATATATATATATATATATATATATATATATTCATTTATTGTAAATGAATACCAACTACTACAGTTTAAAAAATGTCAGAACTTGTTCCAAAATCATATTCACGGAGATGTACTTTTACATTTCTAATTTCCAGTGATGCACTCGTAACCGGTCCTATATCGTAAAATAAATTATTATTGATGGAACTTGAATAAATTAAGTTTTATTTCATTTCATTAAGTTGGATGTATTTGCTCAAAATAGAAAACTATTTAACATCAATCATCCTGTTGTAATGAGGAATGGCTACATATTCTTAACAATTCTAGATTCTACCAACTATTTGAATATTTGATATACTGCATATGATTTGTATAAGTTAAGAGCAATCCAGAAATATTTACTAAGTTTGAAAAGGAACATTTTTTAGGTAACCTACTACCTGAAATATCTCTTGAACTATTAAACCATCCCAGCAGTGTAGCAGAATGAAATGTTGGGTCGAAATTATTTAATTATATCATAAACACGAGAAGGTATAGTAATTGATTGATTTGTGCAGACTGTGGTAACGATAGATTATTATCTATAATAATAGATTATAGTTAATAATAAATCCCGACTAGGAAGGGTCCTTTTTGATGAAGAAGGAAAGAAAAGAAAAGGCATTTCATTTCATTTCTCCCTCAAGTATGTGTGAGAGAGGTGGGCTGCTTGAGTTATGGCTATGAACTTCTACAGCCAGAACAGAGAATACATTTATTTGTATGGAAAAGTACAGGGTGGGCAAATTTCGATGATTGTATGGGGTATCTCGGTACCTATAGGAGATACAGAAAAATGGGGGGCGTATTCTCGATCTCTTTTACTGAGACAAATTCACTGGCTAAAACCAAAATTTGCTATCGCCTTTTGTTTTCGAGTTAGAAACAAAAGTTCGATTTTTCGACTTTTAGACAAGTGTGAATATCACGGTTGTTTGTGAAGTTACGGGATAATAACTTTTATATTCTTAAGGCACTTTTTTCTGTATAATCCAGGGACGTCGAGAAAATTTGAAAATAAATTGCAATTTCGAGCTATGCCCTGAAGATGTATTTTTCTAAGTGGGAATCATAGTTGGCTGTGGTTTAGTTGGAACGAATTTTTTCCTCTTTCTTACGACGTACCATATGTCGGGTCGCTTTTGACGTGTAAGTCTTTAATTGCGAAAATAAAATTGCACCTAAGCAAGAACATTTCAGACTTTGTGAATTAGGTCATGGTTTTTTAATAGATTTTTTCAAGAAAATAGTGTAGCTCACAGGCAAGGGGGGTAATAGGGGTAATTAAGCACCCCCCCCCCCCAAGATAGACTTTTGACAAAAAAAAATTTTTTTGCCTACACGAAAATAAACAAAAGTGTATTATCACCAATTTTTCAACTTTAAAACGATTGAAGACTTGGCTTCGGGCTTCTACAGGTCAAGAAAGACTGGTGGGATTGACATTGCTACATGTACATAGGGATGTAGAAATAAATATTGAAAAAGTTTTAGATAACTTTGCAAAAATGAAAAAAAGACATTCTGATTTTATAATTTGATTAGTATTAAGATGTTCGTATGTTATTGTTTGGTTGTGCAACTTATTTATATGAGCCGTTCAGAGGAAAAGTGGTATAACTAGTATTCTAGTATTTTCGTTTCTAGGTGTATGATATATTCACCTCGATATTCACTAAATAAGTGGTGTAAGTTGAATTTCAATAACAATTTTACTTGCTAACAGAATTTGACTTATACAACTTATTTAATGAATAAAATTATACACCTGAAGGAAAATACTGATACAACTCAGTAGCGCAAAATTTATGTGCTATATCACTTTTCCTCATATATAAAAATATACATTTTATCCTCATGTAAAAATATATATTATTTTCTAGTTCAAAGCTTTTTTAAAAAGTTTTCTTTAGGAAGAATACAAGAATTATGTTTATTTTCATTAAATATTACCTGAGTTTTGTTACCTTATAATTATTTTCCTCAATATGCCAAGGGACAAAGGCATACAAACAATGAAAGTGTTTTGAAAATTTATCTTGTTAATTTGTTAACCCCCCCCCCCCAAAAGAAAAAATTATCGACTCCCTTGCTCACGGGAATATTTCATCATTAATTTTATTTCATTTTGATTGACCCATTGAGGGAAACCCATCTGTGATACTTTATCAGTACTGGCAACTCACAACTTTACTAAATACAGTACCTACATGTATTATATTCCAATTTATAAAGATTCATAAATGTCAAAATGAAGCCAAATATTATATGATATGATGTAACCCCCAAATCATTGCCACCAGAAGTACTACGAAGAAGTACTTCCCGTACGAACAATTTCTTCAACTGTGTAAGACATATAGACACATGTTCAGCGGTCGCCAAACTTTTTGACCTCACGGACCAGTTAATTCATAATTTAAATTCCGCGGACCACTAATAGGATTTTTTAAGTGTTAAATATATTTATAAAAAAAAATTGCGATCAAAGAACACATAAAATGTACCTAGTTAGTAAAATGAAACTATTGATAGTAACCAAGTTATGAAAGCTTTATTAATAAACCATAATAAAATAAACAAAAATTGTACAAACAAAACAATTAAAAGATGGTTTAAATATACCAAACTTTTAGCGTTATACATTCCTAGTGTGATGGATGTTCCTGCTTACTTGAAATAAGATTATGGATATTTGGATCCAATGTTGTTACTGCAAGACGGAGAACTGCATTTATTTCAAGCCGAGATCGGTACCGTGTTTTGAAGACTGACAGATGAAAAGGCCTTTTCGCATAAATAAGTTGTGGAGAATTGAATCAGAATTTTCATCGCCTGTTCACTAAGCAAAGGGTATTCACTTTTTATGGAAAGCCAAAACTGAAGTCTTGATAAGGATGAATGAAATTTAAATTTGAGAGTTTCGTCGGACGATAGGTCGATGAGGCTTTCTTTTAGATGCATGCTTAACTTACTATCCTGAATGTTCGCTGCAAACGGATCTATTATCCACTTCATTCTTTGGATAATAACGTGCAAAAGATTCTGTAAGTGATTCAAAGTGCTTTAACCAGGGTTACCACTTGCTGGTTAACATCACTATCCTTCATGTATTCATCAAAATATGAAACATTTGCAGATCGTCTTCAACCAACCGCGTTTGCCACAGTAATATTTTCTTTTGAAACGCATCCATTTTACTTCGTAGTGTGAACACGTCCTTAAGCTGTCCTTGCAAAGATATGTTTAGTTCATTTAACAGGGAAAAAATATCTGCCAGGTATGCAAGCTTTGCTAATCATTCATTGTCAAACAAGCATTTTTGCAATTTCGGATTATTAACCCTCTTTGAGTGACAGTTACAATCCCCAAGTTTTTGGGGAATTGAATCATGGTTTAATGCATCTTAAAACATAACTTAACATGATGAGTAAGTATATTCCACATTTTTCTGCGGGCCAGCGAAATTTTCTCGCGGACCACCACTTTGGCAACCGCTGCACATGTTAAAATAAAAACAAAAATGATGACACATGGGGAGCTTCGAAATTCTTTACTAGGTACAATCCAGAAGAAAACTAGGTTTTATCATCAATTCAGATGATGGGTTAGTAGCCAGAAACATAATTATGTCGAGTAAATTAAACTATGATGAACTAAATTTGAATTTACTACGTTTATTATCACAAAAATACTTTGAAAAATATAACACTGCGATTGCAATTTCGGTCACTAGACCATCATCGGGCAGATTGAGTTAAGAACAGAATACATAATTATAGATTTGCGGTTACGGGTGGGAAAGAATTATTGCAGGTACCTAAATAGACAAGAGGAACATATTTCAAGAAGGGCTAATCGAGTGAATTTCCCAAATTGGTACAATAAAATGTTCTTAGAAAAATCATTATTGTTTGAATAAACTAAATATAGGAGAATATATCAAGTCAATCTGGTCGTTCAGCAAGATATCTTTTGCATTATGATTGAGTTTGAAAATTTCTAATGATTCTAAGTAAGTAAGTTTGGTTCCTTTCGGTAATTTGTTCCCATAAACATTCAGCTTTTAATTCAATGATCCACAGAGCGTTTTCAATTACATTATCCGTAACAAATTGAGCAAAAGAAATTTCGACTATAAAAATAATTGCTTCAAATAATGGTTTTCATACAAGTTTGATAGATATAATGATAAACAAGAAACGTAGTCAACTAGCGTACAACAGCATATATCCACAATCGAAAGTAGAAAAATCGGAAAAATTCACAACTTTAACATATTTTGGTCCTCTAACATAAGAAGTTTCTAATGTCATACCTAAATGTAATATTAAAATTGCTTTCAAACCTAAGACAAAACTCTCAGGATTTTTATTCAATGCCAAAGATATCACTTCCAAATTTGAAAGTTCAGGAGTTTATAGGTTGATTTGTCCTGTATGTAAAGGAGTGTATATAGGTCAGACTGGTCGATCGTTCAAGACAAGATTTAAAGAACACCAAAAATCTTTTTCCAAAAATAAAACGTATTCAACGTTTTCAAATCATTGCTGTGAAAACCACCATCACCCGTTTCCACAAATAGATAACTTTCAAATTATGCACAAATTACCGAAAGGAACCAAACTTACTTACTTAGAATCATTAGAAATTTTTAAACTCGATCATAATGCAAAAGATATCTTGCTGAACGACCAGATTGACTTAATATATTCTCCTATTTTTAGTGTATTCAAACAATAATGATTTTTCTAAGAACATTTGAATGTGTTCCTCTTGTCTATTTAGGTACCTGCAATAATTCTTTCCCACCCGTAAGCGTCAAATCTATAATTACTTATGTATTCAGTTCTCAACTCAATCTGCCCGATGATGGTCTAGTGACCGAAATTGCAATCGCAGTGTTATATTTTTCAAAGTATTTTTGTGATAATAAACCTAGTAAATTCAAATTAAGTTTTTGTTCATCATGCTAAATTATCACGTAGTAACGACGGATTCCATCAACTATTTAAATTATATTAAAACAATGGTTAAAAATAACAATTTACACTTTTATTATAAGAAATAACGCATGACGCACGTTTCGGTGGAACTTCACCTTCTTCAGATGCTAATGGCAAACTGAAGAAGGTGAAGTTCCACCGAAACGTGCGTCATGCATTATTTCTTATAATAAATGTGTAAATTGTTATTTTTAACCATTGTTTTAATATATTTATTAATTTACAACAAGTATCGGCCAAATCAATCCAAAATATTTAAATTAAACTAATTTCAGTGCAAACAAGCCAAGTGTTACTCCATTTGATCAATAATTTTGAAAAATGTTGAACCAAGTGTTTAGCGTACAGTCAATTGATATTTTTAAGAAAACTAGGTATTTATTTTAGTCATAATCGTTAGCACAATGGAAAAAAGTAGACATTTGTTTGTGAGTACCACTTAAATTATACTATGGTTGATATTCTAACAATAGTTTGAAACACAATCTCTCGGACTTTCTCATTCCAAAAATATTTGTTCTGTATGAGATTATAAATATTCAAATAATATAGAATCTATTTGGGGGTCCTCATAGTTTAAAAAAATTGTACATGACATTGAAGAATTTGATATACCGATGTATATATCAATCAGGTATCGAGTGTTATCTTCTACTGATAAATAATATTTGTATATTGATAATTTCGACAAGTTCCTTATGAAATCTGTACTTATATGACCACTTACTATTTTTGAATTGGTATATATTATGTACGCTCGATATTGATTTATTATATCAAGATAATATTCTCCACAAACAGAAAATGGAACTGTTTATTTTAAATTAAAATTTGAACAAATATTACTGCAATATTGTTCGGCGTCAATCGAAATGTTCAGATAAAACACAATTTTTAAATTTATTATGTAACAAGGCCACACGTAGAGAAAATTTTAAAATAGTTCTCATGTAATATCTAAAATCTTCAATGTCTGCTACATTTGCGATAACTTAATTTCAAAGAAAAAAATTCACATTTTCACAAAAAAAAGATTTTTGTGACTAATCGTTTTGGGTAGTTTTTGAAATCGATAGATATTATTTGTTGGCATCAGATATTTAGCCTCAATTCTGCCAAAAAATATTTTCCTTAATTATCATTTATATATAATGACCGCAAAAACTAATTTGAAGAATTATGCCCTTGTACAAGACAACTATAATGCTCTAGATTAGCACTGTCCAACTACTCTTAGCTAGCGGACAATTTTTTCTTCAGCAAATATTTCGTGGGCCGAAAAGGAAAAGTACCGCACGTGGTGCATACAAGATTTTATTTTTCACGAAAAAGTTATTTTGTTATAATGAAAAATCGATTTTAAAATCGGTTCATTGCTCCTATACTTTCCATTTTCCTTCTAATAGTAGGCATGTCATTTGTTCAGGGGCGGCTATTCGAAGGTAGCTATGGAGGCTAAGCCGCCTCCTCAATATTCTGTGTATCACTACTATACTATATTAAATAGTTAGCATTCAGCATATTCATGCTAATCAAAATCATATTATTTTATGCACCTACCTTCCTTTCAATCTACATTATATAATATAATTTATTAATTGCGATAGGAGGTATATACATTTACTGCTTACCGCATTTCATTCATTTCAAAATTTCATATCAACAGTGGCAACGCTGCAGAGGCTTAAAAAGGTATATTTTCAACGTTTATTATGCCAATTATGCCATGCCACAGAAAAGCAAACAACGGTGCGAATACTGCGAATGAATACTTTATTGCAATAGAAAAGGAAAACACATGTAAATGGCAACACCGATTGAACCTAGCTGCTCGGTTCAAAGCATACGATATTCGACCTTATTTATTCTATTGCAGTGCACGTAGCAAGCACGTTAAGACTGAAGCGTGATTACTCGTGGTGATCAGTTAGTTTTGAATTTTACGCCGGTGGGGTGATTTTTAATTTACTTTGCTCCCGTATTGTTTTTAAAATGAGTTCGGTTACTGATGTTAATTTGAAAAATTTCAATGGTGACTTAGTGGAATATTTGTTATCCCATAACTTTCGTGCACTAAGTTATGACGATAAAATTTTAATAAAAACATTGCGACCTACCCCGGAAATAAACAATTTGGTGCAGCGTAACAAATAACAGAATCGCGGTTTTGATATCAGAAATTATGAGAGAAATCCTTATATAACCGGATCGCAGGTAAAACATAAATTATTTTGTTGGCAGTGTTTACTTTTTACTAGGGAAAATGTCTCTGTTTGGAGCCGCTTAGGATTTGACGATTTAAAAAATTTATCACGTCGTCTGGAAAGGCACGAAAAATCCCAGGAACATGTGTCGCGGATCAGATTTAAATTGCTTGGAAAACAAAACATAATTAATGTTATTGATACTTGCTGGGCACCAATTGATTAATTCCTCGAATAGGTAACAAATTCGTTAAGTAGGTAGGTAGGTACCTATTTTGTGAAAGAAAAGAAAATTTTATGAATAGATGAATTGATTAATTGGCTGAGAAGAGTTTTTGTGAATATTGTAAATAGGAGTTGTAGGTCGGTCTCAAGGTAGACACTCGAAAGTGAAAAGAATTTTTTTCCCAAAGAAATTAATATTTTAGGGTGCTTGTTTTACTTTGGTTTTCTTCAAATTATAAGGCGGTTGACCTTGAAATCCTAAAAATTTTCGCCTATGGTGTATTTTTTAACACCTCTTGTAGCCTCCTTAGACAAACAGCTCACGAGCCGCCACTGCATTTGTTGATATTTAGACGTTTGTGAAAATTTTTGTCATCATATTTAGTGAATGTCATTTGCTGCTTTCTTTGTGTAGTCTTATAGAAATGAATTATAGAAATAATGGAAATGAAAATAAATTTACCCAAAAATATCATAGAAAATGTAGCCAAAGCTGCGAATAATTCATTGCCGGAGAAATCCAGAGTCGTATACGACAAGGATTATGAAGTATTTGAACAATGGAAGTTGCTTCAGTTGTCCTCGTACAATGAGCGGGCGTTATGATCCATAATGTCCACTCATTACGCCCTACGGCATAATGAGTGTATTTATAGAAACCGTATTTAAGATAAAATCAACAAATAATATACCTACAAGTGAAAAATAAAGTTATTTTATTTATACGAAAAAAATAAGTCAAAGGTTATAACATATATTGCGTTTATTTATCGTTAAAATAAAATATCATACAGTAACGGAAAAAACAATGTTATTCTTAAAAATAATACATAACAATTTAATGGGAGCGTTGTGGCCGTAGTTGTTGACCAATAATCTCTTTTATGTCCATTTCAATATTTGTTGTGGCAACTCTAATTATAGTTTCAAGAGTGGAGTATTTCAAGCTGTTTCTAAGTTTTGATTTTATATATTTGATGTCAGATAATGCACGCTCACATTTTTAGAATTTCATATTTTAAATTCAGACAGATATTTATTTAAAATTTGATGTAAAGTTTACTATAACTCGCGGGTGGTAAAAAAGCTTCTCGGGCCGGCATTTGGGCAGCACTGCTGTAGATGATGTGAAATATCTTGAGCGACTAATCTTTAGATCTCTCATCCAAATCTAGTTGCCAGTAATATCAGTTGTCTTATGACATACGAATGAAAAATAGACCTAAAATTGTGTCTAATACGCGACTGCGTTGCTAGGCATGCACGTCGACTGTATTAGTATATGTATATTGTTGTCATTTGATCAATAAATAATGAATCGTGAAAATATTCAGTAGAAATTGAGGATAACGATGATGATATCAAGTGAGTGTCATTGTTTGTAAATTTTGGTAATATACTCTATATAAATATAAAGATACGAATGTAATGCGTATTATTATAGATAACTTATGATTTTAAACTGAAGAATTGATTATAAATTTTACATTGAATATACTATATATTTGTATAATTATGATCAGGGGTCAGGATAAATAATTGACGGGAAACAAATTATTCAATATTTCTAATTTTTGTTCGTAAAAAAATAATATATATTTTCATTCAATTGCTCTCAAACGTTTGTTCATTTAATGAAGCTGATACGCTGTTCATTTATTTCATTGTGTTATTAAATACAAAATATATATCGAAAGAAACTTCATTCCAACCTGGTGCCCCAAAATACGTCATTTTCTCTTTATCTGGAGGTATTTCAGACAATTTGTGATATCACAAGGTGAATCTAAAAATACCGAATTATATGTAATAGTGCACGGATGGTTGACTCAAAATTATAACTGAAGATTTCGAATAACTATATAATTGGAGCGCAAAAATCAACTTTCCATCAAATATAAATTTATACAATTATTTTAGCAATGAAGAGAATATTTCAGCTACAATTCAATCAAGCAAATAAGTCAACAAAGCAATTAAAATTTACAATGGAAATATATTCAAACAAGATTTCAAATTATTTTGAAATTATAACAATTGACGACGATTCAAGCTACTCAACAATTTTTAGTATGAAACTGATGACAACTGACAAGCAGTACTTCTCTTGAGACATTTAAATTCTAGAATTCATGGTTGGCTGAACGAGCTTTTTATAAAATTCGACTGATTTTAAAAACCTGTCGAGTAGATGTTACTGTACGTACATAAAAAAATCAATTTGTCAGAAATTATGAAAAACTATTTAGCTATTATCTTCAATTTTAAAATCCAATATTTTATTGTTCTAAACGAAGTAGCAGACTCATCCAGAGTATAATCTAGCTCAACTCTATCTGATTCAGATGTTTTAAATTCTTATGCTAATCAATTTTCTACATCATAACAAATTTAATGAAGTCGTTCACCATTATTGATGTTATGTAAAGAACATAGCGTCTTCAGACTTAGAAATTAAGTTTTATAAGCTTGGTGCTGTTTACCATAGAATCTTTTCCGAACATAAATTTGTGTCTTCTGAGGCTACCTTCATACACAAAAACCTTTTATTTTTCACTTGTAGGTATATTATATGTTTATTTCACCTTGGATGCGGTTGCTATAAACACACTCATTATGCCCTAGGGCGTAATGAGCGGGCGTTATGGATCATAACGTCAGCTAATTGTACGAGGAGAAATGAAGCATTTTTCATTGTTTGAATACTTCATAATCCTTGTCGTATACGACTCTGGATTTCTCCGGCAATGAATTATTCGCAGCTTTGGCTGCATTTTCTATGATATGCTTGGGTAAATTCATTTTCATTTCCATCATTTCTATAAGACTACACAAAGAAAGCAGCAATGACATTCACTAAATATGATGACGAAAATATTCACAAACGTCAAAATATCAACAAATGACATGCCTACTATGAGAAGGAAAATGGAAAGTATAGGAGCAATGAACCGATTTTAAAATCGATTTTTCATTAAAATAAAATAATTTTTTCGTGAAAAATAAAATCTTGTATGCACCACGTGCGTTACTAGATCCTAACGTCCATCGGGCAACATTCATTCCTCGGGCCGAATGTTACCCTCCGGGCGTTAGGATCTATATAACGCACTTGGTACATAAATAACTATTTTTGTGCCTGCATATATACTGTCGACGTCGATTAGATAGTAACCATGGCAGCTCTTTGCCTATATATATATATATATATATATATATATATATATATATATATATATATATATATATATATATATATATATATATATATATATATATATATATATATATATATATATATATATATATATATATATATATATATATAGACAGGACGGCACGAGGTGGCCGAAAAAGATGGAGACCCAGGACAACAAGTCGGAGTGTAGGAAGACCGCAACGGAGGTGGATGGATGACGCTACAACGTGCGTTACTAGATCCTAACGTCAATCGGGCAACATTCATCCCTCGGGCCGAATGTTACCCTCCGGGCGTTAGGATCTATATAACGCACTTGGTACTTAAATAACTATTTTTGTGCCTGCATATATACTATCGACGTCGATTAGATAGTAACCATGGCAGCTCTTTGCCTATATATATATATATATATATATATATATATATATATATATATATAGATATATATATATATATATATATATATATATATATATATATATAGATATATATATTTATATATATATATATATATCAATATATATATCTTTATATATATATATATATATATATATATTATATATATATATATATATAGACAGGACGGCACGAAGGTGGCCGAAAAAGATGGAGACCCAGGACAACAAGTCGGAGTGTACGAAGACCGCAACGGAGGTGGATGGATGACGCTACAAGTAGCGTCAAACAGAGCGACATGGAAAAGATCTGGAAGAGGCCTACATCCAGGAGTGGATGGAGACGGGCTGCGAATGATGAAAATGAATGATATATATATATATATATATATATATATATATATATATATATATATATATATATATATATATATATATATATAAATATATATATATATATATATATATATGTCTATTACGTATTTTCTAGTATATTAAAAAGGTATTATTATTTATGAATCCATGGGAAATGTTATGTTATATTTTTTTAGGATAATGATGTATTTTGTATAGGACCTGTGACCAGTATTTTTGTACTGTTTTGGAGTCAAAAATAAATGAAATTTGTTGTCGTTAATATTAGTTTAGAGTAAGAAGATACTCTATACTAAATACGAAGCCAACTGAACATATATTTTCAATTACCACTTGTAAAAAATAATGAGAATTGATATTACGTCAAGTAGAAAGTAGAAAGAATGATCATCATCACGTATACGATATTACGATGGTGTAAATATGGGCGCGTATTAAGCAGAATTATTCTAAATTGATATAATTGAAGTAACGCAACGAGAATATTGAAGCTAATAGAATAGAGTTCTAAGAGATTCAGACATTCTTCTGGCAGACACACAAATTACATATTTCGTTTTCAGCTGATGGAAGAGTACATAATGTTGACATTTGATACAGTCAAGGTTATTATCTACATACTGAGTATTTACTAAATGATTGATATATTACGCTTGTTTGATAGACAAATGAAACAGTTTTATTTTAAACGATTATTTGAAGTAATCACAGATTGGATGCTTGTGATAAGATTTTTTTCCGTCGACCTCTAAATAAAATCTTACTTTAACGTTCACGAAATTGATCATTAATGACCCATTTTAGGGCGGCCGCACATTTACTACAATCGGATCCGATTGTCTGAAATGATTTCAAATCGGACCACTAGCGCACACTGCCGACAAAATACGTCCGATTTTATTTGAATGTCACAAGTAGGGATATTTTTCGACCGAGGTAATCAAATTTTCAGTATCGCACACATAGATAATTATATACTATCAGATATATATTAAGATTTCTATGATCGCACATGGTTTGACAATTCCTTTTTCTATACTCCCTGTCAAAAACTGACAGAAATAATCGTATGTTTGCGGTAGACTATGCAAAAACAAAGCACGGTTTGCCTTCCGGTAGTCGGATCAGACTTTTTATCGGTTCCGATGGTAGGGACGCACTGCTCGTGCATTCGCGTCGGACGTCCGATCCGATATCGGAACGTAGGTGTGCGATATGATCGTATATAAGTATAGAAATTTGAGCGTCAGATGCCCTGATCCGACAATCGTTTCAGGCAATCGGAACCGATTGTAGGAAATGTGCGGCCGGCCTTAATGTGCAATTTCTCCTATTTTAATGTATGATTGTCATGGGCAACCAAACACAGAAGTATTCAGCACGGAATAGTTGAATTATTCTGTGTCTGTACTGTTATTCCACAGAGAAAAGGAATTCATAATTCAAATCGAAAAATTTAACTCTACACAAAATAAAGTAGATACTGCGGAAAAATTTTTATGCAATAATCGTTCGAAAGTAAATAACACTTCAGCTTCCACCAGTTCCACATATTCCTTATCGGATATTGTAGGTAATGTTAACTATTCAGAATGTCACATGTCTAATATTCCATCTATGAATTTCTCAAATTGTTCCATCGGGAGCATAAATATAAATATATCGAAATGAACATAGAAATTCATATTGTGTCAAGTGTATCTGTCATGCAAAATAAAAATTTATTTCAATCAAGAATTTATACTCAATTCATGATGAGGTCGACGGAAAAATCTTGTAATAAACTCGTTCATTAATGTAGCGATTAATGGTCTCGAACTATTAAAAATATCTCAACCATTAATCGCTGTCATTAATAAACTAGTTTATTGAATAACTATTTCCGTCGACCTCTAAATAAAAGATTACTTTAACGTAGACGAAATTGATCATTAATGACCCATTTTAATGTACAATTTCTCCTATTTTAATAATTAATAATTTGTAACTTAAAACCTCAAGAGAATATATCAATACTCGCATTAAGGCACATCACATTTTTATTGAAAGTCTATATTTAGCTTCAACTTTGGGATCAGCGAGTTCAATGGAATTAAATTTCACTCTTACCCATTGATTTTTCGGACCAGTAGAGGACGATGTATCGTCAGAGTTCACAACATCTTCCCTCACTTCTAGTCCTTTTATGTGCTGCATTTTGGAGAAATAACAAAATAATGACGCATGACATAAAACGATTTATAATACGAAATTGCAACCAAATTAATATCTTATAATATTAAGTACTTATATTACGATATTCTCACCTCCGACTCCATGTTTAGTATCTAGCTGCGTCCGCAAATTTAAAAATACATAATATATTAAAAACAATTATGTTCAGAGAGAAGAATTATGAAAAGTTGAGCACAACGCCAATAACATTTTTAATAGACTCTTTTCAATTATTTCCAAAAATCACAAAAAATGACGTTCTGTGTAGTCCGAAAATTTATATATATATATATATATATATATATATATATATATATATATATATATATATATATATATTTATACCTATATATGTATTATTCATTTGAAATCTATCAAACTACCCGCGATTTTCAGCGTTAGTTACATTCCAAAAATATTCTGTGGACTGCAAAAAAGGTTTTCTCTTTTGTAGATATCATTTGGACAAAGATTGGAGGCAATAATATTTCTTATAACAATATAATAATAATTACCCCTAAACAATTTTCCTCAAATAATTTCAATATTATAACCATGCAGTATTAAATGCTGGTGAAAATCACAATTTTTCAGATAGGCCAAACCAATGTCGACTTGCCAGGAGAGATATTCATCGGACACTCCATGAATATTGCCATTGATTCAGTAAAATAGTAGGTATATACAAAAATGGTACCTCTGAGAGTACAGAGCAAAGAATTACAGACATACCTTCTTTATTTTCTTCAAAATAAGCCAGAGTTTTTGAACGACCGGCTTCTAAATATGCGTTCACCAAAACTACGTGGCGATATGACCTTTTCTGTGACCTTGTCTGAAAAATGACAATCACAAAATATACCAGCTAAAATAGTGTGTTGAATAAAACGGAGTGAAACTTGTTCGCATGGTAAGTTTATTCTAGTGGCAATATTTGGCGGAGCTTTGTAGTGTCTCTGATGGGAGTCAAGGATGAGAATCTATTACAATATGTTACTATTAGGTTAGGTAGGACTATTTATAAATCAATAGGGGCTTGCGTTGACCCGCGAGCTCTCATTGGTTGGAGGAATGGGTGTGACAAATATAAGCAAATATTTGGAGGATATTTTGCGTTCGAAGAATAATACGTCAGCTGCACGCTCATGTGATTATCTGTTTTTAAATATTATGCAAAACTTTCATTCGATTCCAACGGTGTTGGGAATCGAATATTCATAGTAATTCCTGACATAAATTGAATATTGAAAAACACAAACTAAATTCAATATGAAACAAATTATCCAAGAAATAATATTTACCAAATAGGTATGTGACTGCATTTGGAATCTACATTCTGTCTTTGTTAAAATCTACCTTAAAATTTAATATTTTAGATGCCACTGTTTTTGTTGAACCAGATTACCTATGACCATTCCTTTGAGATGTCTTCCTAATCAACCTTTCTATTAAAATTTCAAGAATACAGATGTTGAACAATAGTAAAAATATGAATGCAATTTCGAAAATGCAGTCACTAATTCTAAAATACTTTTTTTCGTTATTTTGTCATATTGAAAGTATACTAATTATTTTATGACTATGTGCGATTAATGGTAGTAATCTGTACAATGTGACTTAGTTGATAAATACAATTTTTCACAAATAAAATTTTTTACTGCAACATGTTTATATTTCGTAGAAAGTTTGATAGCACATGAATAAAGAAATACAAAGGAAAAGTGGTTGTCAGTTATAAACACTGATTTCTTCACAAGTAATCCAAAGTAAATTAATTTCAATAAGGAATAATAAAAAACACTTATTTGAAATATACGAAAATTAAATATCATGATAAATAAGTGTTGTCTCTGTTATTTCTTTATGTTATAATTTCAAAAACAATCTTTAATATATATATATATATATATATATATATATATATATATATATATATATATATATATATATATGTATATTTGTGTGTAGGTATGCAATATATATTGTTGTAGCTGTTTTCCTTTCAATTTTCATAATTTCATACAAACTGAAACTTTTTTAGATACCTACTTCAGTAGGTGATTTTAGGACCTAGCATGAAATAAATATTGAAATCGATATTATCATGAAAAATCACAGTTTCTGTTATCAAAACAAACACAGCAAATACATTAAACCCTTTTATAACAGAAATGATACCCTTCATCTAACGTTCTAAATTCATATATTGATAAGATAGATAATAATAAATCGATCTCAAAACAAATATTTGATTAGTATTCCCTATCATCATTGCATGAAATAAAAACAAGCTACTAGAACTTAAGAACCAATAAATAACTGGAATTTTAAAATATTATATATATATATATATATATATATATATATATATATATATATATATATAAGTATATATAAAAAAATATTATATGAAAAACAATAAGATATCAAAATTAATAACAGATATAATTTTTTCTAATTCATAGTCTATATCTAAAAATTTTTTAATTAGTGGGTATTATCAATCCTTATGAAGACTTAAAGGGTTAATATTATTTTTTATATATTGAATGTACAGAATCAGGTTTAAAATATACATGTTCGCCAATTTTATTCTTCAACTATGAAACAACCAAGCCAACGATTTTGGACAAAAATCAAAAGTTCAAATTATGGTAGTAATATGTGATGACTTTAATGAGAATATATTTTTTATTGATCATTTTCTAAAATGCGCTCTAACTTAGATAAAATGATTCCTAATATAAGTACCTTCTTTATAAACAATAATTTTCTTCTGTTTTACCTCATCAATGTCATAGCTCAGCAAGAATATTTTATACTCAAGTACAATAATTGAAATAAACAAATTGACTAATATAAATTTAGTGTTCATTGTTTCACTATAAAGTTCTGTTAACTACTCTATATAATTATGTTATACATAAAGACTAGTTCTCTATTTTTATAAGTATTTTGTGTTGTTTTGAAATTTATTCTTATAAGCAACTTCTTGGAAAAGCGAAAGCTTATAATGCGTCTCGAACACCCCGAGATGATTTCAACATATGTTACAATTAAACAAATCAAAATCGCTTGTCAGTTTGAAATTTATATATATATATATATATATATATACATATATATATATATAATATATATATATACTATATATATATTATATATATATATAATATATATATATATATAGGTATATATATATATATATATATATATGTATATATATTATATATATATATATATATATATATTATATATTATATATATATTATATATATAACATATATTATGTATTATATATATTATATATATATATACTATTATATATGGAAAACAGAATTCTTCGTGTTAACGACACACGTTCGTGGCAATAAAATGAAGTGAACTAGGACATTTATTTGAAACTAATCAAACAAACTCCTAGCGGAGCTTGGCATAAAATATAGTGAAACAAGAACACTAAATTGAGTTATAGTATTAGTGCAAAGTCATCGAAATATCAACAATCTACCCCAGACGGTAATTGTTCGAAATGTTAATTTTGTTTATCACACAATCGATGGAAATTGATAGACAGACTGTTTTCGCCCTTATCGGGGCCTCATCAGTATTCATCCAATCCACGGGAGTGATAAACCAAATCAAATGTTGAATTACATCAAAATGGATGTATCAACTTTACTCTTGCTTAGCGATTATAGTGAACCACCTTCGGGTGTCAGGACGTAAGATTTCGTTTGCCGAAATGTTTTCTTCTATTCTGAAAGATGTGGTTCAATTGTTTCCGACTGGTGTGCGCTGTGTCATTATTTATATATGTCATGGAGTTACTAGAAGAAATATGTATGACCGTTTGAAATGTTGGTTTGGTTATCATCCCGAGTGGAGTGGATATGATACTGATGAGCCCGATAAGGGCGAAACAGTCTGTCTATCAATTTCCATCGATTGTGATAACAAATTAAACATTTGAGAACAATATACCTGTCTGGGGTAGATGTTGATATTTCGATGCTTTCGTGAACTCTTATAGCCCAGCTCCGCTAGGAGGTTGTTTTTTGATTAGTTTCAACATAAATGTCCTAGTTCACTTCATTTTATATATATATATATATACATATATAATATATATATATTATATATATATTATATATATATATTATATTATATATATATATATATACTATATATAAGTATATATATATATATATATAATATTATATTTAAATATATATATATATATTTATATATATATATATATATATATATATATATATATATATATATATATATATATATATATATATATATATATATATATATATATATATATATATATATATATATATATATATATATACCTACCACTGAATCAAAATATCATTGTATATAACTTATTTTTGACAGTGGCCAAAATCACTTATGTAACCAAAAAACTTCGCCGATAGAAATAAGTCTATTATTATATAACATAAAATACCTAATTTTTCAAATTAGTTGTTCCATTTTTAAGAACATTAGGTACACTACAATAGAATAGAAATACTATTACAAACTGGTTATTGAGTGCAATATTCACAGTATAAAAAATAAATAAGGCTCCGATAACGCAAATATATAAAAAATTTAAGTTCTATCACGAAAAGTACCTACCCCACTAAGATTCCCCGCTGGAACTCTTGTTGTTAAGTTATCCGAAGAATATATAGGAATATCTAAATCACTAACATTGGAAGAAACACTTGAGGCTCTGTCTTCTCTCCTAGGCACCTGAAGAAGTGCCATAGCCTGTTGCTGGACAATAGAAGGACTCTTAAGGTAATGACTTTCAGCCACAAATCCAACTCCATCATCATCATCGTCTCTATTCATTTGAAAGATACAAACTATTTCCCGTTAGACAAAATAAAAAACAATAACCGAAGAAAAAAAAACGAACACTATCACGACAGAATAAGGTGGATATTCCTGGATATGATTTATTGCAGTTTTTTATTTTTCTAATTTTTTTTGATAAAATAGAAGCCGGAGACGGACAGAGAATAACTGAATAACATTTCAAAGACGACGCTATGCGTCTTGTCGGATGGCGTAGCAAATATAGTGTATTTTTACACTCGTGACGTCTGCGAAGCATTTCATTAGTGGTTGTTCATCAATAGAAAACATAAAAAATACTCCGATGCCAAGTTTCTGTAACCGGCAAAAAAAACAAGTGGTTATGTAAGATTTATTAACGTTCCCAGTTTTAGCGCCCATGGGACGATTTCAAGCATTAAGATTCATTACCATATCGAAATAATTTACATTAGAATGTTTTGATCCGAAACATCTTTAAATGTTGGGATTCTTAGTGTACGAGCGATATAGTGCGATGTCTTCGGTACGGATTTGGTGGGTTCGATTCCCACCGTATTCCTTCTTACATGCTGTATACGGTATACGTCTATGAGATTTAGTGGTTACAAAATATTCATATAATGGATACTAGTTTACAAGTCCATTCGGAACCATCTTTAAACTGTAAACCGTGTAAAAAATAGTATATTGTTGTATTAGGAGTAAAAGTGTTACTTTTTTGTGGCGAGTCTAAATGTTTGTCTAAATTTTGACAATTCCAGACGAGCCAGAAAAAGTGCTTTTCTCCGAATAAAACATGCGATTTTTTTCCGCTAAAGGTGTTCAAACGATAGAATTAAGATAATATTTTTAAAAAGGATTAGATGTAAAAAACCGAGAAACTATATTACTTTGCTTACTGGTTTTGTAGATGTCAAGGCAACACAAATTTGTCGATTCAACAAAATAATTGTCAGAAACATTTTAAGTCACTTATCTACGCATTATAGGACTGTGCGTTTTTGGTAAGTACCCGAGTATTAAGAAATAAGATGTTGTAGTAAAATATATACAATTTTTCTTATAGATTACATTATGTCGGATTTGAAACCCAATTGTACGCCGCCCGACGTTCTTGAAATTGTCGTGAGCGTACAAAAAAGTGTACTTTTTTGTACACTCACGACAAACATTTTTTGTACGCTCACGGCCGCACAAAAATTTTTTGTACGCTCACGGCCGGACAAAAATTTTTTGTACGCTCACGGCCGGACAAAAATTTTTTGTACGCTCACGGCCGACCAAAAAAGTAAAAACAAAAGGACGTCTGTGAAATCAAACTTCAACATTGAGAACTGAGGTTAAAAAAGTCGTCATTTTTTGACGTTTGCGGAAAAAACGAGTTTATTAGAAATTTCCTTATCCTTTGTTGAATATAATTATATTATAGATCATAACTAAATATACAAGATATATCCTCAATGCATTTAAAACAGAGTAGAACTTAGTAATCAATCAATACGGGGTTTGTTGTTTTGAATTTCAGTGTTCCTTTGGAACTAAGCCAGTAGATACTAAATGCAGTTACTTAGTAATACTATAATTAGGTATTCGATATATAACCAGCGATATAGTTTGTTTCACTAAGACCTCTGGAAACGAAGGCCTACCTGTACATGAATTGATCTTAGCTTGCCCATTGTTTTTTCCCTGAAGAGGGCAATTTTAATTTAAAAATGTAAACCTATAAATAGTAGAATTTCTTTTCATGGTGCTTTCTAGCTACTTTCAGTTTCATTTTACGGTAATTTATAAGAAGATAATGCGCAATGAAGACATTATTGATTGGTCGATTCTCGTAGTTATTCTAAATTCATGTGAAATTATTGCTTAAATTAGTGAAATTGTTTGAAATATGAAGGATAACAACTACCTCTAATATATTTGAAGCAGAAATAACTTTATACCACAAGTATAAGAAGCAATATATGCGTTAATTCTATAATAATTAAGTTGATCCCAACATAATAAGGTACAGTCCAATTTACTTAATTTTATGGATCGTCTCAAACTTGGTATTCACTTTGGAGTCTTTTCCTTAAAATCTTACTGGAGTCCATAATTTTTTATTTCAAAATTAAAAGTTGATTCCAACATAATAATGTAGTCTTCTTCGCATAATTATATTAAATTTATGGATCTCTCAAACTTGGTATTCACTTTTAAGTCTTTTCCTTAAAATCTTACTGGAGTCCATACTTTTTTATTTCAAAATTAAAAGTTGATTCCAACATAATAATGTAGTCTTCTTCGCATAATTATATTAAATTTATGGATCTCTCAAACTTGGTATTCACTTTTAAGTCTTTTCCTTAAAATCTTACTAGAGTCCATAATTTTTTATTTCAAAATTAAAAGTTGATTCCAACATAATAATGTAGTCTTCTTCGCATAATTATATTAAATTTATGGATCTCTCAAACTTGGTATTCACTTTTAAGTCTTTTCCTTAAAATCTTACTGGAGTCCATACTTTTTTATTTCAAAATTAAAAGTTGATTCCAACATAATAATGTGGTCTTCTTCGCATAATTATATTAAATTTATGGATCTCTTAAACTTCGTATTCACTTTTAAGTTTTTTCCTTAAAATCTTACTGGAGTCCATAATTTTTTATTTCAAAATTAAAAGTTGATTCCAACATAATAATGTAGTCTTCTTCGCATAATTATATTAAATTTATGGATCTCTCAAACTTGGTATTCACTTTCAAGTCTTTTCCTTAAAATCTTACTGTAGTCCATACTTTTTTATTTCAAAATTAAAAGTTGATTCCAACATAATAATGTGGTCTTCTTCGCATAATTATATTAAATTTATGGATCTCTCAAACTTGGTATTCACTTTCAAGTCTTTTCCTTAAAATCTTACTGTAGTCCATACTTTTTTATTTCAAAATTAAAAGTTGATTCCAACATAATAATGTGGTCTTCTTCGCATAATTATATTAAATTTATGGATCTCTTAAACTTCGTATTCACTTTTAAGTTTTTTCCTTAAAATCTTACTGGAGTCCATAATTTTTTATTTCAAAATTAAAAGTTGATTCCAACATAATAATGTAGTCTTCTTCGCATAATTATATTAAATTTATGGATCTCTCAAACTTGGTATTCACTTTTAAGTCTTTTCCTTAAAATCTTACTGGAGTCCATAATTTTTTATTTCAAAATTAAAAGTTGATTCCAACATAATAATGTAGTCTTCTTCGCATAATTATATTAAATTTATGGATCTCTCAAACTTGGTATTCACTTTTAAGTCTTTTCCTTAAAATCTTACTGGAGTCCATACTTTTTTATTTCAAAATTAAAAGTTGATTCCAACATAATAATGTAGTCTTCTTCGCATAATTATATTAAATTTATGGATCTCTCAAACTTGGTATTCACTTTTAAGTCTTTTCCTTAAAATCTTACTGGAGTGTCTGGAGTCCATACTTTTTTATTTCAAAATTAAAAGTTGATTCCAACATAATAATGTAGTCTTCTTCGTATAATTAGGTATATTAAATTTATGGATCTCTCAAACTTGGTATTCACTTTTAAGTCTTTTCCTTAAAATCTTACTGGAGTTCATACTTTTTTATTTCAAAATTAAAAGTTGATTCCAACATAATAATGTGGTCTTCTTCGCATAATTATATTAAATTTATGGATCTCTCAAACTTGGTATTCACTTTTAAGTCTTTTCCTTAAATGTTACTGGAGTCCATACTTTTTTATTTCAAAATTAAAAGTTGATTCCAACATAATAATGTAGTCTTCTTTTAACACTTAATAATGTAGTCTTCTTTTAACACTTTTAAGTCTTTTCCTTAAAATCTTACTGGAGTGTCTAGAGTCCATACTTTTTTATTTCAAAATTAAAAGTTGATTCCAACATAATAATGTACAGTCCTCTTCACTTAATTATAGTGAATTTATGGATCATACAAAACTTTCACTTTGAAGGATTTTCCTTAAAATCTCACTAGAGCGCATCATTTTTGTTTATTCATTATAAATTAATAAATCATCACTTACGTAAAGGACTGTGCTGCGTGAATTATCCAGTAGCTTTTAAAATAGTCAATGCATTACGTCCTGAGTAAGGTGTTCAGGTGTATACATAAGCAATGAATCTATAAATACGCACAATGAAATATGAGTTGAACTTCGACAGAATCTATAGAAACGAATTTTCAATGGGATATATTGAATGTGTGTATGGCGTTTTTATATTTTTTTTTAGAAATAATAGGCGATTGACTTTTCAAAAATCTTGTGATGAAAAGTAAACACTTTGTTTATGAAATTATCATTATATAAGAATGTATTAATATATAAGAATTTCATATACAGGGTGGGTAAATTTCGTTTGTATGGAGGTATCTCGGTAACTATAGGAGATACAAAAAAAAATGGTGGACGCATCTCGATCTCTTTTTTCGAGACACATTCACTGGCGAATATGTAATATTTTTCGTAATTTTCGTACGAAATCCTGACTTTTACGATTAAATCAATTAATTTATATCAGGGTGGAAAGAAATGGATACGCTGTGTCATAGATGACACCCGTTTACTTGGAATACGTATAAAAAACGCAAAAAGTAATGTAGTATAATATTATTTTCGCTATTAAAGACTTACACATCAAAAGCAACCCGATATGTGATACATGGTTAGAAAGGGGAAGAAATCCTTCCAACCAAACCATAGCCAACTATGATGTCCATTCAAAAAAAAATACATCTTTAGGCCATAACTCGAAATTGCACTTTATTTTCAAATTTTCTCGACGTCCCTGGATTATACAGAAAAAAGTGCCTTAAGAATGTGAAAGTTATTATCTCGTAACTTCACAAATAACCGTGATATTCACACTTCTCTAAAATTCGAAAAATCGAACTTTTGTCGACAGTGAATTTGCCTCGAAAACAAAAATCGAAAATTTGCCCATCCTGTACAGGAGAGGAGTAATTTTTTGGTTTATTTCATGAGTAAAAATTCATACAAACATATGACCACCAACGCTTCATTACTGATCTAGAGGGTGTTGAAATTTCTAGACTTTTTGTTTAGGTTTTTTATAGGTCCTTCAATTTTTGAGATATTAAGCTCAAATTTGGAATAGAAGTCACGCTGTAAGACCAACATCATTAAGCATGCCAAATAATTTGTTCAGTCATGAAGAATGATCTCTATGCAATTTTATTTTTGTAAAAATCAATGTCAACTTTTTGTACTATATATATTTATACATGAACAAATATTATTATTGATGTCATTTAATATGTTCCATTTCACTCATTTGTTCAGAGATGTTTTGAAAATTTTTCTCTCTTTCATAGGAACAACCAATGATGAAATTGAAATAACTAATTCCCAAGCTCTAACACAGATCGAGATGTAAACGAAATCAACAAATGTTCAACTTAAAATATTTTTCTTTATCGGTTTAGGTGCAACACTAATTTTTACAGGTTTACAAAGATCCAAAAGAGTTTGATTAACATCCATAACTTTTCTCCTTCCAATATCAGCTTCTGGAATTGCCAGTGCAATATTTATGTCCACATTACAAGCTTCCGACCAAACCTGATGAGAAATGAGAATCTCAGTTAGAAGCCTGATATTATGACCAGCATCGCCCCCTGAAAATAAATTTTTTTACAGAAATAATGAAATGCAATTAGCATCGGATAACTAGAACAGTATTATTATTGGTAGATCAATAATAAACTATGGGATAGTAGTGTGGGGTAGTGCAGGATCAACTATTTAAAAAAAACTAGAGGTTGCACAAAAATGGATTATAAAAATAATATTACTTAAAAACAAAAGATATCCATCTGAATTTGTATTTAAAGATAGCGACTTACATTAAATCAACTATACATGAAAGCAGTCATTAGATTTATGTTAACAACAAATTATTATAAAGTAAATATTGACCTTCTTGCTGGAATAAACCAATGTATTAAAAGTGGAAAATTCCCAGAGAAATTGAAAATATCAAAAATAGTCCCAATATTTAAAAAAAGGTAGAAGATGTGACCCAGCGAGTTATCGTCCAATAGCAATTACATAAATATTCTCTAAATTGGTCAAAAAGGTACTAAAACAAAGATTAACCCTTAGCATTAAGATGTCCAAAGAACAATACGGCTTTCAGCAAAAAAGCTCAACCCAAAGTGCTGCAATTGATTTTATAGAGAGTGTAATAACAAATAAACAAATTGTAATAGTAATATTTATCGACCTACAAAAAGCATTTGACACTATCAAACATGGGATACTACTGAACAAAATCCATAACTCTGGTGTTCGTGGAACAGCTTACAAACTAATAAAATCATTTATTAAACAGAGATCACAATAAACCAAAATAAACCAAACAAAAAGTGACCACTTAAAAACAAACACTGGGGTCCCACAGGGAACAGTCTTGGGCCCATTGCTGTACTTATACTATGTGGAAAGCCTGACGAAATCGGGAATAATAGGTGAGCACTATATGTTCGCTGATGACACTGCGCTAGTGTATGGTGGGGCAGACATTGATGAACTTGAGAGGGAAATTAATAAAGATCTAAACATGTTTTACGAATGGTTGTGCCACAATGGACTTGCCATAAACACACAGTAAACAGTATTCATGAAAATAACACAAAAAACAAAAAGACCAAACCCATAAAAATAAAAATTAATAAGCAATATATAAAAGAAGTAAACACATATAAATACCTGGGACTTAAAATAGACAATAAATTGAACTGGAATGAACATATAGATGAAATACTAAGTAGCAAGTTAACGGGTCTTATTGGGGCAATAAGACGAATAAATGCAGAACTTACAGATGACTGTAGAGCACTTCTATATAATGCCTATATACGATCTGCATTAACGTATTTAATTGTTGTCTGGAGTAACACATCTAAATTTAATTTAAATAGAATACAAAGGTTCCAAAATAAATCCATTACAGCAATTTACAATATCCCATACAATACAAGCAGTACAGACCTTTACAAGAAATTGACACTGCTTAATTTCGACAAACTGAAAAAACTTGAATATTGCAAACTTCTACATAAAATTAAATCTAAAAATGTAAAAACACAGATCAATCCAGATCTATACAGACATGAGAAGATACATTACACCAGAGGGACAAATGAACTACAAGCATCAAGACTGCGAACAAATATGGGAACAAAATCAGTAATTCATCAATCAATAAAATATTTCAATGAACTGCCAGACAAAATAAGAAACATAGAGAACTATGGGAGCTTTGTAAGGCAACTTACTCTACACTTGAATGAACTTACCTAAACCAATTTTATGTGATAAAATGTAAAATAATACACTGTATTACCTGCGATATCAGCTATAGCTGTTTTGTAGAGTTATGTTTAATAAATGAATAAATAAATATTAGTCATGGATTAAATACAAGAAATGCGGCTCAAAATAATGTGATCCTGCAGAACCCAAAGCATTCTATTTGTCAAAACAGTATTTATGTTGTGGGACCAAAAATCTATAATAGTTTGCCAATTGAAATTAGATCAAAGCCTTATTTCAAATGCAAGAATGAAATTAAAAAATGGTTGCAAACAAGTAATTTTAGAGTAAACTTTGTTGGGGGTAATACTTAATACCTATTATGCTTAAGATATTAAAAAGTGCCATAATAAGCAATGATATTGTATAAAAAGTAAATTATTGAGTAGTTAAGTTCTGGGAAGTTCAGTCTGAATGATAATTTTTAGTTATTTATTATTAACCTAAAACCCTAAATGCTATCTTAAATAGATAAACGGTGCACGCACAGCATCCTAGATGCAATTGTGCACACATAGGCAGTAATAAGAAGCGATATTGTTAGTATTTACTTTATTATATTGTTGTAATTCCACTGCTACATTAAATAAATAAATGAATAAATAAATAAATTATTGAACCCAAACTTGGTAAAACGTGTACTTTCCAAGATTTTTTGGATTTTACTCAACAAAAGACATGGATTATTTAAAGAAAAGGTATTTTCAAATTGAACACTTTCAAAATTTTAAGATGAAATAACTAATTTACAATCATTTCTGGTTGCTAGTCGATTTTAAAGAGTTTTAAGATAAAATAGCTAATTTATAATTGTTTCGGTTTTTTTCAAGACTTAAGTAGTTTCTCAAGGATGGTGTTAATATATTATCTTAGCATCCCAAGAATTCGTAAACAAATTTTGTGGAATCGTGAAATGGTCGTCTAAAAGCTGTGATTATTTGTTACATACAACAATTTGTATTGAATTAAAAGACTCTAGTATATCTTATATATAAAATTCTCGTGTCACAATGTTCGTTCCCATACTCCTCCGAAACGGCTTGACCGATTCTCATGAAATTTTGTGAGCATATTGAGTAGGTCTGCGAATCGGCCAACATCTATTTTTCATCCCCCTAAATGTTAAGGGTAGTCCACTCCTAAATTTTTTATTTTATTTTTTAGACAAAATTTTTTGTTTTTATTTTTTTATGATACAGCATACAAAAATACATACAATCCTAAATTTTCACCCTTCTACGATCAACCCTTATTTTTTATTTGTTAAACTCCTTCGAAATGACTCGACCGATGCTCATGAAATTTTGTGTGCATATCGGTTAGGTCTGAGAATCCGACAAAATCTATTTTTCATCCCCCTAAATGTTAAGGGTAGTCCACCCATTAATTTTTTTCTTTATTTTTCTGACAACATTTTCTGTTCTATTTTTTTATGATACAGCATTCAAAAATATATACAACCCTAAATTTTCATCCCTCTACGATCAACCCCTATTTAGATAGATAAAAATAATTTATATGGCAGAACAACGTTTGCCGGGTCAGATAGATAGATAGATGGATATGTAGATAGATAGATAGATAGATATATAGATAGATAGGTAGATAGATAACTATCTAGATAGATAGATAGAGATACATTAGCAGATAGATGAATATATAGAAAGACAGATAGATAAAAATAATTTTTATGGCAGAACAACGTTTTCCGGGTTAGATAGATATGTAGATAGATAGATAGATAGAAAGACAGATAACTATCTAGATAGATAGATAGATAGTTAGATAGGTAGATATACATCGGCAGATAGATGAATAGATAGAAAGATAGATAGATAAAAATAATTTATATGGCAGAACAACGTTTGCCGGGTCAGCTAGTCTATTCATAAATTTTTCAAAAGTTTTGTAAGAACCCGTTTGCTTGGATCCAAGCAAATTCTCATCAGCAGAGAAACGATTTATGAGCTCCACAAACCAAATTTTGGAAAAAATAAAAGCGGAATATAACTTGAAATTTGAATTCTAGTAAAAAGTATATCTCACCTTGTCCACTGATATCTAAATCGAGAGGTTTCATGTGAGCTGGTCTTGGCAAAATAACTTGAGTCCTTTGATCCGGATATTTTATCTTGATTCTCACTCTAGAAGGATCTAACAGGTAATTCAGCTCCGCCTCAAACGGAACTGCCATTATAAGACCCGCTGTGAATTTCAGCGAAGTATCAGTCTGCCCCGTTGGCTCCAATATATCTGCAGCGCTCATCCTTATCTGCAAAAATAAAATTTCAATACAGGTTTCCATATTTTAAATAGAAAGAATAGAGAATTAAAATTGAACCTTTGGGATAGCCTAGAAATTAACAGGTTTAAGAATTCCAATAACTGATATGAAGATCAATGAACTGTAAATGCATTAAAAGTCTGAGATTTTCCAAACTGATGTTCCTACCTGAACGTTTGGTTTGGGTATTTTCCCTATCTTAGCTTCTGATATGATCGGTATCAATATTCTGGAAACCGTTCCTGGCTTAGGTTCTTCAATTACCGACAGTTCCCTGAATATGGCCATCGTGAAATCGTCCGGTTCCAATCCAAAACTGTTAAGTTCACTCTGCATATTTTCAACCATGGTTAAGAAATGGTGGCAAGGAGCTAACGCCGAAGAATTACTTCCTGAAACCAGAAATTACCAAACAACTACACACACTTCGTTGTTCCAACTTACCCTTCACTATGTACACTAAATTAAGCGCCAAAGCTCTCAGATGAAATTGTTTTACCGCGCACTTATCTTGTGGATTCAAACCAACAAAGAAGAACTGTAGCTTGAGACAATGTTCGAGTAGATTCTGAATATTTGTTTTCAGATTATGTACTTGCTGAGTGGCAGAAGTCCTCGGATTGGCCCAGAAACCTTTCTCCATTATTTGGGAATAGATTAGCTGTGCTCCGATATACAAGGCGGTAAATTGAGCGGTTCCAGCGACTGCTTGATCTATTTTACTAAGTCTATTTAAATGTTCCTTCGCAGTTTGCAGCAAGCTGGTGTGAACTCTGGAATATATTTCAAATATTGAAATTAAAAACTATATTTACAAATATACTATCAATCAATCAATTTATTAATGTTATAATCATATACATGATTTACACAGGTCAAAATATGAGCAGTAAACTGCATTAGAGAATAGTAGGTTCATCAAAAATAAAAAAATTAAAATTTACCTAAAATATAGTTAAAATGAAGTGGTAACAATTAAAATTCACTTAGTACAGTCAACACACTAAAAGTTATTAAAATACAATTTATCAGACGTTATACAACATAGAATACATGAAAGATTCAAGATTCAGATTTAAAAAGTGCATTCAAAAAATTCGTCGAAGCTGTACAATACTTTTTCTAGGAGCATCGTTTTTATTTTATTTTTAAAAATATTAAATGGCAGCTCCTTAATGCCTATTGGTAAAACATTAAAAAATTTTATTCCCCAATAACCTGGACCACTCTGACATCTTTTCAAACGCCAGTAGGCTGGAACGAGATTATTATTATTTCTTGTATTGTGTTGGTGAATATCATTGTGGGCATCAAAGTTGCCCAGATTTCTCTTAATAAATAGGAGGCATTCCAGTACAAACAAGGATGGCAGTGAGAGCAACTTTAACTCCCTGAACGCACCCCTACAGTCCTCCCTAAAACGCAGACCAGCCAGCACACGAACAGCCTTCCTCTGAATCCCAAACACTCGTTGAGCACCAGGGCCATGACCCCAGATGGGGATGCCATAAGACAAATGAGAATGGAAATTGGCAAAGTATGCCACTCTTAAAGCTTGCTTCGAGACACAGTTGTCTAAATTGCGTATGAGGTACAGCGCACTGCAGAGCCTTCATGCCAGGGAATCTATGTGGCCATCCCACCGTAGTTCCCGATCAAGATGAACTCCGAGGAATTTCAGCGAAGATCCGCATGCATCCTCATCATCAAGTTCTCCAAGATCTCTTAGAGTGAAGACAGTTCTGTTAGTTTTATCCTTATTGAGGAGTAGTCGATTACTATTAAACCATCCCTCAACCTCCGACCGCGTGGCCGTGGAGCCCTCCTGAGAAAGCGCCAGGGAGTCCGCAGAAAAGGCAAACGATGTGTCATCGGCAAAGAGCACAAATTTAGAGTTGGCTTCAATAGATGGTAAATCATTTATATAGATTAGAAACAATATAGGCCCCAGAATAGAGCCTTGGGGCACTCCGATAGTTAATGTACCCTCTGACGACTCCACACCTCCGACCCTACCAGTCTGCAGTCTGCCATCGAGATATGATTTTATTAATTTAATACTCTCTTGAGAAAAATAATATTAGGAGAGATTTTTAAGGAGGACACCATGGCCAACACAATCGAAAGCTTTACTAAGGTCGCATGACACTACCGTATTATACTCCCGAGAATGAAAGCTATTCAGTATATCAGCAACCAACGTCTCGATGGCCTGGACAGTACTCTTCCCCCTTCTGAAGCCAAACTGAGAGGGGCTAAAATAGTTATTAAGCTCAAAGTGGGACACAAGTTGCTTGGCGATACACTTCTCCAGGATCTTCGAGACAATCGAAAGCAGTGAAATTGGGCGGTAGTTTTCAGGCGCTCCAGGATCCCCTTTCTTAAAAATTGGGAAAACAACAGCCTAGTACATTTACAATACTAGTTATTTTCATTAGTTTGAGATTGTCTAGCAAATATCCATATTACCATATTACTTCATAAGTTGGAAAGATATGGTATTCGAGATAATCAATTGAAATTAATAGATAGTTACTTGATGACTAACAGGAAACAAAATGTTGAAATAAAAATCAATGAAAACACTTATGTATCATTAGTTAAAATCACCAATGGTGGGATCCCCCAGGGTAGCATACTTGGGCCTGTCCATTTCATTTTGTATGTCAATGACCTGCCCTCCTTAATTTCCGGTAAGTCAGTTAGTGAGGGAATGGTCAATTTGGCCACTTATGCGGATGATATTAATGTGTTATTATCATCACCTAGTCTTATAAAAACTACCCATATGACTGACTCTGTCTTACTTCACATATAAGATAATGTTAATTTCCTTAAGTAGATACAGGCCACATATTGATAAGTGATCTTGAATCATAATTGGTTGACTAACACAATTCTTTTCTTACCTGAAAGTATTTTCAGCTATATCCAAGTTACTTATAACATTATTCAAAAACTCCAAGCTTGCTTCTACTGACACTGATTCTGCAACTGTGCTTATAACAGTATCTGATAAACACAAAACGGGAACGAAAGAAGACATTGTATCCCTCAAATACTGATAATGTCGAACAGTGTGTGGTTCCAGCAAGGGAGTAATGGTGGGTAGATTTTTTGCAGCATTCAAAATAAGAATTAATATGCAAATATCTTTAAAATTGTTAAGAAAAAACCTGTTCTAGATCCTTTATATCCTTAAAAAGTTATGTGTCATATTTAAAAGGATACATTGAGGATTTTCCACATCTGGCTCAGGTATGTCGAAGAAAGGATGAATGTTCAACAACTGTGGCACAAGTGGTAAAACTAATTCCGGGTGTTGCGCCCCAATCCTCTGCAGGCATCTATAGGTAGATCTTTTATCACTAGGATATTTTTTAAGATTGTCTAGTAGCTTCTCCACACACATCTTCAAGCCGCATGTCGTTGACATTGTGCAAGATGCCAACATTCTGTGCAGTCCTTCCCGAACGTCCTGCGAAAAGTCTTCTAATGCTCCCAGAATAGTTTCTAACTGATCATCCCTCAGGACAATGTGCTCTGATATCATTCTTAAGCTATCAATTGCTTTCAATCGCACATCTTCTATTTCATCATTAAACATGTCTACCAAGAAATCGAGTGAAAGATTTGCAAAATGCGGATTATTGAGAGAAAGTTGGCATAAGGATTCAACAGCAGCCGATCTCACTTCTGAAATGATTAAAATAAAAAAATTATTTTGATTGAATAAAATGCAATTATCAGAAAAGACCTTTGAATAAGTTAAAGAAATTGGAAGAAATATTTTACTATTGTGTAAAATGATAACGTTTTTTACCAAGATATTCATCTTCCAATCCATGAACGAAGGCACCACATGCTCCACTATTCATTAGATTTATGCTTTCAGCATCTAATTTTTCTCTAGGTGCATCATCTGCCCATTTTTTCCCACTGGCCCATTCACCACTAGTTACATTTTCCCAAGCTAATTCATGAGCAGTTCTCTAAAAAATAGTTATAAATGAGCCAATTACTAGGAACTCTTTCCTTACTCAAAGACAAAAAGAAAAGATCATTCTATGAACGAAATAAATATCATTAAACAATTTAAATTTGTCAAGTATTATTAATTTTTCACAATTTCTTTCCTAACTTAATTATTTCAATTGTTCTGATCGAAACTTAATGAACTAATATGATTTCTTATTGTTATACTGCATATATTGCCCTGAAGTATGTTAAAACTAATAAGGGAACGTACCCAAACTACGTGACCAATTTTTTACAACTTTTTACATATGCACCAGGAACTTAATTTACAAAAACAAGTCTTTTTTTCAATTCATATTTATTTTTATCTCAATCATATTCAACGAACACGTTTCCAGAGGACATTGACTATGTGACAAAAACCTAACCCCTACCCCCGCCCCTGTGACCAATCGTAGTATTTTGGAGACCCCCCTCCCCCCTAAATGGGTCACGTAGTTTGGGTATGTTCCCTAATGTTGATAGACATTACATAATATGAGCATATATAATACAGCTGCTTTATCTTAAAATTACTTAATAGTGGAACTGTGCATTACAATAAAATCACAAACTTTGTGATTTGAAAATGAATATTTAAACAAGAAAAATTATTTTATTATTGGAAATTATCAAATTATTATAACATTACTTTTGGTTGAGTTGAGAAGTATATATTATATGATTCTCAGAAACCGTCATTTTGATAATTGCCTAGATATCAAAAATATGTATGTTTATTATACATAAATACATTGAGATTAGCTTCTCATGCTTACCTTTCTTCTCATATTAGACATCAATTTCTTATCCAAAGTCTGATTTAAAAACTTTGGGCTAACAAGAGCCATTGTACCCAATAATTTAGCAGACAAAGTCCGAACCTGCATAGAAAGATCCGTCACTCCATTACAAATTTTTCCAAAAGCATCATCAATTAGTCTGATTTCATGGACACTTCCAGTTACAAATATTTCACTGACAAAAAAAATATTTTTAATATTATTTCATATTAGAAAACTAAACACTGTAGTTTAAGTATTATTCTTTTAACTTTCAAAAAGTGATAATATATTCAATATAGACAGTTTATATTAAAATAACTGACTTACTTCTCAGGATATGCATTTCCAAGAACCCAAATTAATTTTAGAACTACTGACCGAACAATCTCATAGTCATCTTTTAAAGATTCACATACATCAGTATAAATATCTGGATTCAAGTTGAAGCCCCTCTCATGTAAAGTTATAATAGTTGAAAAAGCTTGACTTCTTACCCTAGCATCTTCATTTTTGAAATAAGAGCTTACTAAATATAAAATCGTTTTTGCCTCTTCACCATTAACCAGTGGAGTATGAACCCCAATGATTTCCAGGCATTTACACTTCACAGCATGACTTACATCTTTCAAGTATATTTTTGCAATTTCCATTAATTTTTGATGAACTGCAGTCGCAGTATCTGTTACTAACTGACCAAGCTTCAGTATGGTATTCATTCCTTGAGCAATAACTTTATGAGAACGTTCATTCTTCAGAAGTAAAATTGTTTCATCAATTATAAGTACCACATCAACATTAGGTTCCAGGCCTATGTCACACAAGAGGGATAAAATTTTGACTCTTACAGCTGACTCAGCTTCATTTTTAAAATGATCGCTCAAACGTTTCAATATATCAGGAAGATCTTGGGGATCGAGGTCGAGATTATCAGAAATTCTGAGTAATGTACGGAGTGCATCATTGCTAGTTTTACAACTCTCTAGACAGCTGATAAGAGCAAGGGTAGAACCGCTCGGTAAGGGCTGTGGTTTTTTGACGAGTTTTAATCTTTTTAGAGGTACTTTTTGGGCTGGTTCCTGAAAACTCAACAGTTAACATCTAAGGACTTTACGATTCTAAAATAAAGTTTTTAGTATTACCTGTATAGTTTGACTATACTCTGCTAGTGCTCTTTTTTTGAGAACAGCTGCCATCTTTTGCAATAGCATAAAATTAAAAAATTAGACATTAATGCACATATTTATTATTGTTTTTTTTTATATAAACTTGATATCAATTCAATTCACGAGGTTATATTTATATTGTTCCCAGTACTGCCAACACTAGGAAATTCATAAAGATCATAGACAAATTGAAATTTTCTTCTTCTTCTATCAAATGATTCCCACCCTCAGTAGAAAACTCCTATGGTAGTGGAGGACCCTCCTGTTGAAATTATTTATATTAAAATATTCTCAAACTTCAATAAATGCTGTAGGTTGTCCTAAAGCCACTTCATGGTTCTTTCTTTCATCATTGAAATAACAACTCCCCATAGACAAGGTATTTTTATATTCTCCTTAAAGAAGGACCATATATTATTGAATTTATTTACCATACAAGGATTGATCTAAGTTTAATGAATTGCCAATATTTGCCTTCACTTTAAGGTCCAAAAATATAGTAGGAACACATATATTACTACATTCGATATTTTTAGTGCTTCTTTCATTTTCTATAAAATATCCGATGACGGCTTTTCCAAATTCATTATTGCTCTCACATGTTTTATCTCAAGGTTCAATAAATCTTGACCTAAAATACTCAAAGTCCATCTCAACTGTTTTTTCTGGACAATTTTTCATTCGTTTTCTACTTAGGTTTGTGCATTTACGAACTGGTATGAGTAATTGAATAGTCATTTTCGATTTTATAGTTTACAGTTGCAAATACAAACATTGCTATTTTATATAACATAGTAATGAGGTTTATATTGAAGCTAAATGAAATTATCTTACAAAATTTGCTCATATAATATTTCAAAATCATATTGAGAAGTAGTGGGTGGAGAAAATGAACATTATTGTTGGTAGAATTCTGTTTTTTGTTTCCATTTGAAAATTTCTATTTGCCGAAGAGAAGAAGAGACTACTTACCTACAATACTGATTAACTGGCAGAGCATACAATTAAAAACCGCAGTTACTCAAGTATACATTATTTCATAAGGTCAGAAAAAATCATGACATTAACATTGAAGTAATATTTATTGTAATAATTTCACAATCATAATAATAAAAAATTATAAAATGTGAATATATAAGATTCTAAGTATGAGAATACTTGGATAAAATCAATAATACAATAATAGGGAGGACATAAAATCTGTTACAACTATACATAACATGTGAAACTGAATAAAATTCATGTCTATGGCAATACAAACGTATATATAGCTCATATTATTCAGTGTATTACACAAAATGTATATTTTCTCTAGCGTGAGTATTTGAAGATCTGTCTTTCAGAGAGAACACAGGGAAACAATGAACTTGGCAGTTTGTTTGCCAGATGGAAGCAAGCAAATTGAGTAAACAATCGTATGAGATCCAAAACAATTAATAAATCCCTTTACCATGGCAAAAGTCGCAAACTCTTAACAAATATAGAGAGAACCATTTACAAAAATCAACAAAATACTGATTACCATAATAATAAACAATTGGTAAAGAAAAAGGGAAAGTCACGAATAGACGTCTAACATATCATAAATATTTATAAATTAAACAACAAGAATGTGATATTTTCGCTTATAAATTTCTGAAGCCCCGTTGCCTTTTTGTGCTCACATCAAATATACAGCATTTTATTTCAATTACGTGAGTATTGAAAGGTAAATGTCATTTAATGCCTGGACATAATGGTAAACTGTAGTTAAGTAAACTAAGCACTAAAGTTATTCAACTAAAAGCAACTAGAAAAGAGGGTTTGTAATCTGCATTTGGCAAAATTGACTTGGAAAAATAATGAAATCAAAGAGAGTGCAATTTTATCATCCATTAGACCACAGAATTTGTTTCACAACATTGTATATTCTTCTTATAGTGAAAGTCTATTGGTTGCAGGTTACTTCGGCCTCACGTAAATAAAAACAATTATTTTGTTTTTAATTCAATTTTACCAAATGCAGGGAACGTTTTATCGAATACTTTTATGAAGATATTCTCACTTTTTCATTTTATCTAGTGAGCAGTATCTTACAAATAGCAAATGAGGCGACATCAATAATACTTGTAATAATAGAGAATCAACTAAAAATTAATTCGAATTCGAGGTGTACAACAATGTTGTAAAAATTACGATTCATCGAGTATTAAGGTACCTACACATGGTGAATGTACGTATAAATAAATCTATCAACATAAGAACTTACAGAAATGGCAAGAAATAAAATGTTTTTTAGGCAGACCTGAATAATTCACTTTATACATCAATTTTTGAATTTTCATTACATTTAATAATCACAGCACGAACAAAATTATTAACAAAAAATAATATAATAATTAGGAACAAGTAAATATTATTAATGTAGGGTATATGAAAAATGAGTATTCGATCTTTCGTTGCTTTGCTGCTAATTATTTTATCAGAGTTTGGACATCTAAAGGCTGATTCGCCTGGGCATTTTGGACGGTATATTGGTCTTTTTCAACATCGAAATAAATAAATAAATACATTTACAATATCGCCTTAAAATTAAAACATTGAACTACAGATATTTTCTTAACAAAATATAAAACTAAACGAGTGCCTAACTTGCTCTCTATATTTTGTCCATTTCTAAGTATTCACAGATTTATTAAAGAAATCAATATCATTTTTTCCTGCTGGAAAATATTTGAAATTGATCAATTATTCGTTCGGGTAAAACATTATTTCATTGGCTGATTTGGAGATAGCTACCTGGATTTCGTTTTTGGCGTTGATACGTTTCCTGCAGCTGCGGCATTTTTTTGCGCTATATGCGTCTGATAATGTTTAGCCAAATGAGCCTTCTGCCTAAAACTCTTTCCACATAAACTACATGCAAATGGTTTCTCTCCCGTATGTGTTCTTATATGAACGTTTACCGAGTATTTATCTTTGAAACCCTTCGAACATATGCTACAGTAATGCAAGGATCTTTCCTTTCTTATTCCATTGCTCGTTGACGTGGCGTTTTGAACTGTGCTCTGGGATTTATTCCCACTGTTCGACCTTTTGTATTTCTTGGTCGGTTTAGAACTGGAAACTAACGGTGCAGTGATTTGTATCGGCGTGCCTATGTTATTAAGAATACCTATTTGGTCTGGACTGATACTGTATACTGTGTTGTCAACAGATGTGTCGATTTGACAAAACTGATTCACAGATTCCGCAACCTCGTCGGCTATTCTCTTCAATTTTTCGAAGTCGTCAGGGTACTGTTCAAGCTGACAAAGCAAAAGATCGTTCATACTTTGAGTGCTGGTGGGATTTTCGTTTTCATTGACGTTGCCTCTATTTGATATGTGCTCTTCGAATATCACCTTACCATTCGCGTCTATACCAGCCACTATAGTGGGTATATGGTGATCAGTGTCGTCTTTGATATAAATGTTGTTATTCTCTGTTTTGGTGGTAGGAGTCGACAAAGCCCTCCTCAGTTCAGGGTCATTCTCTGCTTTTATTTTGATGTTTCCGTTATATCGTACGTATGCTTTCCCTTGCAATGCACTTCTTAGCAGAGAATCTGCGGTACCGTTGTTTGTAGTGTTCTGGTTAGTGAGTTTCCAATCGTTATTATTATTATTAAAACTATCGTGAGCCTCCAACAACGGCGTATCTATTATCAAACTATTCGCTAACTCTTCTTTATTATCTGCGAACCCACTGTCTTCGTATGTGTAAGTCTCTGATTTGATGAGACCATCCGTATTCGGACTCAAGGTGCTTTCGTTGTAATTATTGTTGAAACCATTAATTTGTCCCGGCATAATACTGAGTATAGAGTCGATATCTAAGTTGGCTTGGAGATCCATAGAATTCGGACTCGAGATGGACGTTTCTTCCTCCTTAACCACTGAAATGGGCGGTCTGTACCAGGTGGCTGCCTGGTCTATACCGTTATTTAATACTGTAAGAGTGGTGTAAATATGTCCGTCAGTGTTCGTTTTAGTATGCACAACACTATTACTAGCCTCATCCGTGCTCCAACAATATTTATTTAAGTCTTCTAATATGGCAGTTTCTAACTTAACAGTGTCTTTATCGCTCCAAAAGCTCGGATCGAAACTATTGACGCAATCTGTGCTCGGCAAATGCGAGCTCATTTCTGTGGTTAGCATGTTGTTAGCCGATGTGTTGTTGTTGTTGGTTTCCTTCTCCTCTGGACTTCCGTTGCTTAGAAACGCGTTCACCGTTCGCATTTGTTTCGTGAACTGCTGGATGGAATGGGAGTCGTTGGAGTCGGGCGTCACGACGAAATCGAAGAAGTCAGTCTTCGAGATATCCTCAGTTCGAAATGCTTCAGTAATGTCCATTATCACAGATTCTTTCAACTGCATAAAATTAATTTGTGTTCATCTTCTAGCTATCCAAGGTTTTTCTGAAACGAAAAATTGAAATTAGAATCTCTGGCGTGTTATTTTCGAGGAAATCTAGATGAAATTAGGAAAAATAAAGAGTTAAAAAGTTTGAGCGTGAGAAAATTCAACATTTTTGATTTTTATTTTTACCAAAAAAATAGCGATTTTAACATGAACTCTTCTGATACAAACTGAGAGACATTGTTGAAATTTTTTTTGTATTAATTTGATTTAAGAACTAACATAATGTGAATTGAGTAGGTACTCGGTGAAACATTCTTTAAAATTATAAATGAGCTAAAGCAAAACACTTGATTCCACTAAAATTGGTAAATTTACTCGACATATATATGCTTCGGGCTACAAACCTTTTAGCAAGAGCTGAAGTTAGATCAACAATTGGTTTACTTTAGACGAATTATAATTTTATGCATTAACAGGAAAATCAACAACATGAAACCTCTATTGATGAAGTTTTTTCAATACACTTACATAAACTTTGAATAACTAATATATGTGTCCGACTTAAGTTGCCACAATCCAATCATTACTAAGGTTGAATGTACTGATTGAGTTAATAATTAGTAAATTTTTATAATTGTTAGGAGGGGGCATCCATCAATTACGTAAGATAATTTTGGCGATTTTTTGACTACCCTTCCCCTTGGTGATATATCGTAAGTTCTTGCTCGACCCCCCCTCCCCACCCCGAATCTTACGTGAGATTTTTTAAAATGCATATTTATTATATGAATGAGTTAATCAGTGCTAATTCTATTAGTTCAAGTGAATCAGCAATACTTGATAGAAATGTGAAAAAAATTAAGTAAGTTAATGATAAAACAATGGTTGTAATAAGGCACAGTGTATCGTATGTTTATTATAAAAGGTTATAGCACTATTTTTCTATGAATAATATTCACATCGTACCGTAAGTATATGAAGAAGAAATATTTACTCCAAAAAAAGTATTTACTGTTAATAAATATTTATCATTAGTTAACGAATAATGTTAGAAGAATACCTACTTTTTCATATTTAACCCTTTCAGGGTAACTGGTTAGCTAGGAAGACCACAGTTTGTTAGTCATGAGTAAAACTGCTCGTTGGCTATTTCAGTATAACAGTGTGTTTTGTGGGTTGTCTAACATAGCAAAATTTGACGTGTTCATCGAAGACAGACCGAAATAAGTCGAAGCGCGTATAACGTGCATTTGTTTACTTATAGTTGGACACTACTTAGAGGTTCTGCTGAAACTGTGTGAATTTGTTATTTTTATTTATGAATGGTGGAAAAATGGCTTCTAAGTTATTTACTTATATCTTACTTATGCATTTTCATGAATATATTGAACGTAAATGTTTCCTTTCTTTCGAAATTACTAATTTTGTTGGGGTCTCCTGAAGTGACCACTGGGCATTTACGTAATAGTGTTATCTTATTTTAGTTCTGAGGAAGCAAGTTTGGAATACCTACCTACGGAATAGGCTTGCCAATTTTCGAAAGGACCAACCCGGGAGATTTTTTTAAGGAGTTTAGTAGGGAGGGGGTTGAAGAAAATTTCACATTTATTTATTTTTAATTTATATATACTCTGCTTCTAATATTTGACAGTTTTTTACCACAAAATCATAATCATTAAAAATCGAAGTTTGATTAGTAGAGCGCGGTTGCGTATAATTTAAAAAAAAAAAACTGGGGAAATTAGTCACCACGGGAAGTCGGAAGGTTGACCATTATTACCGGAGTCATCCGGGCAATCCGGGAGGGTTGGGAACCGAATAACTGAATATTTAGAAAATCTTCCTGCAGATGACTTGTATGATTTGTAAGAAATGTTCAGCGTGCAAAGTAGAAATGTGTTTGAAACATGACAAAAACTGTTTCATGTTATATTACGCAAAATAGGTTATATTGTTTGGTTATATGTTCCTACTGGTTATATGGAGTGACCACATCCTGCAGGATAATCCTTGTGTTTTTTTATCTTGAAATTTGTTTCATTTTCTTCGAGTATCTCTAATAAACCATTATCAAACCATACATAAAATTTTTTCCACAAAAAAATAATTTGTGCCGAAAAGGGTTAATAAATAAATAAATTGTTTCCAACCAAATGAATTTATTTGTAGTTAATAAATTATTCCATCAGTGCATAGTTAAACCGTGATGAATATTTTTATGAATGATTTAGCTATATTCCAGTGGAGAAACATTTTTCACTTAAGTTAACCCTGTTTTCTCGCAATTTTACACTGTTTCTTGCGAAAAAAAAATTACGTGATATTTGATAGAACACCCCCTCCCCCACGTGAGATTGAGTGAGATTTTCCTCGACCCCCTCCCTCCCTAAACACCTCATGTCATTAATGGATGCCCCCTTAGGAAAAAATTTAATGTTTATTTTCATAAGAACAAAATAAAATGTTTATTTTCATAAAAGCAAAATAAAATTTCGTAGTCTTCATTCATTATGTATTCTGGTAATTATGTTGTTCAGTTGTATTAACCATATTACCTATGTATTTTCAGCTTAGATTAATGTGCAAATTGAAGCTAAATCTGCAATAAGAAAAGATAGAAACGAAATTGTCCAAAATCTACTGATATGATCCCGATTGTTGACAACAATGGGCGGCATTATTCAACTATAAAAACAAATTGAATTTTGTCATCCATCCATATTGCAATTGGATAAGCAAGTTTGGAATATTTTCATAACATATCTGTACTTCAATTTCTTTTTCGTAGAACAAAAATTGAGCAATTGTTCGCCGACAGTAATAGGTTCCACTTAGAGTAGAAATATATATATTATACATAAGTAAGAAGTTGTGTTTCATTCTAATATAAGAATTATTATAATTGTCTTCCTTGTTCACGTAGTTCAGTCGCCTGGAGGTCATTTTTGCGAATATTTGAACTCGGTAACATTAGCCCGAGCATACATTACCGGCAGGTAGCCTAATATGGTAAGTAATTATCATTTGCACATACAATTTATACAAATAGAAAATTCCAAACAACCTAAATGGACATACCAAATTCGACTCGCAACTTTCACACAATTCGTGAATATAATGAAATAATTCGTTATAAATTGGCGTAATTAGTACATATTTCTGCATTCTCGGAATATCTTTTGCGTTTTGTTAATTTCTTCGCTGGCACATTTCAGTTTTTACGTGATCGTTAAAATTACAACACAAATTCATATTTAAATTTTAATTGGTGGACCACAGTGTACATGGCTGGAGAAATTTCAACAGTTGGGTGAATTCTGAAGCTAACGAACTGAAAATATCAGGTTGATTTTCGTGTATATTCAATTACGGTATTATTTAAGTAGTGGTTTCGTAAAATCACAAATTATCGACGTTTATTTTGGGAAGAATATACAAAAACAACTTGAAATAACAATTTCTTATTTGAATGTGTCAGATTAAGATATCTTGAAGAACTTTACTGTATTACTAAAGATTGTGATATTCAAAACGATGATCGACTTGAATTCAATTAAGTATAGATAGATATGGTCCTGGTCTGGGAGATTATTAAAATATTTTGACATTCTCATAAGTATACACGTACTTAATAATTTTTTTCTCCGATCGTGGGAAAAGTGACACTATTTTGACCTGTTTTCTATGCGAAAAACTCAACATTCCAGAATAGTGGTCAGTTGCTAAGCAATTAGAAAATAACAGTGCGGTAATATTCTTACCGCACTGCTGTAGCGTGCGGTAATGTAACAAATGGATTATTACATTAAAATGAAACAAAGTATGGTTTTAATTTTTATAATTGTTGTTAATATTTACATTCTTTGTATCCTGTAGCTTAACGTTTTAAAACTGCTCTCAGTTTTTGGTACTGGGCAATATTAATATTATTTTTAACAGACAAAGTTGATTGAAGCATGGAATAATGTGCCCACAACGTCGAAGATTTCATTGTTTTAGCCAATTCAGCAACATACGCCATCAGTACATTCTCAGAAAAGGATACACTGTTGTTTTTTCTACAAAAATTCATGAAGCGTTGGTACGCAAGTTCATACTTCTCTCTGGATTTCGCCGGAAGTAAATTAAGTGAAGCCACGTTCGCGGCTTCTACTAGTTCAGGAGCCGTGCAAGACAACAAATAATCACTATCAGTGTTCATGTTTACTAATTCTTTTTTAATTCCTTATAAAATACAACGAATCAAACAAAACCAGCTTTAAAATTATTTTACTTTTGTCATAACAGAGTAATTTCCATGGTTACTACTTCTATATTTCAATATGAACATAGAGAAACCTATTTAAACTTACTTGATTACATCTTGGATGAAATATTTTTTAATTAATTAATTTTTTTAATGTAAATCAACGATCGGAGAAAAAATAGTATGTATAATTCGTGGGAAAAGCATATTCCCAAACTCCTGTGTTACCAGACTCGTCGCTACGCTCCTCGTCTGGTAATTATCACAGTCGTTTGGGAATATTATGCTTTTCCCACTAATTATACAATATACTATTATTTTTCACTTGTATATTATATTTTCATTTCACCTTGGATACGGTTGCTATAAACACACTCATTATGCCCTAGGCAATAACGCCCGAATTTGCGGGCATAATGGAACAAAACGCCCGCTTATTGTACTAGGAGAAATTAAGCAAATTTCATTGATTAAATACTTCATAATCCTTGTCCTATACGACTCTGGATTTCTCCGGCAATGAATTATTCGCAGCTTTGGCTGCATTTTCCATGATATTTTTGGGTAAATTCATTTTCATTTTCATCATTTCTATAAAATTACACAAAGAAAGCAGCAATGACATTCACTGAATATGATAACAAATATTCACAACCGTCAAAATATCAACAAATGACATGCCTACTATGAGAAGGAAAATGGATAGGAGCAACGAAACGATTTTAAAATCGCTTTTTCATCATAATATAATAATTTTTTCGTGGCGTAAGGATCTATATAACGCACTTGGTACATAAATAACTAATAAATACTTGCGAAGGAAGTTACAAGTCGACAAAGACATATGTCGAGTAGGACGTAACTCTGATGATATATAATAAGTTCAAAACATACGGTTTGAGAGAATACATATTTCTCGATGCATGGATCATACTTCCTTGTACATTCTTTCATTAATTATGATAGATTAACCTTTGTTATCGAATATTAAATTCGAAACATTCATTCCAATAGCTAAATCGAATAGAAATTGAAGAACTTTTCACTTCTATCTAATACAAAAACAGAAACGGATGTATGTTGCTAAAACTGAGAGAATAAGAAATTAGTTATATGATAATTGTGTCAAAATTGATGAAACATATCTAAAATTCTTTGTCCATGATTGTACTATAAAACATTCATTATACATGTGCTTCCTAAAGTGTAACACTACATATTATTCAGTAGTGAATAATGGTTTATTATTCACTTCATGACGTCACACTTAGGACGTATGTCTAAACTAGAGAACATCATTTACATTGTTATGATATTATTATTTTTAGATTTTAAAACATTGATTTATCTATGAATTCAATGCCTTCGTTTTTTTGCAATAATTGTTCTGTTAATATTAATATAAATGAATAAATGCAAAATTATCTATTCCGTTTTTATCAGAGTGAAAGAAAGGAATGGAATCGATGTCAAGTGAAATAGTTGACGTTTACGTTAGTATACAGTGAACACAGAAAATGTTATGTCATCGCTTTTGATAACTATTTTTATTGTTGAAAATGCAGATTATTAATAATTTTTTCGAGGAAGTCGTGGACAAAGTATAGTATTCTACTCGCACAAAATTACAATTTTTCACTCAGGTGAATTGCGACACTCACCTGCGGCTCGTGTCGCAAACTTCACCCTCGTGAAAAATAGCAATCATTTTGTGCTCGTTGAATTATTATATATACATTTATACTAACTATTTTTTGTGAAATTTCAAGAAGTCCATTTTTGATGTGTCTTGAAATTATTTTTTTTACGTATGAAATTCTATCTGGAACAGATGAACGAATTTTGATAAAAAATAGCTACTTTGGTTATTATATTTTCTATTTTCTATGAAATTTCAGATGAATCAACTTCCGATTTGTATTTTGAAGTTTTTTTATGGAAGGAAGAAAGAAGTGAGATATAAATGTAAAAATTAAAACCTTCTCCTTTCGAGGTCAACTTAGAAATTAGTTTTTGAAACAATAGGCCTTTCAAAAATTGATATTTTCATTGATTGCTAACCTTTTAGACAATCATTTCTCATTGGTAATTGAAATTCATCCAAATTTGGCACACAGGAGCTATTGTAAATGACAGAATAATTTTTCATAACCGTCTAATATACAGATTTCTTTCGAAGTTTCTATTAAGTCTCTCGTTTTAAGTCGAATTTTGACTTTTTAAAATCATCAATCAGTACAATCTGCCAGTAACCTGACCAGACATGGACGGCTTCAGAGACAAAGATTGATTGCTTTGTCTAGCATCCAATTCAACAATGAAATATAGATCTATTGGTGTATATATTTTCGAAGTTAAATTGATGACTCACGGGTCATCTTTGCGAAAGTACGAAATCAGGTCGAGTGTCAATACACTTTTAGATGTTTAGAAAGCGTATTGGTTGGCTAGTAGGAATTGAAAGCAAATAACGAATAAAATTTTGCTGCATGAAATGGATTACGTGAAAATTATCATTAATATGTACCTATATTGTAGCAAATTCGGAGATAATTTCATTATTTCTATTTTTTTTGATTATCTAAAATTGTTTGAACAATCTTGAATTCACAGAAAAACAAAAAAAAAGACTACCTATTACATTTAATTAGATAGATACCCAAAGTTTTGCATTGGATCTTTGAAAAATGTTTGAGTTTCTTCTGAGCTATTCATACTGTTTGAGTAAATAGTCAGTTTGACTTTTCATCCCAGAATAGCGCAACCCTCGAAATAATAAAACTACCAATTTTGTATTATGCTCACCACCCAATTAAGAATATTAGCTTTTAACTAATATAAAATAAATTATGTAGATATTGAGTTATTCAAGCTACCGCTCAAAGGTGACGCTGCAGTTTATACTCAACTCAGTTTTGCCGTCGCGAGTATTGATAAAGAATAGAGAACACTAGTGAATTGATATGACTAAATTGAAAGCTGTCTGCTGTTCATAAGGTAGATTAATGAGTCAAGAAGTTGCTAACATTTTGCGAATTTCGTAGTGCCTTACAATAATGAATGAACAATCGTTGAGATTATTCTTTTTGAAACAAATGATATATTTCAAGCATTATCCGATTTCAGATTTCAAGATTGAAAATTGTGTTTGAGGTTAGAATTATTTTTTTACGATAGCGTACTAAGTATATTGTTATTTCACTAACTACATTTTTTATGGAACTCTTATCGTTATCAAATAGTTTTTTACGATTATTATTCATAAAAATAATAGTTTTACTTTTGAACATCAATTTATATTTCTTATTTTTTTATGCATAAACGAAAGAAAGTTTTTGTTGAAATACATTCAACTATAATTTCTTGGTAAATATTATTTCGTTTTCACCCACGTACATTGCAAGCACTCTTGTGTATACACATTATTCTCTTATAATTTTGCAGGCAATTTGTTGCCCATCGTGCCAAGAATATTCGGTGCATCGGCCATAAAAAAAGTTATAGTTATTCTCGTTTCTATTCGATGCTAGACGCATTCAAGTCGAAGAGAAAGTTGCTTGTGTTTAATGCAATCGTTCATGCGAACATTTGCTTGTAATTTGTATCCAAACGATGATTCGGAAAATGTTTAATATCACCTTGATCTTCTATTCAGTTTCAAGTTGAAGAAATTAATACAACTATCGATCGGCAAAGGTTATGAATTTTATTCGATCACTGTGTTTTTATTTCTTTCAATCCAGTTTCTTATTTCTTGGGTTGTCATCAGAGCACTTTTGTCTGTGGACGCGGATTAAGAGAACAAGAAAGAGATAAAGATATGCATCTTCATACAAGCAAGGATGAGAGGAAGAATGGAGTTATTATAAGAAATTTCAATTTTGAACTGTTTCTTATTCTTATCAAATAGGTGAATGGTAGATCTAAGGATACATATTAGTCGTTGAAGTATCGACAGTATTAATTGTACAACTGCTATGGACCTTTACTTGCAGTATGTTGTTAAAGTTGACAAGAACAATGCAGCCTTGAAAATGGAGAAGTAGAGATGATAGCCACAAATATTCTTCTCGAAAAAAATTTTTTTTTTTGCGAAAAAGCATATGATGTATCAATAAAAACTCGTAAGCAGCAGAGCTCCATCATTAAAGTCGTATTTTTCGCGCGAAATGCATCGTGTCGAGATGCGATTCTAACGGTTTGAATGATATTTTGAAAAATCACGCTTATAGCAAATCGAATTAAAAAGTAGTAAATAATTTATTTTACTAAAAAAAAAATCGCGAAGTGCATCGTGATTGTGGAAAAAAGTTGAAACCAACGAAGAAACGCACCTCAACATCAACTCAATCCACAAACCAAATTTCAACCTTCTATGGTAAAAAAAAATTGCGAAGTGCATCGCTTACTGATAGCGAAACAAATCCAGAAGCAGTTTGAACGGAATATTCACTACGAAATGCAGCGCGGTTGAGAAAAAGAGTTGAATTCAAAAAAGGATCTTAAGTCAACATAACTTCGTTACGTAATAAACTTCAACCCTCTAACTCAATCTGCAGAAGCTGTGGAGTTCGGCAATTTTTCAAGAACCATGAAAAAACAAGAAATATCTACGTAAATATGGCGGTGGTTCGAAAAATTTTACCAAATTCTGATAGCTCGTTCAGCAACGAAAGCAATCCCAGCTCATTTGGTGTGATACGAACCGCTGGAGATGTCAATATGTACCGGGAAGGATAATTATATGAAAATAAGAAATATCTTAAAACAGTGGTAACTAATAACAATTTACACATTTATTAAATGAAATAATGCATGACGCACGTTTCGGTGAAACTTCACCTTCTTCAGATGCTAAAGGCAAACTAACTATGTTTCTCTGTTATAACGAAAACAAGAAATAAAGAGACGACAAATTGTGTAGAAAGGGTAAATAGAAGGATGGTTATAAATAATTAGAAGAATAGGAAAAACCAAGTCTGAACTGCTAGTCAGGTAGTTCGGTAATTTTGAAAAGATTGAGAAGGGGGCTTGAAGTATGATCGATTTGGCTATTCCATAGCACACCGGAATGCTTGTATTTATTTATCTGTAATGATTCTAAAAAATTAAGATTATTTCCCTTATTTTCAGCATTCAATATTTTAAAATCAAAATTGAATGTGTGATTTTCTTGGATTAAATGGTTTGCATAATGTGAATCCTACTTTTGATTAACAAAGCTACGTTTTTCTAATTTTGACATATAAAGTGACACTTTTCAAAACTCATCGACGTTTTGAAACGTCTTACTTTTCGCAACTGGTTACGAAAAGTAAAATATTTCGCAACTGTTGATGAAAAGTAAATTTCGCCATTAATTGTGAAAAATACAGAATCATTGTAAGACTAAACTACTAGAACTATGACTTTTTAGGCTGGTAACCTTCAGAATGTCGTTTCAAAAAAGCCAGTAAATTTGTATACTTCTTGATGTCAATATTTCTCTTCAAGCACAATTCGGTTCTTAACATCGAATATAAGCTCCACAAGGTTGAATTCTTCATTCCCTTTTTTTCTTGAAAATACGCTAGCAAAACTTTTTCGTTCAAATTAGTAATCCTTTTTTGTTCACACCATAAACAAAATTTCCCATAGGACAAATCATACTTGCTCCTCGACTTCTTAGGAATAATTGTAGATAGCGCAGATTGAGCCGCTTCCTCGATGTCGCTCGGTACGTCGTTCTCTGAATCGGACATTGCAGTATATATTCTTCTACTTTAAAACAAACTCAAGTAATTATTTACGAAAAGAAAAGCGATTATTATTTTCACTTTTTTGACAATGAAATTCATAGACAAACACTATCGAAATTACGAAATATGACACTAACGATACTTCCATAGCAACGAAGTGAAAAATAAATATCTCCGAATTCACTAGACGAGGTACGCTTGTAGGGACGTTTTGATACTTTTAATTTAAATTCAAGTAGTCACATCCTATTCAAAATTAGAAAAAATATTGTGTGAAACACGTTGGGAAACACTATTTTTCGTAACTCGCGTTCTTTTGCGCAACTCGCTTCGCTCGTTGCGCAGAAATACGCTCATTACGAAAAATAATGCTTTTCCCAACTGGTTGCACAAATAACTATTGTGTTCTGAAATTCTAGTTTGAAAACTTCTGAAAGTTCTAACAATCTAAAACTTATCACAATCAGCACAATTGATTTTATAAACTCCTGATTTATTATCTTTATGAACTTTGGATTTATTATTTTTTATATGATTTCCTAGATTATTACCGGTACGATAAGCAATGTTAATGTTGTGATTAGATAGGAGAGATTTAAGTTTTTCACTTGAATTTCCGATGAAAGTGAAGCTGTTATATTTAATATTATTTTTATTAAGGAGGTACACCTGGCTAATCGCATTTTTTAACAACTTATCATCTATCGTATTGTCTATTATTATGGGATCATAATTATTATTTACGGCAAATTGTTTAATTATATTTTTCTCGATGTTAAAATTGTTTGAAAGTTGAATATTTACTAAACAATGTACAATACTATTGAAAGATGCCATTTTGTGTTTGAATGGATGTAGGGAAGTACTATGATATGACGCTATCAGTGTGCAATGGTTTGGGAAAAATTGAAAAATTATGTTTGTTATCTACTTTTGTTATTTTCAAATCCAAATAGTTAATTGAGTTATCTTTTTCCATCTCTAAAGTGAATATTATGTTATATCATTAAGAATTATTAAGAGATATCTACTTAAAAATAGCGGCGGCAGCAGAAATTTACCCCAATTTCGATACTTTCGTTCTATAACGGAAACAACCCCAAATTTTAGCTCATTCGACTCGATGGGAGCTCCTGGAGATAGCAATATGTACACTGCAATAGTATGTATTTTATGGAATAAAATACGACTAATTATTAGGGGAAGGTTGCCTATATTGAACCGCCACCTAAATTGGACCACCCCACTTTTCTTCGAAACTACGGAATCGAAAATTCATGTGACAACATGGTATCTTACCCTTACCCAGAACCATTGATTGGCACCGAACTCAACTAGTTGTCGGCTAGCGCTTGGCGTTTACAGCGAAATTTGTGAATTTCTCCATTTTGATGTATGAATTCCACTACATCCCTAAGGAAATACAGAGCCACTGTCAATCCCTTAGGAAAAGCTGATATTACCTAATTATCAAGTGAGTTTTTCTCTATTCATTTTGCCTATTACCTAGTCATAATTTTTCTTTCTTTTTGTCTACGGTTCAGTTTTGTAAAAACACGTGGTGGTTGCCTAAAGTGGACCACTATGTGGTTTCCACATTTTTTTGGTTGTAGGATGTCTTCTGATGAGAAAAAGAATAGAAAACCATATGGACAGTGGTGCCAAACAGACATGAAGAAAGCTATAACTGCGTTCAATGCAAAAAAATATGGATTAAATGAAACATGCCGAATTTACAATATTCCAAAATCGACATTTAAAAGGCATGTTGAATCCAAAAATAAATTTGCCAATAAAGATGTTAAAAGATTTGGACGAAGCACCGTGTTTTCCAAAGAACTTGAGGACGCGCACTGGCTAATCATATTCTTTATTTGGAAAAAGTGTTTTTCGGAGTGAAAATAAAGGACTTGCGCAAAGCTGCTTTTGAATTGGCCGAAAAGAACCAAATAAAACATAATTTTAACAAAGAGAAGATTTAGCTGGCAAAAAGTGGTTCTACTCCTTCATGCGACGACATCCCATTCTTACACTTAGACAACCGGAGTCCACATCCATAGCACGATGCAAGGGGTTTAATCGCGAAAATGTCTATAGTTTTTTTGATATTTTAGAAAAAACCGTTGATGAAAATCAATTGACAGCTGCACGAGTGGTATTGCAAATTTTGTAGAGAATGTGTCGTTGAAGATATGATCCAATGTCTGAAATGCAGAGATTGGGTACATGAATCATGTGCCAATGTACCTTCAAAGGAAAAATTTATTTGTGATTTTTGCACTGGTGATTAGATTCATTATTTTAAGCTTTTTGTGTTTGCGTTTATTTGCTTGTGTTCAACACATGATATCTTTATGTTTTTATAGTGTTAGCTACCTTTAAGACTTTATTTTTGTTGTTTATTTTCAAACATATCCTGAATTTTTTTTTTCTTTTGACGAAGTCCTTAAAATGTTTTCAAATTTTTTAAAATTAATTCCAGATTTTTTGTAGAATAAACTTTTTTTTCAATTATAACGGCAATTTTATATTACCTTATTCATTTAAAACATTTTTTGATTATTTAAATATCATGGTCCAATTTGGGAACCCCCAGGTCCAACTTTGGAAACCAGTTTCCTATATTGAACCACTTGCAGAGGTTTTTTAAAACGGTTATATAATATATAAGATTTGAAGAAAAAAATCTGCAAAAACTCCTGCAAGTAGCCAACATCCCTAAGGGTCCTAGGGAACAGTTATAAGATTGATTTTGTGTTATCATTGGAAACTATGATAAGAAATTTAAAATTCGGTCCAATATTGGCAACCTTCCCCTAATTAAAGTGAAGTATTTACTATCATATACTATTATTTTCATTATAAATGCATTGAAAGAGTAGTAGAGTCAGTAATAAATAAGAAGATTGAATTATTCATTACTGACAATTGTTTAGAAATTTTCATTCTCTTCCTCAAAATAATAGAAACCATAATGACGAACAGCACCAACAAACGAGAACCCATAAGAAATAATTTGATACCACAAATACCAATAATTTTTCATTCGCGCAAGGTACTGTACAATTACACACACACACACACACTGACAGTATCGACCATTGAATTGGATCAAGAATCAAATAAATAGATCTCGATCCGTGAGCGCTAGACGCTGGCGGTATCTCGCGTTAGACGTGGGCGACTCTAACTGTCAATTAAGTTTCACTCGCGAGTGGAATTCCGAAAAGATTGGCGTGTTTCAAAATAAGGTGACGTACACTTCTGTAGTTAGTTATAGGTACAGATGTTAGCGCGTAATAGATGGTCATTTACATAACTCGGCCTGTCCACAGGTGGGTAAGTAACGTAACGAATACTCGCAATTTCGCACTAAAAAGCATTGATTAGCTTTAGTAAGACTTCGCAATCTTCCAGCCATAACTATCAATCGAAAGATCCAGTTTACCGATTGACTTGTCGATGCGTTCAATGAGTTTTAATGATCAACCTGAGAAACAATTTTGTATTCACAACTTCGTTAAAATAAATCATGTTTTTTTAACACTTATTCGTGATTGATAATCATCCATTCTTAGTTTTCCAGAAAACAAACAGATTATCAATAACCGATTTACACGAAAATCTCTGATGTAAATAGTCTCCAAACAAAAATCTTCAACTCTATTTGTACTTCACATTATTGCTCCCTGACGTCAATGTTTTGGTGTCAATAGTTCCATATTTAATGTATATTTCTTCTTCTTCTTCTTCCTAGTCCTGTCTTCGGCTACAAACGCCATCTGGACCATCTTCATTGATATTGGGAGCTTTCCAACTACGACACAGAGCGACACTGTGTGACACGGTGTTCATCGCTTCTTGTTCCAACTGCGACACAGTGACACACGGCCGAACACAAAAAAAAGTTGAGTTGGAGCGTGCAGTGTTTCAGTGCTACCAACATTTATAGTCGATTTATTGCATTAACGTTGGCAATAGTTTTAATTATTAATTTATTAGATGATTATCATTGTTTTATATCATATTAATATTTCACTTACAGTTTTCATTATTTAACGTGATACAAAAATGGCTAATGACGTTGCAGCTAATTCGTAATAAACCGAAACAGAAATCACTAGTCCATTGCCTCTTGAAATAACGATGGCTGCGCTCTCTGGCGTTATACATAAAAATCAAAAAGGCTTTCCAACATGCACCTGTACACTGTGTTCTGTAGTGTGACACAGAGTGGCACGGTGGTGCCTTGTTGAAAAGCTCCCATTCTGGTAGGTTCTTATTAGATTGATCATATAAGGCAGCTTCTTCCACAGATTATCGTTATCTTAATATTTTTGGGATCATGAAAAAAATGAAGTTATATAAGCATTATTTACATTAGAGGAAGCGCGGGCATGATACTAATGGACAAGAATAACGAATCAACCATACGATAGTGTACATGGTGCAGTGAAAATAGGTAATACAACTTTTAACACCAACCTGTAGATTATGGAATGTGGTGCAAATAGTCAGTGGAATGTAATTTGCACTACCAGTGGGAACAACTATTGACAGTTGAGGGAGTTCGGTTGTGCAAATTGTCAGCACAATATAATTTTCAATAGTGGTGTGAAAATCGTCCACTCCACTATTAATACCGTGGTGCCAGTAATGGATTCCATTGCTACTGACACTGGTGATTCGAATCAATATAATATCCTTTTCAATAATTTAGTTCAATTTATATTGGTGAATGGAATATGGACATTTTGATAAGGAAATATTAAATCTGTCTGAACTCGAGATATGCCTCGAATAAGGTTATTCTTTGAATCTTTTTTGGAATGACCTACCAATTTGAACTTTTCAAACTGCTTTACATATAGAACAAATCAACAATTTGAAATACCTACTTTCAATGATTTTGTACAAAGGTTCGAAAATTTAACTTTTCCTGGTTCTTATTGTTCATTAATGCCTTTGAAAGTGTTTAGCATTACATGGCACAAAAAATTAATTTAAATATTGTTCATTGCATGAAGCATTCTAGATCAATATATGCAGATTTTTACGAATGCTGTCTTAACGGTAAGATATATTTAAATGGTTTCTATAGAAAAGTTGTAGAACTCAAAAAGATATGTACCTACCTAGGAACTTTTTTATAGAAAGCATTCAAATATCGAAAAGTTTTTTCGTTGATGTTAGTTTCGAAATTGTTGGTCTTATTTTACTTGAATAATTTATAACCTATGGATCCCTGTATAGATCCCCAAGTGGGAGATTGGATTTATTTTTTCAGTTTCTTGAAGAATTATTTGATGATGATTTAATAACAACTCATCAATGTGTTATATTGGGAGATTTTAACATTCGATTAGAAACTGAAAATGCAAGTAAGAATAAACTAAAAAAAATTGCTGATGATGCGGGTTTTACGCAGATTGTTCGGGAATGTACGAGAACGACTAATACCTCGAATACGCTAATTGATTTGATTTTAACAAATAATTACTCACTCAGTGAGATTAATGAGAATTTTCCTCAGATTTCTGATCATCGAATTATAGGCTGCGTCCTGGAGGTGGATGGAAAAATTATCCCAAAAAATAAAATAAAGTATGAACGTAGGTTCAACGAAGAAAATACAAACAGGATGATATTGGAATTATACGGAAAACACTGGAACTATTCATCTACAGAAGTGAATGTACTGTATGAACATTTTACAAGAAACGTAGCAGAAGTTGTGAATGAGGTAATACCCATAAGGAAAACGCGGATAAAATCTAAGCAGCAATGGATGAACGAGTCGGTGCTTACTGCTCGAAAGAAAAGAGATATTGCGTACAAGAAATTTAGAATAACGAAATTGGTTACTGACTGGAATCAGTACAAAATGAAAAGAAATGCGTATGTACATATTATGAGAAAGGAAAAGAAAAATTTTTATGAAATAACCATTGACCAATGTAAGGGGGATAGCAGAAAAATGTGGAGAACTTTGAAGAATGTAATTGGAAACAAGAATGGATGCAATCTGTCGTATGAAGATGTTGAATTCAGGGAGAATACTGCCTCCGTTGAGGAAAATTTCAATTGCTTTTACTCGAAAAGTATAAAGGATATCGCAGCTGAGATACCGAGAGTAGCGCCTGTATTTCAGGAACAAAATAAATTGAATATAAGATTATCGAACTTTGAAAACATAAGCATTCAACAACTAAAAAGTATTGTTATGAGAATGAAAAACAAGTCAACAGCCGATAAAATATGCAACGTGAAGTTCCTGAAATCTGCTTTTGGTGTGATTGGTTACCCCCTGCTGCATCTTATTAATACATCCCTGTCAACAGGGAGAGTACCAGAAGCTGTTAAGACAAGTATTATAATACCCATCCCGAAAGTCCTAGGATCAAAAAAACCTGAAGAATATCGCCCTATTAGTCTCCTAACGGCGATAGACAAAGTTTTGGAGTCTGTGGTGTGTGAGCAGTTGCGAAGGTTTCTGAAGGAGAATAATGTGCTATTTCGCGGTCAATCGGGTTTTCGCGAAAATCATTCGTGTGAGTCGGCGCTGCAGTATGTGTGTTCGAAGTGGCGTCTATATATTCACGACGGGAATATTGTGTTGAGTGTCTTCGTCGACCTGCAACGAGCGTTTGAGACTATTGATAGGGGCAGACTCATACAGAAGCTGCGTACATACGGAATTGTAGGAACCGCTCTTGAGTGGCTCAGTGACTACTTGCGGAATCGTTTTCATGTGACAAGGGTTGAGGATCAGTACTCGACAGCGATTGTGAGTGATATCGGTGTGCCGCAGGGCAGTGTTCTGGGCCCGCTTTTGTTCTTGATATACATCAATGACATTGAAACGGTTTTGAACGGGACATTTCTTAGTTTATATGCGGATGATACTCTGATTTCTGTACACGGAAGGGATTTTAAACAGGTAGTAGATACAATGAACTCTAAACTAAACATTTTGTATAACTGGTTGTGTGTGAATAGACTTAAGCTTAATGTTAATAAGACTAAGTTCATGGTTTTTGGTACTAGGCAAAATTGTAAAAAAATTTTCAGATGAAAGTTTTTCGCATTAGCATAGATAACGATCAAATAGAATATACGTCTAACATGAAATATCTTGGGGTAATACTGGATTCCCAACTAAACTTTTCTCTCCATGTGGAATATATTAGTAGGAAAATTGGGAAAAAGATTGGGTTTTTTAGAAGGATAGCTGAAAATCTTAGTCACTGGAGTCGCCTTCTTATTTATAATACCATAATATACCCACATTTTAATTATTGTTTCTCATTATTACTATCATGTGGAAAGGCGGATGTGCAGAGGCTCCAGTTGCTTCAAAACAGGGCAATGCGAATAATATTATACGGTACTCGTTATACCCCAGTTAATTTAATGCTTAAAACACTGGGATGGCTGTCGATAAAGCAAAGCACAGAAATGTGTAGTGTTTTGTTTATTTTTAAACTAAAAAATAAATTGTTGCCAGAATATTTGCAGGAATACTTAGTTGCTAGATCTGAAAGGCACCTGATTAATTTGAGATCACGCGACCTTTTTGATATTGAGTTTGCTAGAACAACTCACATGCAGAAATATCTTTTCAGCGATGGTTTGAGACTATTCAACGCATTGCCCTTGGAAATAAAAAATGCACAATCTGTCAGGCTATTCATGCGTAGAATTAAGGGGTGGTACTTGGGAGAATAAACATATTATGTTAAGGATGTTATAAATTGTATTGCCATTTTGCTTCTTTTTTTGTTTTTTTGTGAGAGAGTTAACTCGTATTCTGTTGTTGTTAATGAGTAGCTTTGTAGCTAATGATAATGATAATAAATAAATAAATAAATAAATAAATAAAATAAATGTATACCCTGAAAGTCCATTCTGAATATTGTTGAAATAATTTTTGAAATTGGATGACTAGTTTCAGATATTACCTCCTACATTCAAACTTACAAACATTTCTTCTTCATATATAAGTATAGATTATATAAGGTTATACACAATTCAATGTATTCAAAAATTGATTTCAACATGATCATTTCGCAAGATTGTACTAATTACTAGTCATCCACCATTAATTTTTTTGACAGATAAAAAAATGTTGAAGAGTAGGTACAGTTCGAACATATTTACATCGTGGGAAAAATTAACATCTATCATTAAATACACAGTTTATTTCATTACATCATAATGATTTGCATAATTAGAATTATATTCGTTATTACGATTGCTTCTTAGTCAATAAATTTCAATAAGCTTCATCCGTTCCATTTGTCACCACGCGTTTATCTCACACATTAGTTGCTTATGATGAACAATTCTTAAAGAAATCACTATCAAATTCATTTTTATTGAGTAAATTAATGAAGTTTTTGGTTAGGTTACTGAATTGAAATTTTACAATTATAGGCCCCTACACACGGGCGTCGATGTCTTAATACATCAACGTGCATTCAATAACGTGCAACCGTTAACGCACGTTTTTGAATGCACAATCCCGAGTTGATGTATCAGGAATCGCTTGAATTTTTGGACGCGGATTCCAACGAATGCATTCAAGCCTATACGTGTGAATGCAAATTACCGTGGAGTATGCGTTTTTAAAGCAGTAGCGGCGGTTAAGTTTATGAAATAATTTGTTACTGCGGTAGGTATTTAAAATAATAAGTTAAATATTTCAGAAATTTGTATAATATTTACTAAAAATGTTTGCAGATAGTTTCATCATTATGTCTGCCTGCAGAAAAATGTCCCGGGAATTTCTACGGGAATTTGTGGAGTTTGTCAGGCACCTACCCTGCTTGTGGCAGACAAAATCAAAGCACTATTTAGACTGAATTGAAAAAAACTAAGCATACAAAATATTGATAGAGAAGCTGTAAATCATTCCACCAAATGCTACAAAAAGTACAGTTGTCGCTAAAATCATTAGTCTTCGTGGTGGGTTTCGGAGATAAAATGAAAAAGTTTTTATCTGGAAGAGAAGTGGTACGGTGAGGCTTTCGGAGATATCAAATTAGTGAATTTCAAATGTTGGTAATTTCTTGCAGTAATTTCTGCAGTTATTACCAATCTCATCATTGTGTCTTGACGTTTTATTAATGGAATAACCATGTCCAATAGTTACGAATAGTTTCTCCGTCCATCCTCACGTAATTACGACAGTCCTTTAATTCCAAAGTATATTTTTCTAACAGGTGAATGTGTGAAAAATTTTATCGTTTTAGAAACTAACCTTTAGACCACATTCGGCGACGATTTTCATTCCCCTTTTTTTTATACACGCCACTGCCACCAGAGCTAAATATTCTTCCTGCTCAGACATCTGGACAAACATTTTAGCAGACCGGACAAAACTATGGTTTTGTGTACGCAATCAGGTTGCGCGTTTGGATGCACGTTCTTGGATGCACGTTCTTGGATGCACGTCGATGTATTAAGACTTCGACGTCTGTGTGTAGCCAGCTTTTAATATTCTTGTTGTGTTTGATTATACTGATAATTTTAATAAACAGAAGATATTTCTTCTCTTTGATTTGAAGTGTGAAGCATTTCTGTACCACAGAAAACACAAAATAGAAATTTATTGAATCAGTATGCGTTCACATATTCACTCTATATTATTTGATGTGGTGAAACCGGACAACCTGCCGAAGAAGTAATACAAAAACCTAGTAATTAGAAACTATATAAAATGTAGGAAACTGTTATTATATTGTTCCCTTTTATTATATGCGGATATCGCCATAATTTATATATATTCATTTATTGACAATTAATTGTGGTTTGGCGACCTTGCTACGACTTTGACTCAAGTTTTCGATCCGCCAACCTTAGCAATTGTCACAATTACTACTAACCGTATCAGCTGAATCAGCCGATAGTTTTTGCTCGCATTCTTAACCGGAACGAGAAAAAACTGCCAATTTCAAGGCAAAGCTAACGATTTCCTTGTTACGGCTATCAGAATTGAGATAAGTATTCAAGGAATAGAGGTTGTAAATAGGATGCTGTTGAGTGTATCCTATTGATTTTTCGTCACGTTGAGACGCTTCCTATAATTGATTCGTGGAGGCAAGAACCATGAAATCTATTTGATGGGTTCCAACAATCAAGTAGTAAAATTTTGGAACGTGAGAATGATATGTAATATTAATATTTTAATATTTGAAATGGGCACTTCCCAAATACTTTATGGTTTCAACCGGATGCGTATATATATATGGGTGTAATCATAGATCAGCATTTGAGATGGGACGAGCATGTGAGATTACTCTGCAAAAAGCTCAGAGGACTTCTTTACAAAATCAGATGTTTTAAAAAATATACGAACTGTCAAGCTCATCTATATACTCTTTATTATGCCCTTGTACAATCGCTCATAAGCTATGGTATCATAGGTTGGGGAGGTGCATACGAAAATCATTTACGAAGCCTGAAAGTTACTCAAAAATTATTTTTAAAAATTATCCATGGAAAATCTTATACCATTCCAAGTGACAAGCTATTCGAAATAGCTAAAGTGTTGGATATTCGACAACTATATGCTTTACAAGTAATTACTAATATAAACAGAAACAAAATCCCACTCGAAGTCCTGCAGCATCGATACACTACCAGATATAAGGAGAATACTTGCATAACTACCAAATGCTCAAAAAGAATTGGACAAAGATCAAGTACTTACGTGGCTGGTAAGCTGTACACAGCCCTGCCACTAAGCCTGAAAAATCTGAAATCCCGAAATTTCAAAAATAAAATAAAACAATGGTTGTTATCAAAGAGCAAGGACTTCTTAGAGCTCATCATCAACCAATAAAAGTCAGAGAATAGACCCCGATATAGTAATTGAAACCCGAACTAGACACTAAATGTTATTATTAGATTTTGCAATCGATAATACACATACAACTTAAGAAGAACTCGAAGAATATATTGAAATGGATGATGGAAAAGCAATGCCGAATGTATTGAGAAGTAATCATCATATTTATGTATATTTGAGATACAAATTTAACTTACTTTATAGAAACGCAATTATGTCACGTACAGATAATTTTTAATGAAATCTTATCTCTGTGAATCATGTTTATGTATGCTTATACTTGAATAAACTTATTATTATATTATTATTATTATTATTATTATATATATATATATATATATATATATATATATATATATATATATATATATATATATATATATATATATATATGAGTGGATTGAGATATCATCAAATGTTGACGTTTAAATGATGTGGTTAACCATTTCAGGATATACAACCATTTCATGAAATGGTTGGCCACATCATGAAGTGATCAATTCTGAGATCTGGCCACTACATTATATCTATATAATTATAATGTAGTGGCGAGATCTCAGAATTAATCAATTCATGATGTGGCCAACGATTTCATGAAATGATTGTATTTCCTGAAATGGTCAGTTGAAACTGACCATATCATTTAAACGTCAACATTTGATGATATGTTAATCCATTTAGGCCATATCATTGATGCAGGTGCTTCAGAAAATGTTTACGACTAAATTCCCTAAACTTCTGTGATAATTTGTGCCATTGTTAAACATAGTGTTTTTTATAATAAAACTTTTCAAAGATCATTTTTGAAGATTTTTATTAGACTGAGACAAGATCAAAATATTTAAAGTTTTATACTAACAGTCAAACTGGAAGTCAGCTGTACTAAGAAATATTTGCACATACAAGAAAATATATACCTAAGTTCATTTTGTATTCCATGATATGGCCAAACGTGGATTAACGTTGACGTTTACATGATGATATGGTCAGTATTAAGTGGACATTTCATGAAATGGTCGGCCACATCATGAAGTGGCCAATACTAAGATCTGGTCACGCTATATATAAGGAATCTAAGTAATTCTGTAATATATATATATATATATATATATATATATATATATATATATATATATATATATATATATATATATATATATATATATATATATATAAATATATAATCATTCGTTAATATGCATAATAAAACATATATTTCGGATAAGTTTTGATAGCACAGTTATTCATTGATTCATTGTCCCTGCTATTTTATACAGAATATATAGCGAAAAAAATTTCGATCGCTATAATGTTCTACGATACCTCTCGTCAATCTTTTAAAGACATTAATTTCTTATTCACCCAATTATAGGTTCTAAAACATCGAAAATTAGTAAAGAATAAGTTAACATTTCAAAGTGAGGTAGAGTTAGAAACATCTATTCATTTGAACTGATTTCAGACAAATATCTTGGTAGAAAATAAGCAATTAAATTGCAGGTCGAAATTTCTCACCATAACACCATCTCTGCAAGGAACTAGTCTTGGGTGCGGCAACGTGCAAATTGAAAAAAATATAATAAACACCACAACAAACCATGGAACAGTGTAACAACACGAACAAGCTCGTAAGATCGAAAAAAATCTGAACGTTATAGTTGAACTTATTAAATATTGTTCAGCCCACAAACTATATCGAAATAATAGCAGTCATAACGTGATCTTGTCTTAACTTCCAACAACAAGAGTTATAATTCCACGGAGCTCTACTTAATTTCTATCATGATCTATATTTTATTACAACGAAAAAATACAACGTAAATATTTTATATTGAACGGTACGTCAATAAGTTTTGTTCATTATTTTTATACTCGAGAAACATGCTGAAATGTTGGTAACGCCCTGCACGAATTTGTTATATATAAAGCTTTTCTCTTCTATAGACACGATCTTTTAATTTTTATTCCTCGAGCGTAAAGCGATGAAAAATCTAAATCCGAGTGTATGTATTTGGATCTAATCTATAGATATAGTTTTCTCCATTTGGAACAATCGTTATCGAATAACGACGTTTGAATAAGGTGGTAATCGTGTCGTTTTTTTCAAATAAACTCATCCTGATCTGACCTAAACACTTTATTGCAAATCATCTAGTGAAATGTACGTATATGGATTATTGTGCATTCATTAAAAATCTTACAAAACTTCTTTCGATTAATTGCAATGTCATTAGAAGAGAGAATCGTATAATAACATTTATTTTTCACTTGTATATTATTTGTTGATTTTACCTTAGATACGGTTGATATAAATACACTCATTATGCCCTAGGGCGTTATGAGCAGGCATTATGGATCATAATGCACACTCATTGTACTTATAGAAATGAAGCAACTTCCATTGATTAAATACTTCATAATCCTTGTCGTATACGACTCTGGATTTCTCCGGCAATGAATTATTCGCAGCTTTGGCAGCATTTTCTATGATATTCTTGGGTAAATTCATTTTCATTTCTATTATTTCTAGGGTGATTCATTTAGAGGTACTTTTTGTGGTGGGGATTTAATTGCAGATTGCGCATGCCTCGTGTCAACTGAAGTAACATTATTGTTCAGTAGTGTTCGACAATTCATAATGGAAAGACTTAGCCCAACACAGCGTCTACAAATTGTTCAACTGTTTTACGAAAATGGGCGTTCTACGAGGAATGTGTTTCGGGCGCTTAGAGCATCTTATGGTCCACATAATCGGCCTACCGAACGCACAATTCGCTCTACTATCAATAAGTTTGAGACCCAATTTTCATTACTGAATAATACTTGACCTAATAGACCTCATCCAGCACGTAGTGGAGCAAATATAGGGGCGGTAGCGGAGAGTGTACACGAAGACCGTGAATTGTCAATTCGTCGCCGTTCTCAACAACTTGGCCTGTCATATTCAACAACTTGGCGTATTTTACGTAAGGATCTTTCTTTAAAAGCTTACAAAATTCAATTAGTGCAAGAACTGAAGCTGGCTGACCTTACGAATCGTTTCCGTTTTAGTCGCTGGGCTCTTGACAAGCTTGCAGAAGATCCACTGTTTTCGACAAAAATATTGTTCACCGATGAGGCCCATTTTTGGCTTAATGGGTTCGTGAATAAACAAAATGCCCGTATTTGGGGTTATGAACAACCCGAAGAGGTTCAAGAGCTACCATTAAACCCAGAAAAAACAACTGTTTGGTGTGGTTTATGGGCCGGTGGAATAATCGGTCCATTTTCCTTCAAAACAGAGGCCGGCCGGAACATTACTGTGAAGGGTGACCGTTATCGCGCCATGATAACAGACTATTTGATACCAGAAATTGAAGCCCGTGGTCTCGACGAAATTTGGTTCCAACAAGATGGCGCCACTTGCCATACAGCCCGTGAAACCATGGCTTTACTGCGAGAGCGATTCGGCGAACAGCTCATTTCACGCTTTGGACCAGTGAATTGGCCGGCTAGATCATGTGACATCACACCTCTTGACTTTTTCCTTTGGGGCTATGTGAAGTCCAAAGTCTACGTGGATAAGCCGGCTACGATTGAGGCATTGGAGGCCAATATTACTCGAGTCATTGGCCAAATACCACTCGAAATACTCATACGCGTCATTGAAAATTGGAATTACAGAATGGACGTTGTTAACCGTAGTCGCGGACAACATTTGAAAGAAATTATCTTTAAAAACTAATTGTAAAGAATGGTTCTTTTGTTTGATAATAAAGATTATAAAATAAAATTGTTTTTATTCATTTTTTGTTATTAAAAAAAAATACCTCTAAATGAATCGCCCGTTATAAGACCACACAAAGAAAGCAGCAATGACATTCACTAAATATGATGACAAAAATATTCACAAACGTCAAAATATCAACAAATGACATGCCTACTATGAGAAGGAAAATGGAAAGTATAGGAGCAATGAACCGATTTTAAAATCGATTTTTCATTACAATAAAATAATTTTTTCGTGAAAAATATAATCTTGTATGCACCACGTGCGTCACTAGATCCTAACACCCGATGGGCGTTAAGATATATAATGCACTTAGTACATAAACAACTATTTCATCTCGACAGTATCAAGCCAAAAACAATTTTGTAATTATTAAAAATTTAAAGAGGTTCGACAAATGAAATGGTGTATATCTATGATTTTCTGAGGATTTTCGAATAAATTCAGTTCGTGGGTAGAAAGAAAAACGTATGAAAAGAAGATATCCGTCACTTAGGTCGTATTTTCCACTTGTTTTTGTTCTTTTTATATACGAAGTCTTAGCCCCGAAAGTCTATTTGGGATGGATGAAGAGATCCAAAAAACACATAAATTCCTACAAAAAAAAAATATGACGAAGAGAACAAACATTTGAAACGAATTTTCAGCCTTCTAACTGAAGTCGAAGTGACTGTAGAGGGGTGAAAAGCTCTTATGCCCGATTTCACCAACGAGGTGTGAGGAAGTTCCTAACTACGTAATTCCTACGATAGGAAATACCTAAATCCGATACTTGTTAGAGCATGAAAGATAAACTTGAAACGGAACATGCTAGACAAAAACGAATTTAAGCACTGTAAAATCAATCTAATCGAGTATCAATATGCAAATATTCAGATTAATATCATCCCTTCAATACTACATAAACATTAAATAAGTAAACGTCAAAAAATTTATTTTTGATTTGTGAAATCACGTAGCGTCCTCTCACACGATCTAACAGTGCGTGGCGCGAGCGGCGATCGAATGCAACTGAAGGTGGCGCCACTGGCTATCATTTGACAGCAGCTAAGTGGTGTTTTGACAATTCTTTAAACCTACAGAGCATTTGTTACTTTCGACCCGCCGTTACTTTTGTACCCGGTCTCCCCTACACTCTTGCGTCTAAACTTTACATTGCGTTGACGGCCGAGTGGTCTAAGTGCTAAACCCTGGTGTGCCGTATTTCTGGGTTCGAATCCCAGAGGTTACTCCTGGCTTTTTAAAATTTTCTATTTACAATCTCGTAAGATCTCTTAGGTCCCACATTTCAATATTAATTATTTCAACTTGGATTAGTATAAGTTATCACTTCTGTCGTGCACCCCTACACGCACATGTTTCGTTCGCATGAATAGATGATTGGAAATAGTTCACAGGCAACAACAATTCGAATGAATAATTATATATATATATATATATATATATATATATATATATATATATATATATATATATATATATATATATATATATATATATATATATATATATATATATACTAAATCAGATTTCACCAACCTAAGAAATCCTTAGTTAAGAAATACCTTGTTAAAAACTTGATTTGGAAAGTTTTGTACATATAATTGGTACCACTGTTTAATATAAGACTGCAAATTTGACAAAGAAGAGAAAAAATGATAGAAATATAATCATTTTATTATATCAATTTGAGGTAAAGCATTTCATAAATACTCTAGGCAGACCTAACGTTAGGTATTTCATATCGTCCTTAGGCATTACTTAAGGCTTGGTGAAACGCAGATTGCACTTAGGAATTCCTAAATCCGATTTAAGTATTGCCTAACTTTAGGAATTAGTTGGTGAAATCGGGCATTAAATCCTCAAAAAATGAAATTTCATCATAAAAATTGAAGCGGTCAAAGAAATCAATTGGAAAAAAGTTTTTATCGCTCTACAAACTTTCGGAGGGCGAATTTTGGATTTGTTGTAGATGATTAAAATATTCAATTCTTTTGCCACCGGTTTGAAAAATTTGGCTTATCTATCTCCCAGCTCTAGCTAATGCCTAACCTTAAGTTAGAAGGTGCCAATATTTTGACTAAATTCACCCAAACATTGGTAGTTTTTTCTGCACAAGAACACCTTAGATCAGCGCCTCATATAAAAAATTTCAGCTCATTAGATGCTATGGGGGCTGGTCAAAAATATATAAAATCGTAGTCCAAATGGCCTATAACGAATATACACCTTACTGTTTCGATACAGTGTGATTAAATTCGACTAAAATACGACTACAAAAAAATATTCCTAAACTGATTTTTGTCTGCATATAAAAACATAAAGAATTCGTTTACGAAAATCGTTGCTTCATCAGATAATACCTATTCTTCCTTATTAGAGTAATGTTAAATACAACAGTGATAGCTTAAACAACGTTTAATAAAGCAACAACCTACCCATCATGACGACAAATGTTTATTAATTGAGAAGAAATAAGCTTCAATCTTCAAAAACCGTATGATAATCGTGTACATCAACCTTCTCGAATGGCAGAGTTCACGGGAACTATAAACAAGAATTGTAATGAACGAGGAGGTAAAATATGCAAATGTATAGATAATAACCGTAAATTCATTTGAAATGTCATGTGGAAACTTAGTAACCCGCAGGTCCCAGACCTGCTAACAACGAAAAATCCCTTTGCGGTTTGGCGAACGCGTTTTAAATTATACTAGAACTTAAAAATAGAATATCATGTTGGGTTGCACTTTTCTGAACGACTACTTTTGAGGTTAACCATTTGACATTAAGGTTAGGTGATTATTCAGCACTTTGTGCGTGAGTTATTCGTTATTCAGACTTCAGAGTGTTTGCTCTTATAACTGATTCAAAAGATCAGCTTTATTGTTGACTTCTCCTTTATTGAGCATGACTCTGTTTATGTAATCCGTGATGACTGAAGCTTCGTTGATCCGTTCTGCATTGACATAAACCTTGTTTGTATTGACGGTCAGGTGAAAAGTATTTGGAAACGATAATAGGCCAAGCTACAGAGATTTTTTCATGTAAAAAGTGTTAGAAGAAAACCAGCTCCGCCATTGTGTGTAAAATAGTTCCACATAATATAGTGATATGTTTTTCACTCGATTTTATTATTTATGTCTTTATGTCTTTGTTATTAACAATTTTATGCAAAAAATTTAGTTTTTTGCTTATAAAATTGAAACTATCAGAGTAATCGTGATGGTGTCAATAGACTTATTGTAGAAAATGAAAATACGAAAAAATGAGAGGTCGGACGACTCGATCAGACCCTTAGTCTAAGGGAAAATTGGAAAAAACCGTCCAAAATGCAGTTTTTTCAAAAGTTCATAACTCGGTTATTTTTTGAGTTGTAGCGTAGATCCTCCGGTTAGTATTATTTATCAATATAAAATTTATTTGTGCGAAGAGCAGGAACTGTCCGATGCATAGTTTTTGATCTGTGGCCATTTGAATATTTTACTATGCAAGTTTCCAGCAGACCTGAATAGGACAGGTATGGTCTGATTTCAATTTACAAAAAAGATTTTGAAAGTAGAATTCTCATAGTTCAAAACGTTCATCTTGGTTTTTCATGAAAACGCTGAAAAATATGTTAAAAATAAACCTGAACATGACGAAAAACGGCCGAGAAATAACCGTCATGTTCAAAATGCTGACGCTTTCTAATGTCGTGCTTATCCTTGCCTGCTGCTCTACCCCCACTCTTCAACTATTCTCACGCGCTCGGCCCTTTTTCGTCATGTTCAGCTTTATTTTTAACATATTTCTCAGCGTTTTCATGTAAAACCAAGATGAACGTTTTGGACTACGAGAATTCTACTTTCAAAATCTTTTTCGTTAACTGAAATCGGACTATACCTATCGCATTCACGTCTGCTGATCTGCAACAAAACTATAAGATGCACCTGAAAATAGCATTTCACAAAAAAAAACAATACGAAATTCCAATCAAAATAAAAAAATCACAAAACTGGCAGCTTCTAATATAAACGCATCGAAACCACAAAGCCAGCGGCTGTCTGTGGTATACTCATTAGAAAACCTTAAACAAATCAACATAAAAATGCTACAAAACAAGTGGGTTCAAACCAGATACACAAGAGAAAACGAAACTCAAACCTTGCATCGAATCACGTCATGTAACCTCCCACTATCAAATTCCATCAAAAATTTCTTGGCAGCTCTAGTAAAACATCTAACATTCTGAATACTCCTGATTTCTAATGGTAAGATGTTATAAATCCGAGGCCCAATGTATTCTGTGCTTTTTTGGCCGAAAGATTTCAATGAAAATGGGGCTTCATATTGAATGCCTCTCTGACGTGTACCATAACCATGATCTATAATTGACAAACAATGTTTTGATCTGTGAACTCTTGTTAATAGTACCAGTGCAAAAGTCTTTCTTAGGTTCAATACTCCAGTTTCAGCATAAATAATATTTCAGTATACACTTCATTTAGACCTTTGAGAAGTCCATCAATTAAAAAATAACATACATTCCATTATTTATTATATTTAAAATTCATGAAATCGTAAGTTTGATTGTATCAGAGATTGGAGGGTCCGGCTAAGTTTGGTGATTTACTGCTAGCTACAACTGGAGTTTTTTAAAAGCTAGCGGTTTTCTTCGTCTTGTTTTTGAAAAATACAGAAATACTTATTAAATAAACAAGTAACAAAAAATTATTTTTTTTTAAATTTGAGTTAGACATTCTATATTCTATGAAGAATTAGAGCAGTGGAAATTCTTTGGTTAGATAAGCTTTTAAAAAGTACTGGTTTCAGTGAGATTTGAAACTATTCAACAAATTTTCATATTTTTTGAATACTTGAATACTTATTTCTTGAAGTGCTGTAAGTCATTCACAGAAATTTTACAGATATACGAATACTTGAACATGAGTAACAAAATATCTCAATTCTAAAAACCTTATTAGTTGTTCTAGCCTGCAAATTTCGAATAAATTCCGAAAAGATTTGAAACGAAAATGCTGGAACACTGTAAATACCAAGTTTCATAACTAAGAAACGTCCACTAGATATAAAATCAATAAATATTTTACGAAGAAATTCAGCGCTTCATTATATATTCATTACATCAGTCACACACAAATTTCCATTATCCACTTAAATATTTATAGTATAGTAGTAAAATTGTGATTACTCCTTATGATATTACAAAATACCAACATATTCCGTTAAATCGTACTTCCTCAATGATTCACAGAGTTCTGACGCCATTCAGAATAAACACAATATTCTGTGATACTGTTACTCATCCTCATTGAATACAACGTTTACATTTTATTCAATGCCAGCCAATCAATTCTATATTATAAATCAGTGAGAAGCAAAAACTAATAAATGTTTAATTTATTCGTTATTGATAGATCTTTAAAAGTAATGCTGAACGTACCAGTTTGTTCTTTTTGGAAAACTATGGTTTCTTTCAAAAGAATAATTGAAGATAGATGTATATGGCTGACCCTGGTTCGGAATCTTCGTGCTATTAGTAAATATCAGTAATTTTTCTCAAAATGATATTTCAAGTACGAAATGAAGTTTTCTCAGTCTAACTTTGTTTTCTTTTTGTACAACTCAAAGAGCTCTAGTTGTGAATCATGAATAAAAAATGAAGGACACCCTACTGCGTAGCACTAGGAATGATAAAACCCCTCGGCGCATGTGCATGTCGTCAATATTTTTGAATGTATTGTATAAATTAAATAACAATGAAAGTCGATTTTACGAATGAAATGAAGGAAAATTGCAATAAATGTATTAATAAGTCGTAATTACGAATAGAATCCGTGAAAATTTAGCAAAAAAATTCATTGATTGACTGTCGAATTTGAATATCCTATTCCGGCTCATTTTTCTGCAAATTATGAATTGAATTGATAAGATATCTCTATGGATAGGAAGCAGACACTGACGCAGAATCAAGCTGAAGCTATCAACGTCGTTTGGTTACCGTGGCACACAGAGCACTTCGACGCATGTTTTGTAGGACTTTGTACATATCGACCTTGGCGCATGCGCATGTCGTAATGCCTATCTAAAAAACGCTATAATTTTTTATTCTTCGTTGGGAAAAATTGGGAACAAAACTTCTCTTATGAAATCATATGTATTCTATCGATATCCGTTGGAATTTTTAAAATCGGACCAGATCCCAACTTTTTGTAGTGAGACTTTAGCTTCGCCTCGAGGTAAAAACGCTATATTTTTTTATTCTTCGTTGGGAAAAAGTGGTAATTCAAATTCCCTAATGAAATCATATGTGTTTTATCGATATCCGTTGGAATTTTTAAAATCGGGCCAGATCCCAACTTTTTGTCGTGAGACTATAACTCCTTTAGCTTCGCCTCGGGGTAATAATAGTTTGAGAAGAACACACTTTAATAGAAAAGCAAACTAAAAAAGTATAAAATTAAATTTTTTCGTTAATTACTCTATTCTTAATTCAAATTTATTGAAACTTATTTTCTACTTTCCAGTTAGCTTTTTAATTTTTTTGAACTAATATTCATTTTCTTCTTTTTAAATCGTTTATCTACAAAACCGTGTTTTTCAGTTTTATTATTCATTTTCTACTTTTTAGTTCTGCTTACTACGAAAACTTGTTTTTTTCAAATTTTGAAATGTCCCAAAACGTAGAGTTCAAACAGTAAGCCGCAAATGTATGATTGTCTCCCGGATTTCGTTGGTTGTTGCTGTTGCTGTTTTTATCTTCAAGTTTTTTGTCCGATACTTGGCTACGCCGTTCTGATGAGGACCAAAGAGTCCAAAAAAACGTATCAACGGATGCTTCGATATATTCGGTCTATACCGATATATATATATATATATATATATATATATATATATATATATATATATATATATATATATATATATATATATATATATATATATATATATATATATATATATATATATATATATATATATATATATATATATATATATATATATATATATATATATATATATATATATATATAGGAACAATAAAAGTTTAGCTCTGACAGGTTAATTTAATTAATTATTATAAACGAATAAATGTATAAAATTGTATACGTTTCGGTGGTACATCGGTGGTACATACAATGACAGACGGTTTGTTTTTAATGTGTTTATGTTAGTTAATTAAGTTTAATTTTATTGCGGATGTACTTGACAAGATTATTGTATTAATTGATTTTATATGTATGTTACATTTAAGGTTGTTTGTGATTTATATATCGAGTGCTGAAGAAGGTGGATGTACCACCGAAACGTACAATTTTATACATTTATTCGTTTATAATAATTAATTAAATTAACCTGTCAGAGCTAAACTTTTATTGTTCCCATATAACGTAAACAGGTAACAAATTCATATACATCTATATAAATCTATATAAATATATATATATATATATATATATATATATATATATAAATATATAAATATATAAATATATATATATATATATATATTTATATATTATTATATATATATATATATATATATATATATATATATATATTAATATATATATATATATATATATATATTAATATATATATATATATATATATATATATATATATATATTAATATATATAATATATATATATATATATATTAATATATATATATATATATATATAATAATATAATAATAATAATAATAATAATAAACTTTATTAGTACCTTAGGCTATACAGCGTGTACGCGTCAATTGTAATAATATTTTACACTTCAATACAAACAATTCATACGTGTATACACATACACATATATAAGTAAATATAATAATCAAAAAGTCATACGCGCATATACACGCATAATAAACATTCATGAGTCTGAGTAAATAGTCTAAAGACAAAACGAGATAATTAAAATAAATAACAAAAAAAGGTATAAATACAACAACACAATTTAAAATTTATATATATATATATATATATATATATATATATATATATATATATATATATATATATATATATATATATATATACATACATATGTGCCAGACATCCACAAAAATCGAATGTTGTCATTTTTTAGAAACCATCAATCGGTGTATTTTAATAATATCTATCAGGTCTGTAGAATGTCGAAGTTAAACCAAACTTAGTATGAAATCTCATCCTATGCCCTTTCGCAATAACGAATTCAGACGAAGGAATAATTGCTTTTGGTTGTGTAAAGGAAGGCAGTACCCTGACATTTAAAAACATGAACTTCCTCTAGGCTTCCAAGGTAAGCGCAGTTAATTGGGATTAATCCACGAAGGTAACAAAAGAAATTGAATTTTACCAGCTAGTTACTAGCATAAATAATGTCGTTAAACTACTAAATGCAAATTACGAATTTTTTGTGATGTAACTCCGTCGTTAATGAAAAATAGTATATGCGTAGAAGTGTATTATAAATATAAAAAGCATTGGTAGTTATATTTCATAACGAAAACCAGCAGTATTTCAATTGTCACTATAATTTTACATACAACAACTAATTATGTGTACCTACAATTCATATATGTCATGATGCGTTATACTGGATTGTATTTTCAATATTTATTGTACAGAATAAAGTATAAACTTTGAAATAAAATACACTTGGCTTATGTTTCAACTCCTTATCAAAACTGACTACAGGAGAGTATTACATCTTGTTTTATAAAACAGACAAAAGCAAAGGTGATACCTGAAAATCAATTTGTTCGTTTACAAGGGGTAATTTACTATTATGAGCGGAACTTATTTCTAGAATTTCAAGGAGGTCAAGGCGCTTTCCTTTGTTACCTGAATGTAACAATTGGGTTTTGTTGAAATCCAGGAAATGATTAAATTTTATACAATGTTCGGACAAGCCAGTGGTATTTTTATTTTGTAAAATTGACTTTTTATGTTCTTCAACATGAATGTTTATATTCTTTCCTGTTTATCAAATAAAGGAAGCAGGACATTCGTCGCAAAATATTTCGTAAACACCACTGTTTTCTCCGATGTTAGATTTTTCTTAATTATTGACCAAGAATGGCTTCAAGTTTCTTTTATTTGTACAAATTATTTTAACGTTATTTTTCGAAAGTCTCTTACAAATTTTGCTACTCAATTCGGCACATAATTTGTTAGGAAGTATTTTTGTAGTAAAATCTCGTCACTAAATAGTATATTTTATTTTTGGTCTGATGGGGGGCGGGGCGCTGGAGATGCCACAATGTAAAGGAATATATATATATATATATATATATATATATATATATATATATATATATATATATATGTATATATATATATATATATATATATATATATATAAGTATATATATATATATATATATATATATATATATATGTATATATATATATATATATATGAGTATATATATATATATATATATATATATATATATATATATATGTATATATATATATATATATATATATATATATATATATATATATATATATATATATATATATATATATATATATATATATATATATATATATATATATATATATATATATATATATATATTATATATATATATACAGGGTCGCTGATATGTATGGAAACGGTCGATTATTTACTAAAGTAAGATAGCTAGCGAAAAATGTTAAGATACAAAAGTTGCAGGGTTTTTTCAAAATCTATCACACTAAATAAAAATTAAGTATACAGGGTCAGTCAAAAAGTACTGATATATATATATATATATATATATATATATATATATATATATATATATATATATATATATATATATATATATATATATATATATATATAAAACTTGGTTCTCGGAATGAACCGCGTAAAAGATTTGGAAAATCTCGACGTTTCGGCTCCTTTTGCGAAGCCATTTTGAGGAGAATTAGAAGGGAAATAATTCAGATACGTGGCCTCAATCTGCCTACTCCACGAATCCAATTAGGAGGAATCGGAAACAATACGATTGCGTGGTCTCAACCTGCCTACTCCACCAACCGTACTGCTTCCTGTCAACAGTTGACTCTGAAGAGAAGGCAGGTTGAGACTTCAGAGTAGACAGGAAGCAGCACGGTTGGTGGAGTAGGCAGGTTGAGACCACGCAATCGTATCGTTTCCGATTCCTCCTAATTCGATTCGTGGAGTAGGCAGATTGAGGCCACGTATCTGAATTATTTCCCTTCTAATTCTCCTGAAGATGGCTTCGCAAAAGGAGCTGAAACGTCGAGATTTTTCAAATCTTTTACGCGATTCATTCCGAGAACCAAGTTTTTCAAATACTTCCGACCGCGGAAATCTTTCTGAACATATATATATATATATATATAAATATACATATATATATATATATATATATATATATATATATATATATATATATATATATTTCTATATATATATATATATATATATATATATATATATATATATATATATATATATATATAATAAAACCTCAAACATTGTGGGATATAAAAACAACTCCAGCATTTCACTGTGTAGTAGTTTTTTATTTTTGGGGAAAATTCGATTAAAAAAGTAAAAATATATAAGGAAAATGCGAATTACTGAATGTCACCATGGATTGAGACATCTGAAATTATTGCAATTGCAGTTTACTGAGCAATAAATAATTCTGAGCCTGCAACTATATTTTTATTTATCAATTTCACAAATTAATTCTTTTTCAGTTGATAGCTCAAGAAATCTATGACGAATTATTTTCCATATTTGGCTACGCGGGTGAAACCATACAAGCCATGCTAATCCGTGATCTTCAAGTTATACCAGTCTGATATAATAGAATTCCTGACCGTATAAAATTATAATTCATTCCATAGCATCTATGAGAAAACATTTTCTCGTATCATAAATTGTGTTCATTCATTCTTATGTGAATGCTAGACCATTTATGGGGAATTATTAGCATTAACCATCACAATTAAGCTGAAATTGTGGTTTCACATTGAGGAATATACACAATGTATCCAGAAGATATTTAATAGAAAGTTTGATGAAATGGCGAGTAATTTTAATTGTTTATTAAAGGAGCGAGGATTAATATCGATAATTACTCTACAAGGAAAGTAGGTAGCTCAATAAGGATGGGAATATTCATTTCATATATCAACAATGAACACTAACAGATATATATGATGGAGTTGGACAAGATAATAGAACAAAATTATAACCTTCAACTTTCTTGAAAATACGAAAAGTAACAAAGTAGCAACAACATTTATTAGTTTTGCTTTTTATAATACTATTTATTCAAAGAAATTACGTTTTTAATGAATTTGATAGCAGATTATATAGTATGATGAATGGTAAATATGGATTGTAAAATTAACTGGTAGCAATGACCACAACAAAAAGACTGTATATTAATTATTAACTCTTATAATCTATAATTTTATCGTAATTTTTTAATTTATCTTATTTTAATTATTTTTTCAGGTAGTAGCAACTTACATTTTAATTTGTTTATCTTCTAATTAAAATTCAATCCTCTCGAGTAGGTATATATATATATATATATATATATATATATATATATATATATATATATATATATATATATTTATATATATTTATATATATATATATATATATATATAATATATATATTTATGTATATATATAAACTTATCCAATAAACTATATAAATCATATATGTGACATTAGGACGACATTGTGCTATAAATTGAATTAAACGAAAAAATAATAAAATATGTTACCATATATTCTTATGTAGTCAACTTCTGTAAAGTTTTTGTGAAAAAGGAGGGACATATCACGGTAAGTAATTATTCAGATTTCAGATGCCGCCATATCCAGTTTTAATACTTCACTACAACCTATAAAAATATTATGATCCCATATCTCATTTTTACAAAATCAAAATATTCTTCATATGCGTTGGGTGTTGAATTTTTCTGAATATTTCTTTAAAACGAATTCTCGACTCCGGTAATCTTTCTGAACTTAATGGATTTTTTTTAACGTTCAGCATTTGTATTTGGATTTAATAGTAGAATTATATAAATGTTTAACTAAAAATTTATTTGCTTAGCGTAAATAATAAATCAAATTTTTGTTTGTGAGTTAACTTCCTCCATATCCCTTTAAGAAATAATCCATTTAATAATAATACGTGACCTCACTATAATGAAATCCGATATGAGAATTACGTTCGTTGACACGTGGCTTACACATTGAACCTCTTTCATCCCTAAGTATATATGTATATCCTGGTAGCAGGAGTTGGCCCTTATTTGAGGAGCCTTATTCAGGATTCCTAGTTTGAGAATATTCTGGTGATCCTATAGAAGCCCTTATTTCCGGAAATAATTCTGGAATCCTACTTCGGAGATTACTTTATATGTGCTAGTCTGTAGAAAGGGATAGATGTTTAGGAGAAACGTATTATTATATATCAATACTACTTCACAGAGGAGAGTATATCATCTATCCTGGAAGTAGATGCATGCTAATCTGTGCCCAAATCCACCACCCGAGGGACAACCATTATAATATATATATATATATATAATATTATAATATATATATATATATATATATAATATAATATATATATATATATATATATATAATATATATATATAATATATATATATATACTATATATACATATATTATATATATATATATATATATATATATATATACCTGTATATATATATAACTATATATATATATATATATATATATATGTATATACAATTAACTTTTTTGTTAATTCCAACCAAATCCTAATACGTCAAAAAGAATGTAAAAATTATAAATTGAAAAACGTATTACAATATTAATGGCTGTAAAATACATCAATCAGTAAATATCTCCTCAAATAGTTAGAATTTCTTGAAGGCATTTGTATATGTATTGTATACTTAAGCTGATAATCTATTATTTTATTGTAACTTGTTATTTATCTTGTTTTAATTATTTTTTCAGTTAGGAGCAATTTCCATTAATTTATTTATCTACTAATTAAAATTTAATTTTTCTGATTACGAGTATATTGCTCCTTCTTTCCAACTTATTTATTCATGTATTCATATTTTTCAGAAACGGCTTTAGTGCGAAAATATATAGGTAAATAAAAATACATTCCTCAACATCCTTAAATAAATATACTGAATGTTATAAGCCGTTATTTGACATTATCTAATTCAAAGATAAAATAAATAAATAATCACGTTTTGAAGTTATTTACACCAAATTCAATCTTGATGTACGTTTCGTCTGTCTGGATCTTCATCAGAAAGAAGTTGGACAAACACCCAAAGAAACTAAGGTAGAAGCGACACACACGACATGTTGCAATATTTTGTTCAAATCTATTGTGGACGAGTGCCTTTATTGCTCTTCTTTGAACAAATGTAAAGTATAAACAAGGGTTTTTATCTCTTCCAGCAAACCAATCTATAACTCCCGTTAACGACCATCAATTACAGAGAAAATTCTCAATCAGAATGGACACTTTCTAAGAATATGAATTGGTCATTAAATCCATTTTCCATCAAATTTATATCCACTTTGCAAGATGATTTTTTGCATTCTCAACATGTTATGATTTCACTGAATGAGTTATTTAAATGCTACCGAATTGAAATTTATTACAAATAGAATATAGTGTATAATGAGTATTTATCACATGCTTAGAGGATAATGAATTTTCAAAGTAATAACTTTTTCTTTACACCATTACAGTAGAGAATTATGATTGATGGGTTATAAAATATTTATTGAATTAGTTATTTCGTTAGTGAAGGTAGAATGATGGGTTCTGAATGGTAGACTAATTATTGTGTTATCGAATGTCTCATCTGGTAAATCAGATACTTTGAACATCAAAAGAAATTATTGATTGAGTAAAAAATTATTTCATTATATTAAACGAACTTCAACACACCTACGTACACTGATGTTAAAAAAATTCCCTGTCATAGTACTGATTTGAGAAGTGTTTTTCGTATAGTGAGCGATATTGAAATCATAATGCGAAACAAATATATAAATACATAAATATTTATATTTCTTGATTTTTGATTGCATATAACGCAGAGAATTTATAGAAATAACAGATATCTAAAAATTCACCATAATACATAACAAAGGAGCAAATATATGTAAAAAACCAAGATAACAATATCAATCATATAACTAATATTTTCAACAGTTCTTTGCTAAATGTTTTTGTCACAAGAGTTTCTATTTTTGTGTCAGTTGAAAACAAAATTTTGCAATAATTTACTGGCTAATTTGGCATAAGCGACGAAATTCTCTTGAAGAATGTCATACATAGAAAATTATTATTTATGAGCTCTATCTCGACCACATGAATATTCATTTCTATGCTAGCGAAATGGTATATATATTAAATTATTCCGCCATAAAAATGATTTAATATTCAATCAGGACCACTATTCATATTAGATAATTAAAACTGTAAAAATATCGAGAAAAAAAATCTATCATATGTTCTCTTATCAAAAAATTAAAACATTACATTAAAATGAGAAACTATAGTGAAATTTAAATGTCAAAAGCAAATGCCCTCATTTGTGAATTTTGGTACGACAAATATTCCATCGAAGACATTTATTTTTTTATGCTATTTTGTGTTCGAACTGAATATATATGTCCAAAAATGATGAACAAATTCATAAGAACTTCGTTTGAATCATTTTGTTCCATCGTTTTTGAAGGTATTTGCAACTTCTGAGATATCAAAAATATCGATATTATAAGTAGATTGTCACAATGTTACTGTCAAATAGTGATCATGGCATGCTCAATAAATACCGAATGGGGGCACCATATACAAGGAACATTTTCGCAAATAAATGCTCATAAGTCAGAAACCTAACTAGTTAGGTGTAGGTATGATATATATAGATTAAAAGGAAATTCCAGCAGCTTTCCGAATCTTCAATAATATACAGGATATTCCATTTGAAATAATGAACTTTCAGTCATTTTTTTGAGCAAACAAAATAACTGTATTTTAATACCACCCTGTTTCGAAGTAACGGAGATTAGGCTGAAGTGTAGGAAGCCCCCCAAGTATCACCTAACTCCAACCGAAATTTCGATATCATAGTATATTTTAACCCAAAGATATCAGAGTTTTTAGAGGTCTTAATTACAGACGAGTTATTGGGAAATTGTTGGAGATTCTAAAAATAAATAAATTTACAGGCTGTCCCACTTGAAAAATCAAAGTTGCCACTACTTTCTAATAGAAGTTGCAACGCCGCATTATCAAAAATATTTTAGTTGTATGGTTCACCAGAAACGTTTGATGTGCCATCAACCATGAATGACCCTATATATATATATATATATATATATATATATATATATATATATATATATATATATATATATATATATATAATTCTGTGTTATAAATATAGATTTATATATATATATATATATATATATATATATATATATATATGTAGTATAACGCTCAAGAGCATCTGACTCATAACCGCCAAATTTGGCACATTTAATTGCTTTTTCATGGAGATGGTTTCAATATAACTCTCCTTCATGATGGCGCTGCGTCGAATCAACTTCTATACCGTTCAACCGATCACCATGAAAATTGGTATACCTAGATATTTTTTCATGCAGTAGAATTTCATTTGCAAATCAACTATGTAATTTCTGTACAAATTAATTTTGTGGAATCTTTTTTCTCTAACCAAATACTAATACGGTTCCAACGAGTACAATATTTTATTGCTAACTATTGAATACTAAACCAAACTGATAAGCTAGTTTAGCGTGATAATTTTGACAAAATCTTAGTACCTACACACTACACTGTCCGTCAGTAATGGTGACCTCAATTCTTTCCAGATTTGAACCCGATAGACTTCCACATAATTGTGTATCGTCAAGAATGGCAAACAATTTCACAGAATGTTGTTCTTATAAGCATACCATAGATTCATAAAAGACTCGATGCCATCGTTCACACCAAAGATATCATAAATTTGATTGTGCTTTTCAATACGTTCACGAAATGATAAATAAAAAGACTGATAATCAACGAAACCTCCGAGTTTTTAGTTGAAAAAAACACTTCGAGTAACGGATCCTATTCTTTTCTTCGTTCTTCTTGTCGTGATATTCGTGTGAGTCGTAAAAACTTCTTTATATCCACCGGCGAAAATAGTTCAGAAGCTTCAAGACTTCGAGGTACAATTCGATTAAACCGTTCCGAGAAAAATTGATCATGATTTCGAGCATGCATGTCTTTTTTTCTACCCGACCGTGAATAAGTCGGCAAAAACAAGATAGCCGATATACTTAGATTTCACTATATTAATTATATCCTGTTTCGAGAATTTCACGCGCGCAAGGTTGCTTGGCCCAATTTCCTTCATTTTAACATGTTACGAATCGAACCCAGCCCGTTATGCCGCATAATCGAATAATATTCGATTTATTTATCTTATTAGATACGAAATTGTCGTTATTTGGGAGTATAATGTATACCTAGTGAGAGAAAAAGTTATAATCGAATTTGGAACGAAATTAGTAATTGCACTTTATACTCCAGACACTTGGCGAATGAAAGTTAGGCCTAAAATTGTGTCCGTCACGAGCATAACAATGAAAGTGGTTCAGCAGAAGTTGGGGATGGTGATGATGAAGTCAGGCAAGTACCAGTGTTTATATATTTTAGTAAGATGGATACTCTAACTAAATATAAAGATAACAGTGTATTATCATACACTTATTATGTAATAGTTTTGAAGAGCAGAAATGATTATAATTTTTACAAATTATCTATCTATTCGTGCAATGATCATCATCAGGAATCGGAATGAATAACTGAAATCGTTTTTCTTGTGTTTTTTCCTCATCTCTAATCGTTTTGTAGTAAATTAAGATTTTTTACTAAAAAGACCACTGAACTGCCATAAATGAATTTGTCCTTCGACATTTTATGACAGAGAAAATATGAAAAATTCTTTATTTTTCACTTGTATATCATTTATTGATTTACCTTATGTACGGTTGCTATAAATACACTAATTATGCCCTAGGGCGTTATGTTCCATAACACCCGCTCATTGTACGAGGACAACTGAAACAACTTCCATTGATTGATACTTCATAATCCTTGTGGTATACGACTCTGAATTTCTCCGGCAGTGAATTATTCGCAGCTTTGGCTGAATTTTCTATTATATTCTTGGGTAAGTTCATATTCATTATTTCTATAAGACTACACAAAGAAAGCAGCAATGACATTCACTCAATATGATGACAAAAATCTTCACAAACGTCAAAATATCAACAAATGACACTATGAGAAGGAAAATGGAAAGTAAAGGAAAGTATAGGAGCAATGAACCGATTTTAAAATCGATTTTTCATTATAATAAAATAATTTTTCCATGAAAAATAAAATCTTGTATGCACTACGTGCGTTACTAGATCCTAACGCCCATCGGGCAACATTCATCCCTCGGGCCAAAGGCCCTCGGGCCGAAGGTTACACTCCGGGCGTTAGGGTCTATATAACGCGCTTGATACATAAATGACTAGTATTGTCGCTCAATTAGTTGAGAATATATATCAAATTTGGTAAGAATATCTGAATTGACTCGAAAGTTCAAGTATAAAAATTCGAAAAAATGTAATAATCTAATTGCTATGTATTTCGAGAACGAAAGCCTGAAAACCCCGAGTTTATTCGAGAAGGAGGCATTATTGTTAACCAAAGACTACTCCGTTAAGATTTTTCTACTTAGGAAATATTCTGTTTGTATGTATATATATTTATATTTTTAATAATAACAATTAATAGTGCTAATTCAATTGCAATAAAATTGAGTGTCTTCCATTCACTTATACATAGATTGGTGTCATTATCCTTATCCAGAAACAAGTTGGTAGCAAAAAAAAATGGTCACGAAGAGTAATTTAATTTAATTTTTATCCAAACATGGAGGATGTAGATGATGAAAAATTCTTTTCAATTTACTTTGACTTTACAGGTTGAATAAATACAATATTAGAACTGTAGATTTTATTAATTTAGATAATACAAAATACTATTCATTGAACAAAGGATGGAGAATGGGCCCTTGGAGATTAAATCAACAAGCACAAGGAACTTTATCATAACTAATGACTAAATAGACCCCAGTATTTCCCCAGTCATTAAAGCAGTATTATTAATAGATTTCAACTTTAGTTTGTCATTAGCCCTTGATAATGGGTTACAGGCCCGAAACATCTGTCGAGTTAATTAAGCACTAAAATTTTGGAATGAAGTGTCTTACTGCATTTGATTAATAACTTTATTAATTGGGTATTTGTCTCTGTGTTTGTAATCAAATTAATCTCTATTATTTACTATATGATTTCGTTATCAGAGAACTTTATAATTCCTCTTGAAAATTGTACTCCAAAGTTAACAATTACAATAGAGTGTTCAGTACCTACTATATTTAGATACTTCGACTGAACTGATACTATTGCAATATATCTGCGACTAAGACTGATAGTATTTCACTCTACGGCATTCGTTGGGATCGTTTTAAATCACTCTCTTTATAGAAAATGAATGAAACATCGAAGGACAAATTAATATATTAAAACAATGGTTAAAAATAACAATTTACACTTTTATTATAAGAAATAACGCATGACGCACGTTTCGGTGGAACTTCACTTTCTTCAGATGCTAATGGCAAACTAACTATGATTTTCTGTTATATCGAAAACAAGAAATGACAAATTATGTAGAAGGGGTAAGTACAAAGATGGTTACAAATAATTATTAGAAAAGGAAAAACCAATTCTGAACTGCTAGTCAGGTAGTTCGGTAATTTTGAAAAGATTAAGAAGGGGGCTTGAAGTATGATCGATTTGGCTATTCAATAGGAGACCGGAATGCTTGTATTTATTTATCTGTAATGATTCTAAAAAATTAAGTTTAATTCCTTTACTTTCAATATTTAATATTTTAAAATCGAAATTGAATGTGTGATTTTCTTGGATTAAATGGTTTGCATAATGTGAATCCGACTTCTGATTAACAAAGCTACGTTTGTGTTCTGAAATTCTAGTTTGAAAACTTCTGAAAGTTCTACCAATGTAAAACTTATCACAATCGCCACAATTAATTTTATAAACTCCCGATGTATTATCTTTATGAACTTTGGATTTATTATTTTTTAAATGATTTCCTAAATTATTACCGGTACGATAAGCAATGTTAATGTTGTGCTTAGATAAGAGAGATTTAAGTTTTTTACTTGAATTTCCGATGAAAGTGAGGCTGTTGTATTTGATATTATTTTTAGTAAGGGGGTACACCTGGTTAATCGCATTTTTGAAAAACTTTTTATCTATCATATTGTCTATAATATTGGGATCATAATTATTATTTACGGCAATTTGTTTAATTATATTTTTCGATTTTAAAATATTAAATACTGAAAGTAAAGGAATTAAACTTAATTTTTTAGAATCATTACAGATAAATAAATACAAGCATTCCGGTCTCCTATTGAATAGCCAAATCGATCATACTTCAAGCCCCCTTCTTAATCTTTTCAAAATTACCGAACTACCTGACTAGCAGTTCAGAATTGGTTTTTATTTTTCTGATAATTATTTGTAACCATCTTTGTATTTACCCCTTCTACATAATTTGTCATTTCTTGTTTTCGATATAACAGAAAATCATAGTTAGTTTGCCATTAGCATCTGAAGAAGGTGAAGTTCCACCGAAACGTGCGTCATGCGTTATTTCTTATAATAAAAGTGTAAATTGTTATTTTCAACCATTGTTTTGATATGTTTATTAATTTACACCAAGTATCGGCCCAATCAATCCAGAAAAAGACAAATTAATAATCTAGTCGAGTTCAACTGTGAATTACACCAAGCAAATTGTGGATGTGTGAACTATAAAATAATATACAGTAACGACTAAATCCAAAGAATTAATCTATAAATTAGAGGAATGTAAATAAGGAGTGAATAATAGCGAGTTTCATCTGTAATGTTATTAAAAGTATTTATTTTCATAGCGGTTTAGTTATTCGTATTATTTCCCTTCCGAAGTTTTTATAAATGGAGGAACGTCAAGATATTGGAGCAAAAAATCCGAGTATGTTGAGTAACTTCATCACTATTTTTTAAAAAAAGTCAATCATAGAGAAATTCTTTCAAAATTAAAAAAATTAACTTAATGTGTCTACCAGCGACGAACCTGGCGTTTCTAGTTTATAAACATTCTAGAACACATAATTACATTGGAATACAATGTAGAGTAATCTGGAATATTCCAGAGAAGTCCTAATTATTATCAAACAATGCGCTTAACGTCATTCAACACACTCGAGTTTAAATAAGGCATACAATGGTTCAAAAATAAAATTTCCAACAGAAATGTTTACCACCCACCAAGATCAAACTCCCTTCCTTAAAAATGCAGACCAAGGGTTGTCTACCACTACAACCATGAGAGGTGGCAGTTGGTGGTTATAGAAAAAGGTTGGACAATATTGATGTTACATTATAAACTCGTTGTTTCAGCTTTTCATTGTTTTATACTCAGAGTGAAAAATATACAGTAATTCGATTCATCCAGAAGAACAGATACTGATCTAGACGCACTCATCCAAGAAATCATCAGTAACTTTAAGGTCGACTCTTACACAACTCTCGTAAAAGGTAAATACGAAAAGATCAAAATTACTCTCAATAATTTATTCAATACTTTAAGACTGTTTCGCTCGAACAATACTGTTTTCTATTGTAAATAAAACTTCACAGTTTTCGATTTGCACTATATTTTGTTAACATGACAATTGTTTCGCCAAACACAGTGGCTTCTTTAGATGCATATTACATACTAACTTTTATAACGGGAATATTGAACGATGAAGGAAGGGAATATACAATAAGAATGAGGAAAACCTTAACGTGATCACTTAGCAGGTAGAAAGTACAAACTTTTAATAACTTTGGAAAAAACACAACAGGCACAAATATTCAACATTACATCTAGAAAAGATTTAACAACTGTGAATTAATCATATCTAATTGGCCATTTAACAAATTATTGGATTGTTTCATACTATTGATTTGGTGTGGATGGTGACCGATGCGCTGCGACCTTATTAGATCTATTGTGCCCCATCTTCTTCTGCTTCTCGATGTGTTCTCGTTTTACAGCAGCCCCTCAAGCCTCAATACCTTCAGGAATTTGAGGATTTTAAGGGGGTCTATCCGTGGTATTTCTTCTACAGTCAGCTGGTATGATCCCAGTGTGTTCAGTCTTTCATGGTGCACAGCATAGCACTCCATCAGTATATGGTGGGGTGTTTCTGGACGTTCCTTGCAGAATCTGCAGGTGCTGTCCCCCTCTAAACCTAGCTTCCTTAGGTGTTCTTTGAGTCTGCAATGCCCCGTAAGAAATCCTGTGATTGTCTTTAGACTAGTTTCGCTGAGGTTAATCAGTGTCTTCGATCTTGCTCGGTTGAACTTTCCGAGAAGATCTTGGGCCTGCCTCAGTCCCGGAAGTCTTTGCCAGTATGTTGCTCTCATTGCTTCTTCAGCTTTATTGAGTTCTTCTTGGAAGTAAGATTTTCCAAGTCCGCAGAAAGGTTCTGGCCCGATTAATGGCGTTGACGCACCCTTTCGTGCCAGGGTGTCTGCTTGTTCATTACCCTTCACTCCGACGTGCCCCGGCACCCAGAGGAGGATCACTTTGTTGTTCTTGCCCAGATCGTTTAGTTTGTCTAGGCATTCACAAACCATATTTGAGTTGATGTTATAAGAGCTCAACGCTTTGATGGCTGCTGATGCATAAGTGTAATCTAATTTTTCCTTGTCGTAACTTCTTTTATGTTCTGATATTCGAACTCCAAAGTTCCTGCCAGTTTAACCAACATGTACTTTAGGACATGAACTACAAGCTAGATTATAGATCCCTGATATTTCATCCCAAGTAATTAACATTTTGTACTTTCTATCTGCTAAGTGATTACGTTAAGGTTTTTCCCATTCTTATTGTATATTCTCTTCCTTCATCGTTCAATATTCTCGTTGTAAAAGTTAGTAGTAATATACATCTGAAGAAGCCACTGTGCTTTGGCAAAACAATTGTCATGTTAACAAAATATAGTGAAAATCAAAAACTGTGAAGCTTTATTTACAATATTATAATAAATTTTCATCAAGTATCGGCCAATCAATTAGTTAATATTGTTTTCAAATAGTTGCTGAGTAATCCAATGAAATATTATGTTTTTTTTTATTATATACTCAGACAAACTAATTTGTCCAAAAAAGATTTTGTGCAGTTGAGAATGTAACCTTCTCGATTGCAAATCATGTTCGAGAACTTTCGTCGAAGTAGGTACTAGTTTTTTGCTAAAATCACCGAAGAAGTTATATTTAACTTGCAAATTGCAATTAGTTCCATGGCTGACCAGAGCATGATCGAAAACGGTTATATGGGGCTTATATCTTTCATTTAGTTGTAGACCATGAGTAACAAAATTACCACAGGCTATTTGGGTGGTATTTTTCGAATTATGCCGCACATCTATTTAAGATTTTATCCTATTCATATGTAGTTATCAGAATCAATTCACGCTCTGTATTCTAAAATGTCTGAGCATACTTATAGAGCAAGATCCCAGAGCCGCCAGACGTTACTTATTTTCTCAGTAATAATATGTATGGGATGAAGTAGTGCTCATATGTACTTTCAATGTAAGGATACCTGCTAACTTGTGCCGACGGTCAAATTCCAGGTATCTGGTGCTAAAGAAATGGAAAAGAACTCAACTCACTTTTCTTATTTTCTAAGTCTTGATTTTTATATATGACACTTAGGGCACTATTTCAATACCTTATGCAAGCAGCCAGACCAATCGTATGGGCCAAACAAACCGCCAGACACAAAAAAAGTGTCCCCATGAGTATGACAGTATGAGCGAAATGGCATGATTTGCTCATTTAATCACGATAGTGATTATCTATGCGCGTCGATCTCCCTTATATACTTACTGTCATGACATTTCCTCATACTGTCATACTCATACGGACACTTTATTTATGTCTGGCGGGATGTTTGGCCCACACGATCGGTCTTGCTGCTTGCATGAGATATTCAAATAGTTCCCTGAGTATCATATATAAAAATCAAGACTGAGTAAATGAGAAAAGCGAGTTGATTTTTTTCCCATATTTAGCACCTAATACTCGGAAATTGGCCATCTGCACAAGAAAGCAGGTATCCGTACACTGAAAGTACATATGTACACTACTTCATCCCATACATATTATTGCTGAGGAAATAAGTAACGTCTGGCGGCTCTGAAATCTTGGACTATTAGGGAATGTACCCATTACGCTAATGTTCAGCTAAGTGGATTAACAGCCCTGAAAAATATCAAACAGAGCAATTTTATATGATTCGCTATTAAAAATATATTTCCTAATTTATTGTTTGAATGATTCATTGAATTGTTATTCAAGTAATAAAATATTGTTGATTGAATAGACCAGTTAAAAACTGTAAGTGAATGATGCAGCTAAATCAACGAACCAAATAGGTGAAACGAGATGGTTATTTTAATATTCTCTCCTAATGAAGTATTCGGCTATACTGAGATAACCTGACGTGGAAGAGTCAAGATAGACTAATGAAATAATCAGGACATACCAAACTAGGAGTCGCCTTTTCAGATATATTCTATAATTACCTACAATTATATACCTTAGATGGAGAGATACTAGAGAGGTGTGCAAAAATTACCAAAGCAATTCTTTTCATAGACATCAAAGGTGTAACCCATTTGAACCATTAAAATAAATATTTTAATTTTTCAATGGGCACATGTTATCTTGGGAAATTACAAGTACAAAGACCCAAATGTTAGATTCAAATGAATTATTGCCAGGTACAATCATCCTATTGTATTTTTATGTTGCCTCATTGTTTTGTCAAGTGTTTTTCTGTAGTCTGGGAACTGTCTGAAGAAATTTCACCTGTAGTCGCTTCATTCATCGATTACTGTACCTTATGTCGGATTTTTCAATCTTCTTTATTGGATTGCGAGTTGTAGGGATGGATAATTATAGAGTGAATGGAAAGAAATGCACGATTTTAAAAACAATGGATTGATTTTGAATATATGACATGAAGATTCAATAATATATATATATATATATATATATATATATATATATATATATATATATATATATATATATATATATATATATATATATTATATATTTATATATTTTTATATATATATATATATATATATATATATATATATATATATATATATATATTCTCATAAGGAAGCTATAAACTTAGTATATCCCACGAATAATACAGATAAAATTAAATAATATAAAATAGTTAAATACACTGGTAAATTAACAAAAGAATTCTCCAAAATATTTATGAGTAATAATCATAATTTAGCTTTTAAAACCAACAACTCTTTGAGTACAATCATTAAAAGCAATAAATCAAAATTAGATAAATATAATAAATCAGGAGTTTATAGACTAGAGTGTAATTCATGCCCTAAGTTTTATATAGGTCAGACGAGAAGATCCTTTCATAGTAGAATCAAAGAACATGAAAGAAGTTATAATAATAATATCTGTTTATTTAGTCCAAAAACTATTACATTAATCCTACAATTTTTTTTATCCACTTAAATTAATCCATCATTGTCATATATATAATTGTACAATTTTTTTTTCATTCATTATAGCATTCACAATATTTTAAGGTTGTTGGTAAATCATTAAACAACTTAATTCCATCACTTAATGTGGATTTATGCATTAATGTGGTGATATATGTATCAATAAATATATCATCTCGATGCCTTGTCTCATATTCGTGCACATCACTGAAATACTGTATTTTTTCACTTAAATAAGTTGGTAACATTTGATTTTTTATTTTGAATATAAAATCCATATTCTTATAATATAGTCGTTGTTCTACATTCATCAGATTTAGTGTTTGAAGCATTAGTTTTATCGGTGTTCTTTTTCCACATTTGAGTGCCACCCTCATACCCATATTCATAATTTTTTGTAACACAGTAATTAGAGTTTTTTTTATGTTAAATAACAACGACGCACAATAATCTAAATATGGTAGAACAATTGTTTTAAGTAGCAATACTCTAGTATTAAGATTGAGTTTGTTGCTCAATCTAGACAAAAAATAGTTTTTCTTTGACATTTTGTTTGCCATATATTCTGTGTGATTCTTGAAACTCAAATTTTCATCTATAATTATGCCTGAATATTTCATTTTAACTACTCTATCCAAACCCATAACAAGTAATGTTAATAATAAGAGCGAGTCCCATAATTCTAACCATTTAATAGAAGAAACACATGATTTCATCAACCATAATTTCAAAATTTTACATATCGAAAATAAGTCTCAAAAATTAAATTTGTTAGAATCTATGAAAATAAATCTTCAGACCTTTTACTCAATGAAAAAACTGAACTTGATAATTCTCCGTTATTAAACCTGGTATTTAGAACCTCTTAATAGTTAAACATTCCAAATAAGTCAATACCAATTCTTGGAATCATAAATACAACCCCATGTTATTTATATCTATTAGTAGAATATTTCAGATAATATACAAGCAATATGATATAATTTAAGAACAAGTTTGTAACTAAATCTGATGAAGACACTATGTTGTCGAAACCATTGTCATTTAAGTGTAAATATAGTGGAAATTAAGTTTAAGTAAACGTGTTCTTATTTCTTAATATGAATTTCCATCAAGTAAAGGTTACTTCAATTCAAAAAAAGATTTAATAACATCAGTCAGCGATTCTCAATCTGTGGGGCTCGCCGAACCTAGGGGGGCGCGTTCACACCAGGGGGGACATGAGCATATCCAAGACAAAATATTATTTAAAAAGTGTTGCCAAATGTTAATAAATTTCCGTTTTCTTGGTAATTTGTAAGGTATAAAATTGAGGTTGTAGTGCAAGTATAGAGACGAAAAACTCAAAATTAATTATTATAGTATACATTTTATTGTATGCGGGGGATGCGATGGAAATTATGATTGAAAATTGGGCGAATCAAGAATGGTTGGGAAACACTAATATAAGTTATAATTTCCACGAAAAACATTGATAGTAATGAAGTCTACAAAGAGAAGCAGGAGTGGTTTCCAAATCGCCATCATGCCTCCCAAGATTTTTGAGGTTTGGAAGTTTCTTCCGATACATTTCGGTTAGTCGAGTACTTAGCGTACGCTGGCTAGTATTTGGGAGGTCTCGGGTTCAAACCCTGGGGCCGACTGGTCTGCCATGAGTTTTGTTCAGAGGCTTCCTCATGGTTATGTAAGTCACTGCTTGTAAACTTATAAGGCGAATGCTGGGCCAGTATTAATCCTCTGAACCCTTCCCACACTTCCTATATTCCATAAATATACCGTCTCACCTATCCTTAGTGCACTTGTACATACAAGTGTATCCTCTGATATGGCTGAAGGAGTAAATCCCAAACTCAAGCTGCCCGCCTCCCTGACACATACTTCAGGGAGGAATGAAACACGTGTGTTTCCTTTTTTCCATGCTCAAATTTTGGGGAAAGCGATGGCAGGCAGGTCGAAACCAAAAATTAGTTCATTTGATCTAATTAAATTATTTTCGCATGCATTGTTCAATACGCAGCTACGGCCTAAAGCATATTTTGTGAAACCAATCCAGTTGTTCATTTTCTTCTTCATTGCATAAGTTCTCGTGAACATTGAGATAACCTAGTCTGTCAGTGATTGATTATACAAGGTTGTACTGCGCACAAATCTGAAATTATTGTGGTACAATATCAAGGTGTATGTACGCGTCAAATAATGGGTTTCGTAGTTTTGTAACATTGGGTCGATTGCGAAATTCCTCGTGGCGACTTAGTAGTGTATTTCTAAATCGAATATCTATCTATATATCTCACAATAGGTTACCAAACCCTCTTGTTATTAACCAGAATGAAATTGGATAGAAACATTTCTTCGTATTGTTTCATTGGACTATTATTCCGAACTGTCCATACGTGAAATTGATAAATCGAGATTTGAAATACCGACCTTGAAATGTGATTCGAGAAAAATAAAAATTTCTATTTTGCCGCAATCACGTTCAGATCAATATCTTTCCCTTCATTCACTGATCCTGAATTTTTGAACATATATGGCATTTACTAACTCAAATTTTGACTTCTGTACAAGCTCACGAGGAGGATTTAAATAAATTACATATTATAGCTTTCAGTTTGACTAAAAGTTAGACATATTATATATGTTTGGTCATTTTTCAAAATTGTACGAAAATATTTAATGGAACTGAAAACTATTAAATTAATTTGTAATAAATTGGCTACGTAATTGGAAAGACTGAATTGAAATTAATGAATTTAGAGGTGAATTCCTCTAGAGAAAGAGAAGTAAAAGCTTAAATTGTTGCTTGTATTCTTCTAGTCTGGATATTCATTAATAAATTCTCTAGATGGCATTAGTTGCGTTGAAAATGATTCGCAACTTTGCTTTAAAGAATTTATGTTTCATTGCTAATAGATTACCTTTCTCAATTGAATTTAATGGTTGGTTTTAATTCTTAAGTCCTTATATAAATTTCGTAAATAACAATAATATATATAATGAATAAAGTATAAACATTAAAATAAAATACACTTGGCTTATGTTTCACTATATACAAATAATTAGATACTGTATTTAGCAGTAAAGAATAGTCGACATGTTTCGAGTTATGAACTCATTATCAAGACTGACTACAGGAGAGTATTACATCTTTTTATAAAACAGATCAACAAGGGGTAATTGACTATTATGGGCGGAACTTATTTCGAGAATTTCAAGAAGGTCAAGGCGCTTTTCTTTGTTACCTGAATGTAACAATTGGGTTTTGTTGAAATCCAGGAAATGATTAAATTTTATACAATGTTCAGAGAAGCTTATTTGTACAAATAAAAGAAACTTAGAGTCATTCTTGGTCAATAATAAAGAAAAATCTAACATTGGAGAAAACAGTGTCCTGCTTTCTATATTGAACAAACAGGAAAGAATATGAACATTCGTGTTGAAGAACATAAAAAGTCAATTTTACAAAATAAAAATACCACTGTATATATATATATATATATATATATATATATATATATATATATATATATATATATTTATTATCTTTTTAAAACATGATTCTAAAAATAAGTAGAAATAATTGAAAAGCTTCTGATGTAACTGATCAACAAGAAGTAAAAATCGCCTTAAGAATCAAGATCTAATCGTAATATAAATATTACGTTTGAGCTGATCATGATTTCTGTCGTAAACCCAATTAAGACGTTTATTTTTTCTGAATAAATCACATCGTTATAGCTAGGTAGTAGACGGAAATTCAAAGTTGCATAAACTATTGAATAATAGTTGCAAACTGAATGGACTTCGCCACAGGTGTGTGATATCAATAAAGCTTGCTCTAGATTGCTATTATAGTAACACCGTACGACTTGTACGTATCTAGTTGTTGGATTATTAAAGGAAATACGAGTCTAAGATGTGGGTAGTTAGCTTACATCAAAATGGGGACAAAATTTGGAACATGATTACCTACTTCAATTTCATTGAATGGGACTGTCAGAATTATACGTAATCTTTACCTCTACTTCAAATTTTCAATCGCTAAAAGTTGTTCTCGAGGACCTGGTTGCTTGTGCCTGGGTGGAATTAATATATAAAATATAATATAATATAAAAGCATGTAAATTATACATCCTCAGTCAGAAATAATAGAAATTTTGAATATAAATTTGAAACAATATCTTTTTTTATATCATTTTTCTTCAATTATTTGTGACAGCAGTTTTGTTGTACTACTACATTTTCAAGTGAATGAACATTTTTGCATTGTAAAGTGTCGGTAATAGTCGGCAGGTAGGTATGCAAAGGAAGGGACTGAAAGACTATAATTGCTGGAAATTTCGAATTTTAACCTATGTAAGTGATGAGCTTGCTAACAACATAAACTTATTCTAAAAATACCAAATAAAAGATATTTAGTTTCTTACTCTTCGGAGCTGTATGTAAAATTCTAATATTATTTATGTCTGGACAAGTGTGACCGGAATCTAGGAAGTGTCGAAACACTTCCTAGATTCAGATCACACTTTTCCAGACATAAATAATATAAAAATGTTACATAGAGCTTCGAAAAGTAAGAAACTTTATATTGTAGGATCCATAGAAATATATAAATATAATAAAAATAACTCAGTCAATTTGTTAAATGACCAAACAGAAGTACGGAATTACCCTGTAATTGATATATTCTAGAATAATTTGATGTTGTTGGCAAGCCCTTCACTTACACAGTTTGAAATTTTAAATTTCCAGCAATTATAATCTTGCACACCCTTCCTTTGGTAGTATTACTACGAAATTTTTCGTAGTGGCAAATAATTGAATATAAATAGTGATAAAAAACAAAGTTAATTGTTGCTCATTTATTTTTAAAAATGTATGATCACAGAGTAACATACAAATCCATACATTATTTCAAAAGAAATTTTGTTTTACAATAACAACCAGTATTTATTTTTCCTAGAAATAGTTCACGAATTACTCATTTCCAAATTGGCAAAATAAACAAAATTCAAAGATTTTTTTATACAATCGTTTGAATACTTTCTACGATTATACTCTATTTTACTTTCAGCCAAATTCATATGCTTGATAGTAGATCCACTTTCAAATTAATCTAATATCTTCGTGCAGCTAAAAAACATCAAGTTATAATTATTGCGACTAATCTGGCAGCTCTGAAAATAATACCGTTCAACGAATATCTGATCGGAAATCCTTCATAAAAAGGGATTTATTTTATCTTCGCTCAAAGATTATTGTGTTCGAAATTGACTGATGCAATTCAATCTGTTCCAGAGGATACCAGATACAATCTAAACGATCCTAAATGTTACCGGTGTTGTGGGTGTTATGGCACATTGCTATTGTCGACATTTTCGTGCCACACTGCCTTTAATATCCCTTCTAGTGAAAAGGAATTCGAAGCACGACTTCCCCATAAAGAACAAAACAATGCCGATCATAGGTGCCGCTGCTGTGAACCAACATTGAATAATGCTGAATGTTTTCATGCTAAATAGTCAGCTCGTTTCTAGTAGTTAAATGACACTGTATACGCATTTTCTATCAGCAATAAAATTGTTCGACATTTTGCATTCAACGCAACTGATCCGATGGGCCGATAAAACAGTCGTTAAATTTGTTGATATATGTAAATTTTTAAAATTCCTTTCGGAATTATACGCTTAATGTGTGTCGTTTTCATTTTCTCATCATTTTGCGAATACCGGAGTTTCAGAAAACGTGTGTTATTAATATTAAAACAATTGTTTATAAAAACAATTCTAACTTTTTAAAAAAATAAAAAATTAACTTTTCACAGGTTGAAATGAAAATCCATTGAGTAAACGCGTTTCGTCATAACATTGATTTCATCTCGTACTAAATTATGGTATTACAAAACAATCTATTTATACGACAAATTGAATATAACAGAGGGGTTCCTAGAGAAATTAAATAACAATAAGCAATTCATTCAGAGCTATTAGTAGGTTCATTGAACAAATTAAGGAGAGGAGAAGGGTCTAGGTACTTCAGTTTGGTCGTTAACTAGGTTTCCGGAATTTTTATATTTATTGATGTAAAGGGATTCCCATCAGTCAATTTTGTGGAGACTATTTTCTAACTATAATATTTTATAATTATGAATAAAAATATGTTTTATGTGAAAAGTTAGTTTTTTATTCCTTTATAAAGTTATGAATACGAACTTTCACCAAGTCAATGCCAATTCAATTCAATGTAAAAACAATTTACACATTTATTGAATAAAATACGCATGACGCACGTTTCGGTGAAACTTCACTTCTTCAGATTTTAAAGCCAAATAAAAAAATTAAATACTGAAAGTAAGGGAATTAAACTTAATTTTATAGAAACATGACACTAATATGTTATTGAGTCAACTTTAACTTTATTTGAGTAGGACGTACGTTTCGGGTTCACAAGGAATTCGTCAGGCGAATTTATGAACTTTACCTTGTATTTCCGTCGAAGTAAGTCGTAAGATATAACAGATAGTAAATAATATCTGAAGATGAAATTGATATTAAATCAAGCAAATAACCATAAAATATAAAGTTAAGAGGGGTTTAATTCAATTATTTATTATGCAAATACTGATACCTATATGTTTATCAATCTCAGAAATTAAAAGGTGTTAATTTAATGAATGGCAATCTTTGAAAAAAAAACAAACGCAATGAAAAATATTATTCAATAGAATTATTGTAGGTACTACAAGCGACAACTAAGCAGCTAGCCTCTCTCACACATATACTTGAGGGGTGAATGAAATACATAGTCTCCATATTTCTTTTAGGGGTTTGATTAAATTATTTGCTTTCACGGATATTTCTTCCATTTCTAATCAATGAAGTGGTTTATTGTTTCTTATTATTGCTTGTTGGTAGCGCTGTTTTTAATGCAGAGGGTTGTTACTTTGATAGGCCAAGCTACAGAGATTTGTAGGGAGCATTTTGTGTAAAAAGTGTTAGAAGAAAACCAGCTGCGCCATTGTTTGTAAAATAGTTCCATATGATATAGTGATATGTTTTTCACTCGACTTCATTATTTATAACTTTGTTATTAACAATTTGATGAAAAAAATTTACTTAAACTTTTTTTAGTTTTTTGCTTATAAAAATGAAACTATCGAAGTAATTGTGATGGTGTCAATAGACTAATTGTAGAAAATGAAACGACGAAGAAAATGGGAAGTAGGACGACTCGATCAGACCCTTAGTTTAAGAGAAAATCGGATAAAACCAGCCAAAATGCAGTTTTTCCAAAAATTTTTAACTCGGTTATTTTTTGAGTTGTAGCGTAGATCCTCTGACCAGTATTAGTTATTGATATAAACTTCATTTGTGAGAAGATCAGGAACTGTCCGATGCATAGTTTTTGATCTGTGGCCATTTGATTATGTTACTATGCAATTTTCCAGCAGACCTGAATGCGACAGGTATGGTCCGATTTCAATTTACTAAGAAGATTTTGAAAGTTGAGTTCTCATAGTTAAAAACGTTCATCTTGGTTTTTCATAAAAACGCTGAGAAATATGTTAAAAATAAAGCTGAACATGACGAAAAACGGCCGAGCGCGTGAGAGTAGTTGAAGAGTGGGGGTAGAGCAGCTGGCAAGGAGAAGTATAACATTCGAAAGCTGACAGTAATTTCTAAACGTTGTCAGATGATAATTGTAAACCCCCACTCTTCAACTACTCTCACGCGCTCGGCCGTTTTTTGTCATGTTCAGCTTTATTTTTAACATATGTCTCAGCGTTTTTATGAGAAGCCAAGATGAACGTTTTGAACTATGAGAATTCTACTTTCAAAATCTTTTTATTGAATTGAAATCGGACCATACATGTCGCATTCAGGTCTGCTGGAAAATTGCATAGTAACATAATCAAATGGCCACAGATCAAAAACTATGCATCGGACAGTTTCTGATCTTCGCACAAATGAAGTTTATATCAATAGCTAATACTGGCCGGAGGATCTACGCTACAACTCAAAAAATAAGCGAATTAAGAATTCTTGAAAAAACTGCATTTTGGCCGGTTTCCTCTCAAACTAAGGGTCTGATCGAGTCGTCCCACTTCTCATTTTCTTCGTCTTTTCATTTTCTACAATTAGTCTATTAACACCATCACGTTTACTCTGATAGTTTCATTTTTATAAGCAAAAAACTAAAAAAAATGCAATTTTTTGCATAAAATTGTTAATAACAAAGATATAAATAATAAAGTCGAGTGAAAAACATATCACTATATCATGTGGAACTATTTTACAAACAATGGCGCAGCTGGTTTTCTTCTAACACTTTTTACATGAAAAAATCTCTGTAGCTTGGCCTATGAAGAGATCACCGTAATATTAAGGTATTGAAATAGTTTTGACAAATTTTTCGCCTCACACTCTTGTGTGAAAGTCCAATACGTTGGACATTGGGTTTCTTCTTTCCTCTGGATTAGAATTGGTGAACTTTGAATGATAGCTACTAGTTTATTATCGAAACACAACATACAAAACCTGTTTTTACTCCTATACAAACTTTTTTTTGGTACTGGATACAAGGCTTTTATCAACCAAATCCACTATGTCGGAGATGACCATTAAAGTAAGTTTTATCTCTAACTTGATGGCCCGACAAGAAACTTCGTTCTCTTAGATTTCATTAGTTTTTGAAACCAATGCTTTTCAACTTGAAGTTATGGTCTCGAAAAGTAATAATTTTCACTTCATCGATTGATTCTCACGGTATACAGACTTGAATTATAGGGATAAATTGAATAACAAACAGTAAGAAATCAATTAGTATGAGTTCTTTGTATAAAATCACATTATAACCTGAGGGAATTAAGTTGCATTAGATTGTTATAAGTAATTAAATCTTGTAATAAATAGACCAGTTAGTTAGGAAATTCTGCCCTTGAGCTCAACAATGGATTAAAAAATGAATAATAGTCTATAGCGAGAATTTGACTGAAATGAAATGACTTTAATTGAATATAATTATTTTCAGCCAGCAGGTATTAACTTGACGTTGAATAATTGAATTTTAGTTGGTCAACTTAGCTGAACAATGTGTACACTCTATTTGTTTAGCAAATTTTAAATAATCCAAAATCCTTAATTCTTAATTCTGGTTATTGGTTCTAACCCATATCTTGTTTTGTAATGATAAATGCATACATATATATATATATATATATATATATATATATATATATATATATATATATATATATATATATATATATATATATATATATATATATATATATATATATATATATATATATATATACCGTAGAACGGGGCTAAATTGGAAATGCGGGGATATTTTAGAATTCATAACCTGTAACTTCATCTGGCAATCCTGTTTGGGTAAAACACAATTCCGCGTAAATTACACTGTAATAGTATAGTACATAACCTTACTCATTCAGAGTTTTGATGATTTCGTGCGTAAGCGTGGTAATGGTCTGTTAGACATTGAAAGAGAGGCGGAAAATCAACCAATATTTGAGGATGTCAAACTTTCAGTGCTAGTGCGTCGTGGGTGAGAGTTATAGCAGTGAAGTTTTATATAAAAAATGGTGTTGATGTTAGTGTCATTGTGCAAAAAAGTTATAAACATTATGCTACCCCAATATTTTTTATGGTCCTTTTTGAAGATCGGGGCTATTCTGGATGGCGTTTTTATAATCATTCCAAAATATGCCCGGTCTTCAAAAATCACCCCATTCTTTAAATTATCAATGCTATATACCTTTTATTATTCTTGATTTAAAAATGTATGTTTTCCAATTTAACCCCATATACGAGTTAACTATAATTTATGCGTTATTCTTAATGATTATAAAATATCCCCGACCCACGAGGCTATTTTAGACGGGCCTAAAACAATTTATTTTCAGCATCCTGTAAGAATGGGGACCTATTCATCATAGAATAATATTTGGTCGTATATAAACCTATCCAAAAGGAATATCAAAATAGATTATTTTTAATTACTCTTTCTGCAATATTAAAAATAATGAAAAAAAAGTCTACAATAGCCCCGTTCAACGGTATATATATATATATATATATATATATATATATATATATATATATATATATATATATATATATATATATATATATATATATTTATATCTACAATATTCACAGGTATCATTTGGAGTCAGTGCAGCGGAGGTTCCTTAAGTATCTGGTGTGGAGAGAGGATGGTGTTTAGCCTTCAAGAGGTTTTGATCAGGATAACTTATTGAACAGGTTTGGGGGTAAAATCGCTTGAAGTCACCAGAAAACTTCTCTCTTTGAAAATTTTATATAATCTATTACACGGCTGTATTGACTGTCCCCCTCTTATGGCTATGGTGGAATTTCTGGTGCTTAGGCAGTGCTGAAGATGTAATGAACTTTTTTTTCTTGGCCACTCCAAGAACCAATTCTCTTGTACAGTCGCCTATTAGATACATGTGTTCATTATTCAATGAGGTTTCTGATAGTTGTGATATAAACTTTGATACGTTTTCAGCCATAAGTCGAGTTTTTTTGGAGTATCTGGATAGATGGACATAAGTCGTATTGAGTTCTCATCGTCTCTCAAGTATGAGCTATGAAATTGTACTAATATCTTAATGTAATTTTTTTTCTCTCTGCCATTTCATTTTTTTAAAAGTTAATTTTCAATTATTGTAATACCAATATTTTTGAAGCCGCTTCTGTTAATTTTTATTTATTAATTTAGAATGTTTCCTGTAACTGGGTTTTCTTTTTACCTGTAGGAAATAAAGACCTTAATATATATATATATATATATATATATATATATATATATATATATATATATATATGTATATATATATATATATATATACATATAAAAGTGTTTCAATAATAATGAGAAACAATTTAACTGGAAAAGCTTAGACTACAAATATGAAGATTCAACTACAATCACCATAAAGAAAATTCGGTCTCTTGCTGACTTACAAGGTGGTTTGCTATTGTAAATTTGAAAGTATCTACTTTCAATCTGTTTATCCTACCTCTTTCATCTTGGCAGAAAGTATAAGTACTGTACACTGTAGTCAACACTAAAAATATCCCTGCCTTCTTATATAGGTACAAGACATGGACAAGGGAGAGGTTTAACCTTCCTGAATTCTACGCCACTGATGGAATTATCATTTTAGTATAAATTTTCAATTGTCTAGTACTTTCTATGTATCATAGTGTTCCGATATATTTAGAATTAAACATAAGGCTACACAATTCTTATTGAGGCGAGTCTTCATTAAATTGTATAGATGAACATTTTTAACTAACCGTTTATATCGACAAGATTTTAATAAATATTTTAATTCCCTAAATTACAATTCTTGATTGATTTCACTAAAATAATAATGAAACTATTAATTTCATTACAATGAAGTCATAAACAATATAGAATTCAGTCAGTAACATCTACAATAAAATGTGAAACATGTCAGTTCATATCATTAAACCACAATTTAAAAGCATGCATTAATATTCTTCAGAACAATAGCTTAGTCTGATATAGTTAAGAGCTGACATAACATTAACGAAGCTATATTATCATCAACTCCACATGATATAAATTCAACTAACAAAACGCAAATTTGATCGCGAACTCCTGATGATGTCAATTTGATTGACGAAACGCGAGTGTCGACATCAAACAAATGTTTTTACAAAAATGTGTTTTCACTCATTAATAAATAAATGTTAATGTTAAAATGAACCGGTGGTTATTGATGAACTCTAATTTATAACCTAATTTGCAATGAACTAGTGTTACTAATTGATAATATAAATTAACAATAATTCGTCCACTATTAACATATATGCATGGTTGAGTTTTTAGAATCGATTGGAACGGAGAATATCAAGCGGATACTTCGTTCCTCTAACTGAATTAACGATTCAGGTAATTACATCGAAGCATCTATCAACTCGAATAACGGTGAAAAGGATGCGCTGCTACAAGTTAACTCAGCCTTTATCAGCCTCGTAGAAGTCAAAACAACGTCTACTCATATAGGTCCATGGGAAGTTTTTCGTATAACTGATCACGCTCTGAAATTCTAGTAAATGCTTACCCAGACGTGTGTTCTCCGACATTAAACGTCCTGAATCGTATCTTCAGCATGTCAAGAAACAAATTTATGTACTTCGTGATCACAGGATATGAATATTAATACAATTAGGAAGACATATCTACACGTTAATGTCGTAACTACGGCCCACAATGAGTGAGCCGAATGCAAAACAACTCACTTTACATTTTCTGACCGATATCTGATCAACTTAGAGCTAAAAGATTCATATTCATCTTTCTTTAGTCGAGGTTACTTGGGCCAAAATCATCTTCCTGTGTTAAATATTGAGAAATCGGGATTCCGATTTCAGCCCACCCTGACATGAGACCACTTCGTGCAGTGTTGCCAAGTTTTAATATGAATTTCACAGTGAAGTGTAAGAATGACTGGTTTCTTTACACTATACCATCGTCATATACAAAACGAAACTGTATTTGATGGCATAATGTACCTATACGCCACATACATATTCAAGTAAATAAGCGAAGATATAATATAAGTTTTATTTAATACGATTTTCATTAATTTTCAATAACTACCCATCGGTAACGATTCAAATGTTGATATAGAGATATTAAAAGCCCAAAAAAGTAAATTTGCATGAAGGTAGGTATATACTGCTTTCAAAGAAGTAGGACATGAAGGAAAAATGTTTATGATTGATAGTTGCGAAATTATGATTACTTAAATTCTTCTGAGTAATAAATTACCAATTTTTTAAAAAACTTTTTTCAAAGAGAGAATCAGTATTGAAATACATGAGGCAGTATCTATAGACTATATATTAGAGTTTGTGGAACCCCACATCGACAATAGTATATTATTGAACGAGCACAAAATGATTGCTATTTTTCACAAGGGTGAAGTTTGCGACACGAGCCGCAGGTGAGTGCCGCAATTCACCCGAGTGAAAAATTGTAATTTTGTGCGAGTAGAATACTATACTTTGTCCACGACTTCCTCGAAAAAATTAGTAATAATCTGCATTTTCAACAATAAAAATATTTATCAAAAGCGTTGACATAACATTTTCTGTGTTCACTGAAACCTGTATACTCACGTAAACGTCAACTATTTCACTTGACATCAATTCCATTCCTTTCATTCACTCTGATGAGAATGAAATAGATAATTTTGCTTTATTTATATTAATGCTAACAGAACAATTAGTTAAAATAAACGAAGGCAATGAATTTATAGTTATCTTAGTTACATAAAACATAAAAATCTAATAATAATATTATCCTTACAATGTGAATGATAGTCTGAAGTTTGGACATACGTTTTGAGTGTGACGTCATGCAGTGTATAATAAACCATTATTCACTAGTGATTAATAGGTATAATTGTACTTCAGGAAGCACACGTATAATGAATGATTTATAGTAAGGTCGTGGACAAAAATATTTATTACGGTTTTATTTATCAGCAAACTTTTACTATTTTTGAATCACAATGGCATGAGATGTTATGTTACAAATTATTGAAAGCTGTCAATAAAATTAAACTGGAATGCTTTCAACTTTTCGTAATCGTTTTGCTCATTGATTTAAATAGTTTACGAATAAGTCGAAATCTATCTTTTCATGTATATTTTCAATATTGACGCAAGAATATACTATATATTTTATCTGCACAACAAATATGAATATAATTTTTGCAATGGGAATGTTTACCTCGTGCTTTCAAGAGGAATATCTACCAAATTATGGAATTGCAAACATTGCTAAATAATTAGTTAACATAGAGACATTTTGCTTAGTGACTTCATTTGAAACAATTTCCAAATTTATTCCATGGAAGCACGTAACATTCTTTCAACTTTTGTGCCTTATACGTCACAAGAATGACAAAAAGTTCCAGTTATTCTACACACAAAGTCAACAGCTGCAAGCATATCCAATTCATTTGAAGAATTCATTCAATAATATCCACTTCTATATTCGGCACAGCACGAAAAAGGAGAGCAAGTTGAAAGCGTACGATAACTGGAAAATTTGTATCTATACAACATGTTATATCTAATCATTAGAAAACCTTGATTGAAATGCCACCGGCATTTCATTTACTCGTGGTAATTATCATACTGACAAGATTCCTGAATATTGGAATATTTCAATTCATTTCTAAACTTGCATGTTATCAATTTACACCCATGAAAATAAATTATATTCCAGAAAATTACGAGGGTGGTCCGATAATATATTCAACAAGTTGACTTGGAATGATTACCGTCTTTCTTATATTAGTAGGTAGTAAATACTGAATTAAATTCCAGAAATTACTCTTGATGTAGGTATTATTTCTCAAAGTAAAATAAATAATTTCGCATTTCATTGAGAAAGACGATGGATGAAAAATAACTAGAAAATTATTATTGGAATAGTGAAAATATAAAGAAATTAATTGAAATGGAATGATGCATAAATAACAGATAATGGAACATTCAATTATTACATGAAATTAAATGTAAAAGATGGTGAAGGTATATTTAATAATTAAATTTAGAAAATTTAAAGAACATGGATAAATGTCTAAAACTTAAGAGGATTCAAAACTTCCAAAAATTTTTCAAATCTATTCTGGTTATTTTGATCTGACTATTTTCTGATCTTTCTCAATACATTTACTTCATCTAAAATTCTATACCTACTTGAAATGTACAGATCACAATATAATGAAATCCATGTAAAAGATTCTAATAATTAATTCGTTCATGACACATATTAGCGACAATATATGGTACTTCATTTAAATTTTGAGTGTGTTTCATTATATTATTTAAAAGTGTTTTCCTTTTTTTTATTTTGAACGTTTCGTTTATTTTTCGTTATCAATTGCTAAATTCAACCTGTATCTCGTATATAGATGAAAAAAAAATAATCAAAAAGGTTTTGTCAAGACTTCTAACGGTGTTCGTCCATTAAGATTGGCAGGCTCCTAAGAGCTACATAGAGCAAATAAGCGAATGTTTTGTTTTAACAAAGAACTTTCCGCTTATGTTGAAAATTTAGTTATGAGATGAATTAGTATAATTCGGTTCGTAACTGAGTATTTTATCTTATGCCTATAATAGAAATTGAAGTTTAAAAAATTAGAGATTCAGTTGTATGTAGGTAGTAGTACCGGATCTGACATGGAGGCGGAGCTTAGGTGATAACGTCAAAACACGACGTCTCAAAACCAACTTTCAACACGATATATATGAGAGATTTGAAAGTTTTTTGAGTTTTTTCTCAACTTCACTGATTTTTGTTTTTCTATTTTGATTTGATTTAATTTGATTTGTAAACTACCTAATCTAAATCAACTGTATTTGTTTAAGTGATATGACACTATTATTTTGAGCTTTTTCATGTAGGAAGTTTATAATCGGCCAGATTTGATGGGCAATTATCAATAAACATATGTCAAAACTTTTTATTGATGATTCTACATCCAACTAAAATTTTTTTATTCGACTTTTAATAATTTCTGAAAAAACTTTGGGCAAAATATATTCAAAATTTCACGAAAAACATTTATTTAGTAGTATAAATGGATTCAATGAGAAATCATAATGTTTCATATAATCAGATGTGGTTTTCATAATAAAACACCATCAACCATAATGCAACTCAAGATGTATTAATAATCAAAATACAAAGAAAAACGTCTTCATTCCTTCTGTATTCTTATTAAAACTAACTTCAATCTAATAAGCATCATATACATAAATTTGTTATTCCATCATTTCATTTAATCATCCATAACTTTGTCATCTTTTAATATCGGAGAAGACATATTTATCGTCCCAGATTTCGGTGTAAAAATTTCTTTTAATACCAATAAATTTCCAGGCAACACAGATCCAACCATTTTAAATGTTTTGGCTGCAGAATCTGGAATTTTCATTAATAAAGGGAACTAATCTATGTTTAAATCATAGGACTTAATTACCTGAAAGAATGTCAATGTAATTATCATCTGTAAAATGCAAAGAACACCGTCATTCTCGGAGTTGTGTGATTCTTTTCAGATTGATTTTCTATACCTTCAATAAATCGATCTTTTCCTTATCTCCAAAATGATTTTCTCTCAATACAAAATATTTGCTTGGCTTCCGGAACCGATAAAAGCGAAAACTTGCATTTGTATATGCTTCAGAATTTTTTACAACACTCTCTAGACTTGCTGATTCTACGTTTTGCAAAATTAACACTTTCCATTATTCACCTTTTTCGACCTTATTTGTAAGAAATCAAAAACTTGCATTGCAATTGCATATGTTGACGTTGGAAATAAAAACTTCATCCATCTGGCCGCCAGAGTTCGCCAGCTGACATGTCAGATTCCAATAGTCCTAGCGAAATATATTCAGTCAATATTTCAGATGCCAATTGCTGATATCATATTGACATTACAATAGCGGATTTAATGCTCCTAAATATATCAAATCAGTGAACACTTTATTCTGAATTCAGCACCGTTCATATAGCATGTTAATATCGTTAGATTACACATTCGACAAGTTATTTACATCGAAAATTCTGAGTCGTTATTTATTAATAGATAGGTCGAAGGTCTTAACATGTCCATGATATCAAGAATCACGATTTCGCTATATTGATTATTCCCTAATGAAGTTGATATTCCGTGAATGACTCGTACTGATTCAGAGATAGTGCTCTGTACAATGTCATTATTAATATGGATAGACGGACAATCAGGAATGTGAATATGATATTACGAATTATTCTTGAGAGAAGTTTGTAGATGACGTTTAGATTATGTCAAGTGATTTTCTTGGAAGTAAGAATGAATGAAACCTATCTGCTATTCGTAATTTTAAGAAATATTTCTTCGGCATTAATTGAAATGTATTACGATCTTTATATTCGATAAGAATATATTCAATGTGTGAATTGAAAAGTGTGTAAAATTTCTTCTTTCAAGTACCTAAAGGAATATTCGTGGGAATTTTTCATTGAATCTAATATCTATTCGTATAATAGTAATCACGATTCAATAGGATTAATTGAAGAAAAACAAATTCTTCAATTTATGTATATATGTATATATATATATATATATATATATATATATATATATATATATATATATATATATAAATATATATATTTAAGTATATGTATATATATATATATATATATAATAAAGTATAAACTTTTTTTCACTATATAAAAATATTTAGATACTGTATTTAGCAGTAAAGCATAGTCGACATGTTTCGAAACTTGAAGTCATTATTGGTCAAAAATAAAGAAAAATCTGACATCGGAGGAAACAGTGGTGTTTACAAAATATTTAGCGACAAATGTCCTGCTTTCTATATTGGACAAACAGGAAGGAATATATACATTCGTGTTGAAGAACATAACAAGTCAATTTTACAAAATAAAAATACCACTGGCTTCTCCGAACATTGTATTAAATATAATCATTTCCTGGATTTCAACAAAATCCAATTGTTATATTCAGGTAACAAAGGAAAGCGCCTTGATCTTCTTGAAATTCTCGAAATAAGTTCCGCCCATAATAGTAAATTACCCTATGTAAACGAACTAATTGATTTTCAGGTATCACCTTTGCTTTTGTCTGTTTTATAAAATAAGATGTAATACTCTTCTGTAGTCAGTCTTGATAATGAGTTCATAACTCGAAACATGTCGACTATTCTTCACTGCTAAATACAGTATCTAATTATTTTTATATAGTGAAATATATGCCAAGTGTGTTTTATTTCAAAGATTATACTTTATTCTTTAAGATGCTTCACCAAGTGATGTGCGAGATTTCAATCTCAGTTATATATATATATATATATATATATATATATATATATATATATATATATATATATATATATATATATATATATATATATATATATATAAAGTTAGTAAAAAATATGTTACATTGAACATGTAAAATCCGTTTCTGCTCTACTAAATTTTCATCAACCCTGTAATATAAACATTCGAGTAATCCATATATATTTCAGTAATCTCTATATTATTCAGCATTTATCAGAAACTTCAATATTTGAATGTGCATTCCAAACCTTCACACTAACTATAATTGAATGGGCTAACTTACATTTCAACATGGCATCTAGTGAACAGATAATTTGAGAAAATTTCATACTTGTCATGTGTCTTAAGAATTTTTTCAATTTTAAAACCTCTCCGAATTGATCAGGGGGTTAAGAATGTTATAAAATACAAGATGGAATCAAAATTATAACTTTAGTGACACAATTTTCTTGTACCTTGAATCCTTTTATTACATGTTTTGCAGTTCGCGGTTTTTCATTAGTTTGTGATGGAAGTTTCGCCTCTATTAGATCTTCTTCGGGCTATTTGAAGAAGAATTCAAAATAAAAAAATTAGGTATATATTTGCAATTAAGAAAACTCTAACTGAACTCTTAGTTTTCCAGTGATTATCTGATATATCTAGTATATTCATTATTTTATTTTATCTGTGATAAATAATGGAAGACAGGTAGGGAAAGTACCGTTCAACAGTTTTGCAAAGGTTTCTCTTCACTGAATACGTTTAATTTCACTTATTTTATTATCCTGAAACAAAACCTTCAGTTACCTAAATGTCACATCCTAATGACGTATTAATTATTTTTGATTCCTATTTCTATGATGGATAGACTTCTTTTGAGCTGTTTCTATACCACTCCGATCATTAATTAACAAGTTTCAGATAGCCGCTTGAAGTTAAAATTAATTCTGCAGAATTTATTGAAGCACGTGCAAGAGATAGAACGTGTCTAGCGTTTACAGGCGGATGCAACTTAGTTCGACATAAATAGTCTGATCCGAACATATCACCACATTTGACTATAAATAACTTTTTTTTTAGTTTCGATTAGAATTTTAAATTCAATCACCGCCATGAATTCCGAATTTTGTTCTTGAGGTATATAATTAGATATACACTCATTTATATATTTTTAGCAGTAACCCACCATTTTGAAAAACATATTTTATTGAGAAGTTCACGTTTTGTCAAGAAACTTTTTTTAATAAACTCATTTTAAATAAATAGCATGCCATTGCTAAAAAGAGGTCAGTAAGTAAAAATACAATACAGACAAGAGCAATTCAAATATATATATATATATATATATATATATATATATATATATATATATGTTCAGAAAGATTTCCGCGGTCGGAAGTATTTGAAAAACTTGGTTCACGGAATAAACCGCGTAAAAGATTTGAAAAATCTCGACGTTTCGGCTCCTTTTGCGAAGCCATCTTCAGGCGAATTAGAAGGTAATAATTCAGACTCGTGCCTCAATCTTGCCTACTCCACGAATCGACATAGGAGGAATCGGAAATAATACGATTGCGTGGTCTCAACCTGCCTACTCCACTAACCGAAACTCTTCATGTCAACTCTAAAGACTCAATCTGCCTACTCTTCAGAGTCAACTGACGGTCCGATCTTCGCGTGGCCGTATTTATAGGGGATGGGGTTGGGTACTCACGCTCATCAGTGCGGGATGCACTCTGATTGGGTGTGACATGGCGACCACTCAGAAGTGGTTTCCATGCTGATGGGAGTCTGTGACTGTCATCTCTGGTGTTCAAACAATTTGGACGTTTTTCTATTTCTACAGCTTCACGGAAAATTCGGGATTTGAAAGATCGGACGGGAGCAATAGTTATTGTATTGGGGAAATCGATAATGTGGCCTGTTTGGGTGTGATGTTGACAACATCACACCCAAACAGGCAGATTGAGACTTCAGAGTTGACAGGAAGCAGTGCGGTTAGTGGAGTAGGCAGGTTGAGACCACGCAATCGTATTGTTTCCGATTCCTCCTAATTCGATTCGTGGAGTAGGCAGATTGAGGCCACGAGTCTGAATTATTTACCTTCTAATTCTCCTGAAGATAGCTTCGCAAAAGGAGCCGAAACGTCGAGATTTTTCAAATCTTTTACGCGGTTCATTCCGTGAACCAAGTTTTTCATATATATATATATATATACTTATATATATATATATATATATATATATATATATACCTATATATATATATATATATATATATCTATATATATATATATATATATATATTTTTTTTTTTTCCGTTTCCGAAGGATATTTTTAACTCTTTGTTTAAAACTATTATTAACTATACCAAGACGATATAATTTTTCTGATGAAATTTATCGTATGAAGTTATTAGGTATAATAGGTATATAAAAATATATGGTTCATTTGCTTTCTTTCAATCAGTTAAACGCAAGTAGTAATTACACAACCTGAATCAATGGAAATTAAATATTTTCAAATTGAAGAGGATGATAAAGTCATATTTGATAACTGATTAAAATTAACCTCACTTGATCATGGAGTAATAATAATAGAAAAATAATTTATAATAAAAAAATTCATTGATTGAAGAAAAAATAAAATATAAACAGATTAAATTTCAATTATTTAAATGCGATGAAAACCTAACACTGCAATACTCAGATAATCATATAGTCATTGAAAAATATTATTTCAAATATTTCATGGCACACTCGATCATAAAATCCTAAAAACATAATCAAATTTTTATACTCTCATATAAAAAAATTTCTCTAGATATATACTCAATATAAATCATAATTATCTGCTCTCCAAGACAGTTAATAGTTCTTCCCTAATGGAATTTGATTCGATAAAACTATAAGTAACTAAAAATGTGTTCAATTAATATTTTCTTTCTCTAATTGTGATGAGGTACGATTATAAATTCGACAATTTAATTATATGGGAATTATGTCAAGATATTAATTTCCTATTTAACGCGTATCTTGTCTGACTAAAATTAACAGACTTTCACTGTGAGTTCTTATTGTAATTTCTCGTTCGAGCTCAATGGATGGATAAATTTTCTTTTAATTATATATTCGGTGTTGGTTATCGAGCAAGTCAAACAGTTTCTAATATATTGTTATGCTCGTCTTCTAATCAAAGTATGCTCATATTTTCGCTTATATTTTCACGAGAATCACGACCTGGCTATATTGTTCACTACTTATATCTACGTAAGATATTATACACCCGGATATTCAGATTAATTTCGAAATTCAAAAAAAAACTACGAAAAGTTTTTCAAAATTTTCACAAAGAATTCATTGAAACAGCTCAATTTAGAAACATTTTCTGCTATGGTATCAATTTCCAAATTTGATCCTCATTCTGAATCAGAACACACACCATCATGTATTATATTTTGATACGCAAACAAATCTGATCTGGTGTTCAGAAGATTGGAAGACCAAAACACAACACCCTATTGAATAACCCTGTAATATAATTAAGGAAGAATCTTTGATAACTTCAAAAATGTCTATCATTCCTCTCTACTATTTTATTAAAAATTATTTTATTTCATATTTTAAAAATGAATATAAATATTTCTTGAAACTTATGATAAAGTCTAAAAAAGTGTTAATGTATGTCAATATGAAAAAGTTTATTTATCATTACTTTGGATGATTTATATTTCATGTTCATTCAAGAAGTATCCAAATATACAAATAAAAGTTTGAAAAACATGCTCCAATAACAAACTGAACTAGAGAGTGAAAAATAATTCATTTTATTGTAAAAAAATGTGGCGTGTTTGTTAATATATTTTTATAATAACCCTACTTTCATAAATAATTACCAATAAAATAGTAACACTAAATATAAAGCACCCCACGGTTTTTCAAAATAAATAATTTTCTACTTTTTGGTTCGATTTCCTATTAAAACATTTAGTTTCCCATTTCTTAATTAAAATTATATAGTTTTTTAAATCCTGCTGATCCTAGTCAGAATATTAGACAAAGAGATAGAATTATTATATTGTCATCGGTTAAAATAACATGATTTCGTTACATATAGATCAAGCTAATGAAGTATGTGATAAATTCAATCGAAACATTCAAATTTAGATTCACCAGATTTAAAAAAAACTGTTTAGTATATAGGCTAGGGGGCTTCTACCCCACTTTTGCTCATTTTTACATGTAAATTCCCATAAGGAAATCTAAGGTCCAAAATAGCGAAAATGGTTCCCTTTTGTATTGGGGTCAATGACCTCCAGGTCGACGGAGACTCGATCAATGTCGTTCGCGCGTGGGGTCAATGACCTTCAGGTCGACAGAGACTCGATCGAAATGCTCTTCGTTAACGAACCCGTTAAACCCGCTAACGAACGCGTTGGACCCGTTAACGAACCCGTTAGACCCGTTAACGGTCCCGTTGGACCAGTTAATGAACCCGTTAGACCCGTTAACGAACCCGCTGGACCCGTTAACGAACCAGTTAGACCCGTTAACGAATCCGTTAGAACCGTTAACGGACCCGTTAGACCCGTTAACGAATCGATTGGACCTGTTAACGAACCCGTTAGACCCTTTAACGAACCCGTTGGACTCGTTAACGAACCCGCTGACTGCATTAACGGGTCCAACGGGTTCTTCAACGGGTCCAACGGGTTCGTTAACGAAGACCATTTCGATCGAGTCTCTGTTGACCTGAAGGTCATTGACCCCACGCGCTATTTTGGACCTTAGATTTCCTTATGGGAATTTACATGTAAAAATGAGCAAAAGTGGGGTAGAAGCCCCCTAGCCTATTTGTATGTTTTTATTATTGATCAATAAGAAACCAAAAAGAAGTATCTTTAATTCTTACTGATGGTTCTTATATTGTAATTATTCATGTTTTTGAAATCTTGTGACTTAATTTGGGGACAAAGTTAATTTTCTTTATGTTGTGGCTTAATTTGGGGACAAAGTTAATTTTCTTCATCTTGTGACTTAATTTCGGGACAAAGTTAATTTTCTTAATCTACATAATGATTTTGATACTTCACTCAGGTTTAGGCTATTTTCTCAGTAGTCCCAACGATCGAATTATTTAAAACAAAATCCAACGACGGGTGATAAATTCAAGTAGGCTTAGTTGGTCAACCAGTCGAAAGAAAACAATGAATTCTGCCATAGTGATTCAGTACGTTTCAACTATAATTGACAGATCATTTCAGAAAAGAAGTTTTTCTGTCCAATTATAGCACCAAGTCTCCATAAACGGCTATCAGATATCTCACCGTTTGTTCGAGTCCACCGACTGCAATATCATCGATAAAATTGTATAATAATTCATGAGAAATGGGGATCCATTACAGGTGAGTAAGCCACCGATCATGACGAGCAAATATCGAATGTATAGGATGCCGATAGTTCCTGTATTTTCGTTCAGTCAAGTATTTCCTGGTATATATTTTACGTTGTTTAATGCATCCGCTATATCTTAAATGAGATCAGTTATTTTGATACAGTTCAGCTGGCAATTCGATCTAAAATCCAGTTTCACGAAAAAAACGGATCTCTTGACGGATTCAATGGAATTTTAACGTCCCTTTTTATATTTTCCGCCGGATGAATAAGACTGCGTAGGATTATTTTAAGTAGGATACTTTGAATCTGTTCCACCGGGTTTTTTTGGAAATATTGTTATGTCGAATCTGGAATAAAATTGTTGAGATGGGACATTATATATTTTCGTCTGACAGTGTAAGATTTTATCAGAATTTATAGCAGTAGCTTTGGTATTTTGATGATTATTTGATCGAATTAATATTAGGGGGACTAGGTCAAATTCGTTCTTAAATAATTTCAAAAAAAAAAAATTTGTTGAAAATAAACTTCTTTATGATAAATATATATTATCTGAACTAGGAATTGTGTGATTTAGATTAATTTCCTGAAAATATTTGAAAACTTTCCAAATTAATTTGAAAATATAAACTGAGCATACCTAAAAAATTTAACTATATATATATATATATATATATATATATATATATATATATATATATATATATATATATATATATATATATATATATATATATATATATATATATATATATATATATATATATATATATATATATATATATATATATATATAAATATATATTTATTTTTTTGAAGAAAAGAAATATTACAAACAAATTCCCGAATATACTACTTATAATATCCATACCTTAGATTGAAATTCATATATTTGATTACTATTGAATAAAAATAAATAAAATAAATTGAATGAAAATTGTGAATAAATTGTTATATAAACAAGAGAAAGAAAGTATATATTCCAGTAAATACTGAAGCATTCAGTACATCAAAGGGAATCTTCAGTTTAAACAGATTTATAAAGAATATAGGTACCTAGAAAATTATATAAACTTGCAATGATTTACAAATTATTGAATTAAAAAAACAATTTTGCCAAATTGAATATTAAAAGAAAATAGATTGTGAGCAGTAGTAGGTACCTACTTTAAACAGAAGTAAGAAAAAATTTCGGATCCTATTGCGGAATTATCTTCAAGAGTAAGAACGGGAAAGACCAAATTTGGGTACGTGTTCTCATTCTGCTACTTTGCAAATCAAATAGGTCTTGCAAATTGAATTTTAACTTCAGTTAAGATGAAGTTTCAGAGTTAGCTGGCGAAGGCTATTGGATTTACAAAGTAGGAAGGTTTTTCTTCTATTCTTATTTGATGTTTCAATCATATTTTTATCACTAACCACTGCTATTTCCTCTAATATAGCCTACTTTAACCAAAATATTTCGTCACTTTCTATTTCATTGAAGTCAACTTACACATCAGGATGTGTTTTAATAATCTTATTTACTATAACTATACTAGCAGTAATTTCACAATAATTAGAAACATCAGCGATTCAGGAATTTGACTTTGTATTTCGTAACTTCAATTCAAATGTAGATCTCTATTACATAAACGACAATAACTCAACTTTAATTAGGTCTAAGAACTTCTCGTCTAACGTATCGTTGAGATCTATCATCGTCCATATTTATTCAAGACGCGTTGCGCACAGATAGTAACTATATATTATGAAATTTCATCGATACTTTGGATAATAATAATCTCTGAAACAGAATCCTATCGTTAAAACACTATTTATATATTTTTTAAATTTATATTTTGTGTATAACTACAAATATAAACGAATATAAATTTTCACAAAATTATACGAGGTCGAAAATATTCAAAGCCTGTATTCTTGTGATGAAACAGGTTTAGCATTTGTTGAATCTTAATGTTTCAGCTCTTGTTATCAAACCTTCTTCAGGAATTTTAGGAAATGATCTCAATATGCCTTTTTTATAAACCGAATAGCTACTTCTAATTGTCAGTAACTTGAACGAAATTTTAAAATATTGGGACAAAATTAAATCCATCTTTATCAGGAAAAATTTATCACTATCATTCAATAATGGCAACTTAGATTTTGCTATTATATATATATATATATATATATATATATATATATATATATATATATATATATATATATATATATATATATATATATATATATATATATATATATATATATATATATATATATATATATATATATATATATATATATATATATGTGTGTGTGTGTTCTAAAACCCAATATTCAATTATCTGGGTAAATTGTATCAGTATTATACGAGGTTTGTCAAATTCTTTCTGATCAAGAGTGCTGTACCTTTATTTATGACTATATCGAAAATTTTTCAACGGAAAATGTGTTTAAAATATAATATAATTTTCAAATGTTCAATATTGTTCATTTACAATAAAAAAATTTCACTGCGATTACACTGAAAGTTTAAGTATGAACATCAATGCTCCTTGATTAATATTGTATTCATATTCAAACTTAAACTTTTCGGAATATCGCAGAATTTTTTTTTATTATAAATGAACTATATTGAATATTCGAAAATTAGTTTCAATTCTTAACATCTTTTTTTCATAAAAATGTTCGATATGGTCAAAGCTGAAGGTACTGAACTTATGATCACAATTCTTTTTGACATACCTCGTATACGTCTGATACAATTTAACATCTTATGGGTAGATTTTGGGTTTCAGAACATGCAGAATTTATTACGTACATTTTTTTGATAAAACTAATAAAAATATATACCTATAGGTATAATAAAAATATTAATTATTAATACCTTAAAGTTATGGGTAGTATAGTATACAGCTTAGAAGAGGGCTTTGATACTTTAATGAAATATATATATATATATATATATATATATATATATATATATATATATATATATATAGATATATATATATATATATATAAATATATATTTATATATATATATATATATATATATATATATATTCTATAGCAGAATGATTCTGATGAAGCAATAAAATCCACAACTCTAGGCAATTTTATCTATATTTCAGTTTTACTGGAAAACCATTGAACGATTGGCCGATAACTTACACAAATAGATTTTCTCTGATAGCGTACAAACTTAATAACTTCATTAGTCGTATTTTATAAACGAATCTGATTCATCAATCGTGAACAATTACAATCGTTAGACTATTATTATTATCTACCACCTGTAAATTAATTTGAGCCTTCTTGTTTAATTGTTGTATATACGCGTATCATATATATTTCTGTTACTGACCAGGCAATGCAGATAAGAACAATTATTACGTAAATGTGAAAATGAAACACTGTAGCATGCATTTCTAGGTGTTATTAAACAAGATACATATGTATTTCCTAATATACTATAGGATTACGTTGCACGTAATAAGGTAGGTACTGGTTAAATGTAAAACGAAGGATATGAAGAAATACGCACTATTTTTCTTTAAATATCTATGAAATGATGAATGCGAATTGAACATTTTTTAAAAGTGAGGAAAATATACCGAAAAAGTTTATGTTCAACAAATTTTTACAAACTAAATTCTGTGAAAAACAACTTTTTAAGAATTTTAACTTTTTAACAATTGTATTAACACAAGTCTAGAAACATAGACAGCTAGTTCCATCTCATTAGATCTGATCAGAGCTGCTCACTTAAGGACGACTAAAGTGTGTGAAACACTCAGTTCGGCCACAAAGTAAAATCAGAAAATATCACCAAATGACAATATTTATTTCCTGAAATATAGGTACGCAATTCTGATTCTAGAAATATTTTATTGAATTGCTCATTTGGGCAGCTGTTGTTTCACAGACATCAGTATTGCTGTCATAAGTATAAGTAGAGAACTAAACGGGATGCGACGAATCAGTCACAGTGAGAAACACTGGTGAGGCCGGATAGAATTGAAAATGTTTCAATTTGTTCTCGAGTTAGAGAGATTTTTCTCTTGAATTACTATACGAATATTTCTATTATTTACTTCCATAGTGTATATGAATATGCAGATTTATTGATGTTGCTACTAATGTACCTAATCATTTTCTTTGGAAAATTGCGATTTTCAGCTAACAAACAATTGCGTCCATTCATATTTTTATAGCGTTTTATCAACAGTATTACTGATCGGTTCTTTCAAATGGAAAATGAAGAAAGATTCAGAGAATTCTTCTATTTATAGTTTTTTTTTCAAAATTAAAACAAACTATCACGTAGAAATCGTAATTGTGAAACTATCATATTCGCTCCTAAATTTCAGCACGACTGAACAATATATTTTTCACGTTAATATATTTAACAAGTGCAAAATTTATTCAGAAAGCTGTAGAACTAAAATAATATTCTCATTAGATTTAATCATATTCAATGTAAAATATTTTTTGATAACAATGTGAAAAAATGAAAAAATAAAATAGCAATAATGAATAAATATACAAAAATCCAAAATATATGAATAATTTTGCATAATTACGAATTTTAATACTATAGGAGTTTGACTCTATATATATATATATATATATATATATATATATATATATATATATATATATATATATATATATATATATATATATATATATATATATATATATATATATATATATATATATATATATATATATATATATATATATCTAAATATTTATGTATACTGTATAAATTCTGAATTTGTAAAACAGAATAATTACCGTTAATCCAAATTTTATTTTGTCATTACTAGAGGTTTATTGGTCTAATATGGACTATATCAATAACAATGTTTCGAAACAGATGCATATTTTTGAGAATAATATATTTATATATATGTATATATATATATATATATATATATATATATATATATATATATATATATATAAATAGATATATACCTATAACGAGAATTTCAATAAAATTCTGAATATGTAATTCAGAATAATTCCCGTTAATCCAATAGTTATTTCATCATTACTAGGAGTTTTGGAGTTTTCTGGTCTAACGTATAGTATATAAAAAATGATTATCATCATGCGAATTGATAGTAGATTATTTGTATAAGTCAATCAATTCTCCACTTTAGAGTCATAGCAATATATTATAAATAACTCAATTCGATATAAAAATCCCTACAATATTTATATACCAAAGAAAAAATATCACATAGTAGCCAATTAGTCATTCACATATTGAATTTATTAGTCTCTGATACTAAACATGCCGCTCGCGTTGAAAGGATCACCTTCGTAACGCTTACATTACGTTCTATCACGATTGTCCAAGCTCCTATTGTCCTAGTTTCTGAAGTGTAACGTGAAATAAGGAATTTCGCCCCTATAAATTAATCAGAAAGTAGTAACCTAACTAAAATTAACTCACTATTTTTATTACATTTAACTAGTATTAGCAATCGTGGTACAATCAGTTAAACATCGTATAATTTTAATGTCTTATTTAACAACATAGCATACTCAGTTTAAGGGGCATTATTAGAAATTTTTGAAAGATACGTACCCGTAAAACTCTTATCAACATCAAATATGAATGCTTTATTAGGAAACCATCCTACGTAGTGCTAATAAACCTGGTTATTTTTCTCAAATAAAAGTTTGAATTATTACTTCGTTGGTAATCATTAACAGCTGTTATTATATTCCTAACTTTATTAACATGAATTAAAACAGTTTAATGTAGCCCAATTAAGTAATCTCTTACGGGCTATTCAACTCAACCGTCAACCAACGGTAGTAGGTACAATGACTTGAGTCATTGCACCCAAAAAACTAGACCGTTGTTCTCATCCGACCATTTATTGGTTCACATTTCAGAACCTAAATCGGTTTTTTGCGAAACTGCGTTATTTTACCATCCGCTAAGGGTATAATAACAATTTACACATTTATTCAAAGAAATAACGCATGACACACGTTTCGGTGGAACTTCACCTTCTTCAGATGCTAATGGCAAACTAACTATGTTTCTCTGTTATATCGAAAACAAGAAATAAAGAGATGACAAATTGTGTAGAAGGGGTAAATAGAAAAATGGTTACAAATAATTATTAGAATAGGAAAAACCAATTCTGAACTACTAGTCAGGTAATTTTTAAAAGATTGAGAAGGGGGCTTGAAGTATGATCAATTTGGCTATTCAATAGGATACCTGAATGCTTGTATTTATTTATCTGTAATGATACTAAAAACTTAAGTTTAATTCCCTTACTTTCAGCATTTAATATTTAAAAATTGAAATTGAATGTGTGATTTTCTTGGATTGAATGGTTTGCATAATGTGAATCTGACGTTTGATTGACAAAGCTACGTTTGTGTTCTGAAATTTTAGTTGGAAAACTTCTGAAATTTCTACCAATGTAAAACTTATCACAGTCACTACAATTAATTTTATAAACTCCTGATTTATTATCTTTATGAACTTTGGATTTATTATTTTTTATATGATTTCCCAAATTATTACCGGTACGATAAGCAAGTTGATGTTGTGCTTAGATAAGAGAGATTTAAGTTTTCTACTTGAATTTCCGATGAAAGTGAGGCTATTATATTTGATATTATTTTTAGTAAGGGGTACGCTGGGCTAATCGCATTTTTTGAACAAATGTTCTAATATGTTTATTAATTCACACCAAGTATCGGTCCAATCAATCCAAAAAGGTATAAAATGTTTAATAGCTGATATAAAGTTGATTATATTGGTTGTGATCTCAGAGAAATCTCTTCATTGTAAAGCGTAGAAATGTTTTCAAGCTGTCTACTGTTAGCGATGTCAGAATCTAAATTAACTTTGAGTAAGAACTCTTCGAAATGTGGAATGCTGGTTGGAATGATATTTGTCATCATATGTACAACACATTTGATTTTAACTATTAACTATTATTTGTTTTAGGTTCGCTATAATCATTTAATTATTTATTCATACGGACTAGTCATTTTACCAAGATTATTATAATGTTTAAATAACATACTCTAGTGCAATATGGAGTGAATAGAAATTCAATACATATGATGACAAAGTATTATAAAAAAAAATAATTTGTTCATATATAACATTAAACCTGATTTCTTTCCAAGTAACTTTTAATAGAAAATATATATCAACATCTATCTATAGGGTTATTGAATCATAATTTGTTTCTATTATTCGTTTTACTATATTTCGTTCATTTGAATGATATTTTTATTATATAAAAGAACATATTCGATAAAAATTATTATATGTCATTTGTTGTACAGCATGGTCATAATATTTTCCACTTTGTTTTGATTCTTCGATTTCTCCATCATGTAATTCTAGCAATTAAATTTTGATAGTCAAGCTAGATGATTTTTATCCACGACAACTGACTAATAAATTGATTCATATATTTTCGAATAAAAAATGAAACTGCATGTCATATTTTTCGATTAAATTGCATCGCGTCGAGCTGCAATTCAAACTGAATAAATTACAGTTTGAAAAACTAAGCTTTAATAGCAAACAGAAATGTAAATAAGAAAATAATTTATTTTATTGAAAAACAAAAATCGCGAAGTGCATCGCGTACTGAAAAAGCGCGCTTCAATAGCAAACAGTAGTGAAAATCAGAAAATAGTTTATTTTATTCAAAAGAAAATATATCAAAAATTCGCCAGCTGCATCGTGGAACATTCTACGCGAACTGCGCGCGGTTGGAAAAAAAAGAGTTGAAACACAGAAAGTATCGTATTTCAATATGAACTCAATCCACGTATCAAATTTCAACACTCTAACTCAATGTGGAGAAGCTTTGGAGTTGAACAAATTTTCAAAAATAAAAAAAGGAATATCTAAGTAAAAATGGCGGAATTTGGAAGAATTCATCAGAGATACTAAATTTCAACTCATTTAATTCGATGGGAACCGCTGAAGACGCCTATATGTACCTACCAAGAAAAAAAATTGCGAAAATTGTTGTGCAACTGACTTTTGACTTTCGATACGCAGCAACAGATAGGTAGTTTATTATTATCGTGGAAAAAAAGCCAAAAAAAAAATTAGATACCGATATCCGATCACTGGCGAGAAACTATACCATAGTAGTATCTTACATTTACAAAAAATTTTAAATTTTACTACGATAAAGAAATGATAACATCTGTAGCTCTAAACTTTCTGCTAATAATAACACTTTTCATTATTACGGTATTTTCTGTTAAATTATACTTTATCAGTATGTCAATAATTACAAATCATCTATCAGCACTAAAACTTCTTCTTATTATGAAGGAAAAATAGTTTTTCGTTATAAGTAATCCATAGTGTTCAGGAAGAATTGAAAATATTATCATATCTCCTGAAATAATGTTAGTCAAACAGCATAAAGGCGACAGGTCTTCCGAATCGAAAGAAAATATCAAAAGTCATCAATAACTTCATCTGAGTTCCCGGATGCAATTTGTCAAGATTAGAAATCAACCCATCTACGATTTTAAAATGTCAAACAAGAACTCACTTAATTCACATAACTCCTTCAATATCCAAATGCGAAAAGTCCCCCCGCATCTTATCTCTAAGTCCAAATATCCAGGAAGAACAAGAGAACAAACTTAAAATACACTAATATCACAAAGAAAGCACAAGAAGTCAACAGAACTCCGGCGCAGATACGCTTTACGAACGATATTGCAAACTACACAACTAGGTTACCATTTTAGTGGGACTGTGACTTGGAACTAACTAAAGGCTAGTTTCTTCTTACAAGGTTGTTCACGGACGGCAGCAAGCACAATCTTAGAAATCTGATTGGTGGGGCGACTTTACTCTTCGGGCCCACCGACCAAAATCGTATCGATCCGGTATGATGTCCACTAAGTTCTTACGCTTAGTGCGCGGATTGTTCTTTTCCATTTTTTTTTATGTTTTAATTATGTGTCTTTCCGATAGGACGAAAATAGCTTTTATCATGTGAGGAGACTCATGTGAAAGTTATTATCAGGTTGTTGCACTTGTTGCCGAAGGATTAACAATTTTTTTACGTTTCATTAATCACGTTGCTTTTTCCTCATGCGTATCGTATAACGATTAGAAGATGAGAATCCCGTTCATTATATTTATAACTTAATTTGTTCATTGCTCGAATATTTAGTTGTCTGTTGTTTCATTGAAGTTAATTCAGTCATCATGGGGTGCTTTGATAATTCTGTTATGGAATATCTATATATATATATATATAT